>CM069916.1:16357198-16651657 GCA_036172215.1 Camellia granthamiana | reverse complement strand
TACATTTTTCCATAAAAAGTCAAAAAGTTAACCAAAACATCTATATATTTTTCCTCAATTTTTTAGTCTAAAAAGATAAAAAATACACTTATTTAAGACACCTCAAACAATGTCACTTCCCAAATAGGCCTAAGTTTGCCAGATGAATTAAGATATTTTTAGTTGAATAAAAAATTTTAGTGAATAAATCGATATTTTGGCCTTTGTTTGAGCAAGTGTAACATTAAAAACAAATCCCAACCAACTGGCCTTGTTTTAATAATTTGATTATTTCATAGCGATTTTAAAACAAGGGGTGGTTTGGGTTTACTTATTTAGTGATTTTTTAATTTAAAATATATATATATATAAATAGGAAGATAATATGATAATTTGTAACAAATCTATCTAATAAAGTAGGAGGATTTTTTAAAATGTGTCAAAATATCTTAGAGATACATTTTGTTTTAAGGGTTGAGATTAATTCCCAAATTTATTAAGGGTCAAGATTTCTTTAATTCCCACTCATCCACCCGTCTTTTCCTCCACAAGTACTCTCTCTCTCTCCCTCTTTCCTTTTTATTTTTTATTTTCCCCCTTCTTTATTTTCCTTCCTATTTCTTTATTTTTTTTTATTTTTCTCCTTTTTGCTCACTTATTTGATTTATACCGTGTCTTCAAGCACGGGCATAACAGACCAATAAGTTTTTTTTATAATGACCCAAATAAAAAAAATATTATCTCAAACTTAAAAATATATTTTCCAAGTGATCAAACTTTAAAAACATAATTCTTAAATCTAAATTTAGGGTTTATTTTCTATGATCTAATTAAAATTTTGATTTTGTTAACATGTATCGTTAGGGCACATAATTAAGAGTTTTAAAAAATTTATAACCTCTCTATATTATTTATATTTTCATTCAAAATAAATTAAAATTTTAAATTTTTAACATGTATTCTAAAATTACACATTAATAAAATTTATTAGAATTTATTATCAAATATTATTTAGTGCGTCACACTTATATAAGATTTTCATCACACTTTTGTCATATTTTTACATAGAATAATATTACAAATTCATCCTTATCAATCCACAAATTATTTAGAAATTAATTTCTACCACACCTCATATATGAATCCCACACAAACTTTATGCCATACAAATTAATTTTTGCTACATAATTACCCACTTAAAAAATTAGGGTGGGTAGGTCTAAATTTCTAGAGTTTCCGTTTTGTACATCACATCACATACGTGAGATGGCATCTCGAGAAACTCTATCTGAGAAAACTCTCTCTCTCTCTCTCTCTCTCTCTCTCTCTCCCCCCTAAACAATGTTAACAATGGCAGATCCATCGAGGAAGAGGATCATCTGGGGCGCAACACCAAAAAGGTTAAGAGCTCTGCGACTGAGGAAGGAGAGCAACCGATAGAGGAGGTATTGGTACCACCTGAGGCAAATCTAGCGAATCAAGAGATGGAAGTGGATTTGACACCACCTGGGGCGAATCAAAGGAAATCTTTTAAGAAAGCTCTTACAGCAAATAAGAACAACGGAAAGGCTTTTGATAATGATTTAGATCGGCTCTCCACTGATGACGAATTCCAAATTGATGAAGAGGATAACGAGACAATATTAGAAGATAAACAAGAGCACGAGTTAGATGCAAGGATACCTAAAATCAAACTCCCACCACGACTAGTGAAATCGATCCACAAACCATGGAAAGATTGTCTTATAGCCCGTCTCCTGGGGAAAACAGTGGGATTCAAATTTTTGGTAAACAAATTAAAGAAGATTTAAGGATTACAAGGAGATTTTTAGGCCACAAATCTGGGTCTTGAATT
Source organism: Camellia granthamiana (assembly GCA_036172215.1). Classification (NCBI taxonomy): domain Eukaryota; kingdom Viridiplantae; phylum Streptophyta; class Magnoliopsida; order Ericales; family Theaceae; genus Camellia; species Camellia granthamiana. The sequence goes on along the minus strand of CM069916.1, from coordinate 16,649,823 downwards.
TTTCTTAGTGAAATTTGAAATGTTAGTGTTGGCGACATATTTTGTATAAGCCAATTACAATTCAACGCGTGGCAAAATAAGGGCAATACGGGAAGACTATTCAAGTTTTCGATCGTGATCGTACACGTGGCAGTTAGTATTGGTTCTTACAAGATCTGTGTAGCACTGGATCAGCAAAGAGATGCAAAGTGATGTGGCTTCAACGGTTACTCACATTCAAATTCAAAATCAGGAGGGAAGCCTAACTGCAAGTGATGGCATAGTGGAGCTAACTATAAGGTAACATGATCACCGATCATGGAGGAACTATTCGACGATTAGAAGTGCAGATCGATGGTCATCTTTGAGAAGTATAAATAGCAAAGAAGGCCCCAGAAAAAACCCCCGGACTCAGATCCATAAAACCAGTTTTATTCTACTTTATTTCCTTTCTAGTTTTTACATTTCCTATTCTTTACATTTTTGTACTTTAAAATTCCTGCACTGTACTTCATTCATAGGAGTAATTTCAAGTACATTGTTGCTGTAAACCTCTACGAGGCCGAATTGGATCATTGTAAGTTTTTCATTTTAATGAAATGTTTCAATTATTCTTCATTTGATTGCTGTTTGCTTAATTCTCCCAAATCAAGACACCAGTAAAAGTCTTCTTCATTGAGGTTGAAAGAACTAAAATACGATCGTCTGATAATTGGTTGGCAATTAATTTTCTGTAAGGACTGATTGATCCTTACTGGCACGCTCACAATTACAATAATAATCTTCGAAAGCCAAAAAGCCAACATATATTTTTGGCATGCCCAGTGGGACAAATTGAAATGGCTAGACGTAGAAGACAAGGAGAAAATGAACGCTTGGAAGAAGGCGTAGAAGGAGAGGTAGAAATACCTAATTCAAAGGATAATGTGATAACACATCCTGTGGTGACACCAATTTTATCAGAACCTATGGTTGAACAGACCAGCACTTCGAAACAAGTACCGCATATTCATAATATTGGACGAGGCTAAGGAATTGGACCATCCACTGTTCCATCTACTCAGCCAATGAATCCATGGGGTGGCCTAGTAGATGCCATGTGACAGCAGTTAATGAACACAATGGAAAGATGGGCAACATCCTTTTTGGATCGAATGAATACCCATCAATAAACAAACATAAGACCCTTGGAGGAAATTTCAAATCTCCCTCAGCAAAGATTGGCTAGAGATAAACAGCTTATGCAAATTAATGGACATTCTAATGGTCAAACTAGTAATCAGAACTATGAAAGACCATCACCTTAGTCTTGGTATGAACCTCTTTCGAGGCCTATAGCAGGTCAAAATGCCTCAGTACTTAACAGTGAAGCCATGCAAATTGGTGAATCTGGCCCAGTACAAGAAAATGGCATAAGAATGGTTCCAAATCCCATGTTTGAAGCCATACCTGGCACGAGGGGGTTCACTAATCCTTTATTCGAATTTATACCCGGGGGGTTGGAAGGTTTTCCTACAACTAGAAGAGACACAACACCTGTTCCAACACCTTTCGCAGGTTTTTTCACAGGACAGGCTCAAAGGGGTCACCCATACCCCCAACAGCAGCCGGCACCACAGGGACAACCAGTCCCAAATATACCACCTTATGGACCAAGAGGACCCTAGGCACAAGGTTGTCTACCAAATCCTATGTTTATTCCTCCAGTAATGGTTCAACAGGCACAAAATATGGTCCATAGAAACCAAATTGTTGATATTGTTAGAGAGATGTGTGGACCAATGGCTCGGGGGGTTCAAACTCTTGTGTACAAGAAACCATATCCAGAATTGGTGGATAGGGTACATGAATACCCAAGAGGATTCAGGATACCAGACTTTGCCCTTTTTTATGGAAAAGGAAACTAGTCAACAGTGGAGCATATTGTTAGGTTTGCTGCTCAATGTGGTGAATTTACCAATAATAATTACATGAAGTTAAGATTGTTCCCAAATTCTCTTATAGGGGCAGCCTTCGTATGGTATATTAACCTTACGCCTGGCTCCATTCAGACTTGGCAACAAATGGAAGAGACATTTCATACCCAATTCTTCCAAACGGAGCCAGAAGTGTCCATGACAAATTTGGCAAGGTTGAGCCAAAGGCCTGATGAAAAGGCTGCTCAATTTATTGCCAGATTTAAAAGAGCACAAAACAAATGTAGGGTCATCCTACCAGAGCCAAAATTCGTGAGATTGGCTCAAAATGGCTTAGAGTTTAGGCTTCGAAAGAAGTTTGACTCAACTGAGTTTAGAGACTTAGTGGAACTAACTTATAAGGTGTCTAGGTATGAAGCATTACCAAAGGAAGAACAAGATCGAAATAATGCATCATACAAGACATATTATAGAGATCCTAATTATGAGATTGATGCAACAGAGATTGTGGGGAAAGAACTTGTGATCTGTGAGGCATTAATTCATAAAGACACAATAATTAACCAGCAGTTTAAAAAGAAAGACCTTCATAGAAAATACTCTTTCGATTTAACAAAGGCAGATGACATTTTTGATCATTTGCTTGCGGCCAACTTTCTTAAGTTACCAAAAGGAGTCAAAATTCCATCTCCAGATGAACTTAAAGGAAAAGTGTATTGTAAATGACATAATTCTTGGTCTCACTCGACTAAAAACTGTATTGTTTTTCGAGACAGGATCCAAGAACAAATTCGGAAAGAAAGTTTAAAATTCCTAACTAAAGCAGAAAAGGCCATGGGGATCGACAGTAATCTATTCCCAGAAATTGGAGAAAGTGCAGCTAATGTTGTTGTACCAGACTTCTAGAATTTATCTTTGAAGGAATTGGAAGAGGTCAATGTGCAAATGCATGTTGCCAGCTAGACTACTGTCAAGAAAGACACTAGAAGTTTACCAGTTGTTGTACAAGGCTCTACAGGTCAGGAAAAAGACTCTGATGAGGAAGCACTGGATGATGACTCTTTAGAGGCAGCAGTTATCCAAAGAATGTGTCCTAGGTGTAGGTTGAGCTATAAGTGGCTGAAAGGGCTTCTAATTGATGGGAAGTAATAGTACAAGGATGTGCAGAGACGTCCTAAGCCAACCAGTGCTCATAACAAAAGGCCATATCCAACTGGTCCTAGGCAGCAGCCAGTCATGGCTGGATCAGCAGCTACTAGAATGCAATCCAAGGGTAAGAGGCCTTTACATGAGTCCAGACCTCCCAACTATTACAGAATAGAAGGCAATCGTTTTGAAAGAAGGACCAAAGTAGGTTCAAGTTATGGAAGTAAAGCCAGAAATTGGCCCCCTAGACCAACCTCACACAAGATGGAAAGTGGCCACCTTCATGGAAGGCCTGAATTAGGCCCAAAACAAGGAGTCAGGGCTAAGCAATGGCATTCACAGATAGCATCGAAACTGGCTTCGAAGGAAGAAAGAGACAGCTCAACGACTGAGTTGGTGGGTTCATGGGTACCTAGAGTCCCAGATTGGTTTGTCATACTGAACAAACTTAGGGAGATACCTGCCCAAAGAAATACTGTTGGAGATCAAGGCAGGATGGTTAAACCTTCCATGGTGGCCCCAAATAATTGGGTGTTACTAAAGCATCCAAAAACAAAGGAACCAAACATGGTCTCAGTAATTTCTAGATCACAAAGGAGGAAGATCCAGCGTAGGTACACTCAGTACCAGAAAGACCTGAAAGAAAGTGGAGAAAGCTCTTCATTGGTCCAGACAGAGGGGCAGACAGAAGGAAAGAAAAATCCAAAGTCAGACCATAGTCTAAAGTCAACTCTACAAGACAAAATGGGTTGCAGCAGAGAACAGTTGGCCAAAGTTCACTCTGAACTAAAAGCCAAAGAGATGTCTAGTTTAGCAGGATTGGAGAAGGCTTTGATGAAGAGTGATAGCGAGACAGAGGAAGAAGTTGGTCTAGGCCAAAAGAAATAAATGGTTGAGGAAGAAATGTTTGAAGCCTTCATGGCTGAACAGACATTTTTGGTTGAAAAGCCAGCAGAAGCAGACCATTCGAAGTAGTTTGTTAGTAATGAAGTGCCAGAATACAGCATGGAAAATGCTTTTGAAGTAGTTGAACAAGGTGGCCAAGAGGAGAAACAGGTACAACCAGCCATCCAATTTGGTTCGTTTCCTCAGTATCAGTGAATATGGTACATATACTGCCACATGAATTCCAAGCTGGAGATGAGAATCAAGAGGGTGCTTCTGAAGTAGTTGAACAAGGTGGCCAAGAGGAGAAACAGGTACAACAGCCATCCAATTTGGCTCGTTTCCTCAGTATCAGTGAATATGGTACATATACTACCACATGAATTCCAACGTGGAGATGAGAATCAAGAGGGTCAAGAAATTGACCCAATTCCAGTCTCTAGTGAAGACTCACAAATGAGTATGGTGCAAGATGAATTCGAAATGGCTACCCCAATGGAAACTGAATACGAGAGTGAAGAAGAGGTGAATATTAACTTCTCATATCCTTTTGAGTATGCCACGACATCTATGACACAATTGAACCGGTTCTTGGTGGATAATGGGGCAGCAGTGAACCTGCTTCCAAAATCTTCCTTGAGGAAACTAGGAAAAAAGAACCCCAGGTTAATCCCAACCAGCACAACCATTGCTGGCTTTGCTGGAGATAAACAGATGGCTCAAGGAATTTTGCCTATCAACCTGAGTGTGGGAACCAGGGATTGCATGACGACATTCTTCGTTGTCGACAGCAATTTTAAGTACAATGCTTTACTTGGTAGAGATTGGATTCACACTAACAAGTGTGTGCCTTCCTCTCTGCATCAGAAGATAATGATGGCCTTGGGCAATGGGGAGACAGAGGAAATCGATGCAGATCCTCAACCCTTCATAGCTTGTACAGACTTCGCAGAGGCCAAATTGTATATTGAAGGAGTGACACCACTCAGTATACTGAGAAAACCTGATGGATCAGCTGAAGTGACGGCTGATGAGGAATTGGCGCACCTGAAGCACTTAGTTCAGGAAAGTGCTGATGAAGAGTTTGTCATTAAGGATGACAATGATGCCTGGTTGTAGGCCAAGAAATGAAACCCAAGAAGCCAGGTCTTTAGCTCTAATTAAGTTCTCAATATTGGATATAAAATCAATAGTCCAAAAGGTGCAAAGGCAAGAAAGAGAAGCTATGATAATTGGCTGTAAGCAGGAGCAGCAACAGGCCAGGGTTTTGGCCCTTGATAAATACTGTGCATTGGACATTGAAACAAAAGTCTAGGAGATACAGGAAGAATAAGCCTTATGGACAGACTTTCTCTATGAGGAGGAGGGTAAAGATGTTGAATCAAAAAAGTTGGGAGCAGAACAAAGCAAGGAATCAAAGAAGGAGCTTCAGTAAGTTCTCAGATACAAGACCCCTTGGAAGAAGTAAATTTAGGGGAAGGTTCTGTACAACAACCCACCTATATAAGTGCTTAGTTGAATGCTCTTGATAGGGACCAGTTGTTGGTTGTTTTGAAGAAATATAAAGATTGTTTTGCATGGTCTTATAATGAACTACCAGGATTAGATAGGTCAGTAGTAGAACATAGGCTCCCTATGAGGCCTAATTTCAAGTCATACAAGCAAAAACCAAGAAGAATGAGTCCAGAAGTGATTCAGAAAGTTAAGGAGGAAATTCTTAGACTACTCAAGGCAGGCTTTATTAGGACAGCCAAGTATGTTGAATGGCTATCCAATATTGTGCCTGTAGTTAAGAAGAATGGTAAAATGAGGGTATGCATCGATTTCAGAAACTTAAATCTAGCAACTCTAAAAGATGAGTATCCTATGCCTATAGTAGATTTGTTGGTAGACAGTTCAGCAGGGTATCAAATTTTATCAATGATGGATGTGCACTCTAGTTATAACCAAACTACATTGCAGAGGAGGATGTCCACAAGACAGCATTCAGATGTCCTGGGAATATTGGCACATTCGAATGGGTTAAAATGCCATTTGGTCTGAAGAATGCTGAGGCTACATATCAGAGGGTTATGAACACTATCTTTCATGACCTCATTGGAGGGTATTTAGAGTGTTATATTGATGACATTGTAGTGAAATCCCAATCCATGGAGGAACATTTGTTTCACTTAGAAGCAGCTTTTGAAAGAATGAGAAAGTTTAAGTTGAAACTCAATCGTCTTAAGTGTGCTTTTGGCGTATCATCTGGAAATTTCTTGGGCTATGTAGTACACAAAAAAGGAATACAGATTGACCAGAATAAAGCCAAAGCCATCATTGAAGCCAGACCTCTATCAAGTAAGAAAGAATTACAAAAGTTCTTTGGACAAGTTAATTTTCTTCGAAGATTCATTTCTAATACTGTAGGGAAAACTAAAGTATTTTCTTCCTTGTTAAGGCTAAAAGATGAAGAGGAATTTGTGTGGGCAGCAGAGCATCAAACTGCTTTCGAAGGAATCAAAGCCTACTTGGCCAACCCTCCAGTGCTGATGCCACCAAAGGGTGATAAGCCCTTGAAGTTGTACATAGCTGCAGCAGAGGATTCATTGGGAGTTTTCTTAGCCCAAGACAATGAAGAAGGTAAGGAGCAAGCTGTTTATTACCTTAGTAGGTTTCTAAATTCTTGTGAATGTAAATACTCAGCTGTAGAAAAGTTGTGCCTTGCATTGTATTTTGCTGCAATGAAATTAAGATACTATCTTTTGCCTACAACTATCTTGGTAATTGCAACCACAGATTTGGTTAAATATATATTATCTAGACCCATGTTGAGGGGAAGAATTGGTAAATGGATACTAGCCTTATCAGAATTTCATCTAGAATATGTCCCTCAAAAGGTAATAAAAGGACAAGTTTTAGCTAATTTTTTGGCAGACCATCCATGTCAAACAGAAAGCCAAGAGATAATGGAACTTGGTATGACTAGTGTTGAACCATGGCAAATGTGGTTCGATGGGTCAAAAGCCAATGGTTTAACTGGAATTGGTGTAGTAATTAAGTCACCACAAGGAGTAGAAACCACGCATGGTTTCAGAGTGGATGAAATTACTTGTTCCAATAATAAAGCTGAATATGAAGCCTTAATAATGGGACTGGAAATACTTATCGGATTACAAGCTCATGCAGTTGACATATTTGGAGATTCTCAGTTGGTAGTTAACCAAGTGAAAGGGATTTTCAAATGACAAAGTATAAGCATGTTGCCATACTATGTTGTTGCATTACATCTGCTTTCTCAATTTCATATAGCAAATGTAACTCATGTCCCAAGGTTCTTGAATAATAAAGCTAATGATGTGGCTCAGAAAGCTTCGAATTTCAAAAGAAAGGATAATACTCAAAGGGACATAAGCCAAACAACATATCAGAAATTAATACCACCCTTAAATAAAAGGAATGTGGTCTTGGAAGTCAATCATAATGACTTACAAGAACAAGATTGGAGGCATCCAATAATGCAGTATCTGGCTGGCCCCTCTTCGAAAGCCAGCAGAAAAATTAAATTGCAATCTATGCAATACATAATGTATGGTAATGTTATCTACAAAAGGGGAGGGAGATGGGTTATTGTTGGAGTGTTTAGGCCCAAAGGAAGCATTGACAGTTATGGCTGAGGTTCATGAAGGCATCTGTGGTGCTCATCAGCCTGGTGTGAAGATGAGATAGCTGGCACAATAAGACATGTGCCCATAACTGACCTGCATGCAGTTGTGAAGCCTTGGCCATTTAGAAGATGGGCTATGGATATGATAGGGAAAATACACCCACCCTCTTCGAAGCATCATTGTTTCATCTTAGTGGCTACAGATTACTTCATCAAATGGGTCGAGGCTAAGCCATATAAGGTTGTAGACCAGATTGAAGTCATTGGATTCATTAAAGATTTGATCCATATATTTGGTATCCCATAGACTATAACTATTGATAATAGGACTGTATTTGATGGAAAAATTGTGAAGTCTTTTGTAGCAGAGTTTGGGATTAGTCTTGTTAATTCTACACCTTATTATGCACAAGCCAATGGTCAAGCTGAATCATCCAATAAGTCTTTGAAAAAAGGAATTCAGAAAGTTGTGGAAGATAATCCCAGGGATTGACATCACTTGCTGTTGGATGTATTGTGGGCTTATAGGACTTCTCCAAGATCAAGTACAGGAATCACTCCATATGCCTTAGTGTATGGGCATGATGCAGTGCTACCTGTGGAAATTAATGTTAAGTCTTTGAGGGTGAGATGCCAGGATCAATTAGATCTTGAGCAATACTATCAAAGTATGTGCTTGGAGTTAGAAAGTATAGATGAAGCTAGAATTCTGGCGTTAAATAGCATTCTTTTTCAAAAGAAGAAAGCAGCCAAAAACTATAATAAGAAAGTCAAACACATTGGCTTTGATAAAGGTGATTTGGTATGGAAGACAATACTCTCAATAGGGATTAAAAGCCATAAGTTTGGCGAATGGTCACCTAACTGGGAAGGACCATATCAAGTTCATAGAGTCCTGTCTTTTGGAGCATACCATTTGAGAAATTGGAATGGATATGTACATCCCAAAAAGATTAATGGCAGATATTTGAAGCCTTATTTTCCAACCATGTGGGAAACACAAGAAATAGAATAAGTGCTAAATAAAAGAACATGAGAACACTTTAATGATAAATAAGAATTTATTTCATAAAGAGTCAAATACATGAAGCCATAGATTGGCCCAAAAGTCAATACAGTGTTTAAATTGTTCTTTTACAATAGATGCTCTATTCTTGAGGGATGGAAACAATTAAATGGCTGTAGTCATTTCTTGTTTTCGATCAGCTAGCTCTTGATTAGTGATTTGCAGCTTGGTAGTAGTTAAGTTCGAAGCTTGGTTAACTGCTGATAATTCTTCCTCAAGTTGAGCCTTCTTTTCCAAAAGTTGAGCTTGAAATTGAGAGACAGATGAATGTTGTTCTTTCAGTTCTGACACTTCAGTATGAACTTTAGAAACAAAACTCTGATCTCTCACCAACTTCTCCTCTGCAGCCTTAGCAGCATAACAGATGTTGATGTAAAAATCTATGATGGCTGCCGCCTGAGATAAATGACTTGAAACAGTTATGCCAGATTGTTCAATAATCTTGCAGCATTACAGGAAGCCATTTTTTATTATAAGCCTCTGTAAGGCTTCGAAAGGGATCCTCGAGAAGGATGTCAGCAGCTCCAGGCAGTTGTCCAAGTCTATCAAAGGTGGGGAAGTCTTACTACTGGTGGAAGAGCTCTAAAAAATTTCTAGCAGAGAATCAGCCAGAACTAATGGCTCAGTCTCATTGCTAGCCATTGAAGAGGTGGAAGGTATGTCAAAGAGACTAGCTAGTTTGGCTTCGAAGATGTCCACCTCATCCGTGGACATGAAAGGTACAGAAAGAGCTTTGGTAGAAGGAAGAAAAGACTGCATAAGAATCGGCGAAGAAGGTAGAGTATCCTTAGCAGTCTTTATAGTTTTTGCTACCAGTTGGTCGAGAGAAGAAGGACTGGAGCTAGGCAAAGGTAATGAATGATGGATTGGAGAGCCACCAGTACCCTCAATGTGAGAGTCAGCTACCATCAAAGATGAAGTGGCAGCTAGAATTTCCTTAGGAAGAGGAGGAGAAACAGTGCTCGAGAGAGAATCAAATTGAGTAAAATCAAAAAACAAATGAGGGAGGTTTGGAGTTAAGCCAAAGGGAAAAGGAGCAGGAATACTTGGCCTCAAGAAGGGTATGGAAAATATAGGGCCAGGAAGTGGGAGAATTATTTGAATGGGCTCCACATCTTGAGGTTGTTCAACTTCGACTGAATCTGATGGAGTCCTTATTGGAAGAATAGGCAAAGCAGTTATGGCTACAAAAAAAGAAATACAAAATAATGTCAAGCCTCAACATTGAGAATTTGAGAAAGATGAATAAAAGTACAAAAGAGCTTACTGGTTTCAAAAGTAATGGCTATGATTGGGAAGTTGCGAAGAGTATAGTGCCCAGCAGCTTGCTGTTTCCTTACAACCTCTTTCTGAAGTGCATCAGCGGTGGCAGCTTCATCCCTGAGCATTTGCTGTTGCTTCCTCTTCTCAGCCTTTTGGAATACAATAAGCTCTTTGGAATGCTCTGCTTGCACTGCTTTAGCAGATGCTTCGTGGATAGGATCTTCAGTGAAGTCAACAAGAGAGACAGTCATTTTCTTTCTTATTTTTAAGGGTGTTTCTTGCTCTTGTTCTGCTCCTTCTTCTTCTGCTGCCTGAACCCCAGGTGCTTCCTCTTTAGGATCAAGTAAAAGCTTCCTTTTCTTTTGTTACTATTTGCTCCTGAGAAGATTTAAAGCTTGGACCTTTTAGGGAGAATCTCCCTGTGAAGCACCCGCACCACCTTCAAAAAGAAAAACTAGAGGTAAGGCTAAAAGCATTATAAAGAAGAAGAAGAGAAAAGAAACAAGGGTATATACCTTTCTTCGAGGCAGCTTGAGTAACTCTAGGAGGAGTTAAAGCAATAGGAATAGACTGTGTGGTGGCAGGTACAAGAACTGAAGTGGTAAGAGCAGTGGAAGAGGTAACAACTCCAGCTCCTTTGGGCTTGGCTTGGGGCACATCCAGCACCATTAATAGGTCTTGAGGAGGAATGGCCAAGTATACCTCCATATTGGTCACCCACCAGTTTTGGCACCTTTTCAATAGGTTACCTTGAGGAATGAAAGGGATATACTCAAACTCAATCAAGTCCTGTATAAATTTAGAAGTTGCTTCTTCTAGTCTGGATCTTCGAACTTTTAAATCCTTGCTGGTAAGACTTAAATTGGTCTGGCTGCAGAGAGGTATTGGGACCCCTTGTGAGAGGCCAAATTGCCTAGCAAATTGAGCAGGACAATAGGGCTCAGCAATGCATTTGTAAGCTCTGGGGTTCATAGTCCCAATGAATAACTCTCTGGGGAACAGAATAGAGGCGCATATGTTCTTGTGATGAGGCGAAAAACAAAACCCATCACTTAGAAAGTTTTTTAACCAAGATGGGCCAATGGTAGTAGGTTCAAAAGGACAAAAGCTATAAGAAGGAAGGGAAGCTGGAAGTTGGTAGAAGAAAGTGAAGTAAAAAGCAAAGGTAGAAGGATAGAGTGAAGCGTTGGCTAGCCTCATGCCATGAGTAGTAGGATTTGGCTCAAAAAATTTAAGGCATTTAGATTGTAGCTTAGTAAAATAAGCAAAAAGCCAAAGCTGAAGTATCCAAAATGGACCCCTTTGATGGGCATCCAAGGGTTTCTCACAAAAAAGAGAACAGGCTCTATATACGTGACCTAGAACGTATAGAGCTAAGGCCACCTTTTTCTGTAAAATAAGGGCTTTGGCAAGAGGGGCGAATTCAGGCATGATTCTTTGAGAAGAGGTGCAGAAAAGGAATTGGTAAAGCCAATATAGTATGAAAGAAAAGAATTCCCTATCAGTCACAGAGCCCTTCCTTTTATTCTCAACCTTGACAAAGTCACTATAGGATGAGTTAAAAGAGGGAAGGGAAAAAGGGGTTGGTAGGTCAGGATAATCTGGTCCAAAGGGGGTTCCAATGGGGGACAATCCTAATAGATGGCAGATATCAAGAACAGTAGGGGCCATCATCCCACATTTGAATTGAAAGAAATTAAAGGCAGAATTCCAAAAGCAAAGGGTAACAGGTATTAAGAAAGGGTCCTCTGAGATAGTGAACCTGGATAATTGGAGGGCATCGAAAAGGCAGAGCTCTTGAAGGTCCAGAGTCCTATCAGGGACAACCCGATCATACCATTCTTGCCACTCTGGTTTCACCATGGGCCAGCAGCGATGGGGGCGGTTCATCCTCCAGTTTCCCCAGTTAAGACCACATTCGTAAAGGAGATAATGGTCTTCTAGACGTGGGTATAGAGCTGGAAGCTCAATAGGAATCTCTTTAAAGATGGGCCCAAGCACATACTCTTGCTGCTCGTGACGGCGGGGAATGAAGATGCGTCCGTCAATGGCGCTTTTCTTACCTGCCTTATACTTCTCACACTCTTCGGCAATAATCCTTTTCAAGGTCATAGACGGACTCGCACGCTCCATAACCAGGATTTTCAACGAAGAAGAAGCCATTGATAGAAAGCTTTCTCAGAAGACGAAGTTGGGAAAGAGACTAAAGAGAAGTGGAAGGTCGGTAGAGATAAAGGGTTTGTGCGATAGACAAATAGGTGAATTCCGAGCACGAAATAAAAGGGTTTTAAAACTTTTGTGTCTGAAAATATACCTGGTCGTGTGACACAGACGGAATTCACAAAAAGCACTAAAAATACGGATGCGAAAGGTTTCCCTCAATGTTGATAGTTTTGGAGGGAAACATATCTCAAATACTGATATCAGCTTTGAAATACAGCATTTGGCTTCGAAGCCAAATTTTGACGCTGAGATCAGATAACAAATAGCTTCGAAGGCAAGGAGCCGATTTCGAAGCACATCCCACACCTAAAGATGCAAGAAAGCTCAAGTATTTGTGTACCTCAACAGGATTGAAAGCATGTTTTAGGGTTTCTTAGTGAGAATAAATCCTTCGAAGCAAAACTTGAGATCCCTTAAGAATGGAAATTGTTGTTCGAAGTATCAAAACCAATAGTTGGTTTGATAAGAAGAGATTGCTTTTCGGATTAAAACAATGTAGCCCTTGAGAGGGGCTTCTATATTTTTGAAAGTATGGACTGTTGTTCGAAGCAAAAATGATCAATTTAAAACTGATTGATCGTGCTAACCATATGACCATATGTTGGATATGATTAAAACAAGCTTTAAGGGGTAAGATTGTTAAATTCGAAGCACTGATTCTAAGTGGAAACCTGCAAAAGTTGTCAACTGTATTCCATGAATTGGAAAAGTTCTTGTTGGTTTTTCAGTGTTTCATTTGAGATGATTGAATCTAGATTCGACGGATGAGATTGTTGAGTTCGAAGCCCCAAATTTGCTTGTAAAGACAAACAGAGATAAAGTCAAACCATGCCAAATAAAGAGAAAAGTCTTAGTTGTATTGAAACAAAAGCAATTACATCAAAGGGCCCTCTTTGGGTACAAATTCGAGTTCATGAAAGTAAGGAATGGAATAAATAACAAGATCATGGAATTTGGTCCAGCTATGGTCAATAAATTTCTGTTCTTTTTTTATTCTATCTTCTATTTTCTCCAAGCTTGGCTACTGAAGTTGATTTGCTCTCACTTGATAAAAGAATTCCTCAGCCTTTATTTCAAATGCTGTTTCTTTTAACCCTTGTTCCAGCTCATCCATATCCAAGTCATCCCAGTACGGAGAGTCTTTATTCTTGAAGTCATTATATTCTTCGATGAGGTTCTCTGCTTCGTACTGAGTATGAACTCGAAGGGATGAAAGTTGGTCCAAAGATTGGGTGGTGGCCACAGAAGTCCGGTGCCAATGAAGAAGCAACGGGAGTTGGTCCAAAAACATTTGGAGTCCTGCTTGGGTGATGGGGTTGAGGACGTGACCCCGAGTCATAATATCACAAGCCCATCGAAGGTTTTTGAGAGAAACATCGTCTTCAAGAACATTGAAAGGCAAGTGAGAAAAGGCCGCAAGTAGAAGTTGGGCTTGCTTTCACTGAGCTGGAGTAGGGGAAGGTGGAGGCTTATAGGGGAGAAAAACCTTGTTCGCAGAGAGGGTAAGCCTCAGTCTCTCTATCCAGCGGGGATTTTACGGAGAAGGAGGTATAGAAGCTTCCATTTTGAAAGAAGGAGGAAATTGGGGGGCATTAACACAATCAAGCCAGTCAAAAGAGTAAAGCCTCGCCTTCTGGGCTAAGAACGATGGGTTATACCCTTGTGCCTCTTCTGAGCGTCGGGTAGCTTGTACTATCTTTGTAGGCATGGAGGATGTGTACTATGCTATAAGCAGATTGTCCTCTAAACTACGTCGGTGGTCAATGGGCACGTAAGGATAAACCACCGAACTTCGAGCATCAGAAGGGAATTCTAGAGGATCAGTGAACTCGACAAAGTGGTGATTAACTCGCTCCCTTAACTCACATGCCTCAGGTTCCGACCAGCTTCTCCAACCAGAAGCCCCGGAAGAAGAAGAAGTCACAGCCTCATCCTATGCAGAAGATTGTAGATTAGAAGAAGAACTTCCCATGTCCATATTTGCAAATTTTTGAATTAAAGGATTGTGGACAGTGCGTTCGTAATTTGCAAAAGCTTCCATAACTTGAATATAGAAAGGTGGGTAAAGGTGGCTAATCAATGCATGAAGGTTCTTTCAAGGAAGAACAGCATCATTAGATGACTCTTTGTATACTCGATCAATAGAAGAGAGAATTGGTTTGGCCATAAAAGATGTATCAGTCTGTTCGAATACTAAGGTGGTGAGGATGTTCAAAAGGTTAAAAGAGAATTTAATGCAAATGATGAATGACGGTTGCATTTCTAGAAGAATGCAAAGCCCATGCACGTTCTAAGACGTGGATGAAAGACCTTGATCCACTAATATTACCAAGTATTGGGTATATTAATGCGGGGGGAAATGTTGGCTACATATTTTATATAAGCCAATTACAATTCAACGCGTGGCAAAATAAGAGCAATACGGGAAGACTATTCAAGTTCTCGATTGTGATCGTACACGTGGCAGTTAGTATTGGTTCTTACAAGATCTGCATAACACTAGATCAACAAAGAGATGCAAAGTGATGTGGCTTCAACGGTTACTCACATTCAAATTCAAAATCAAGAGGGAAGCCAACTGCAAGTAATGGCATAGTGGAACTAACTATAAGACAACATGATCAGCGATCATGGAGGAACGATTCGACGGTTAGAAATGCAGTTCGATGGTCATCCTTGAGAAGTATAAATAGCAGAGAAGGCACCAGAAAAAACCCCCGAACTCAGATCCATAAAACCAGTTTTATTCTACTTTATTTCCTTTCTAGTTTTTACATTTCCTATTCTTTACATTTCTGTACTCTAAAATCCCTGCACTGCACTTCGTTCATAGGAGTAGTTTCAAGTAGATTGTTGCTGTAAACCTCTACGAGGCTGACTTTGATCATTGTAAGTTTTTCATTTTAATGAAATGCTTCAATTGTTCTTCATTTGATTGTTATTTGCTTAATTCTCCCAAATCAAGCCACCAGTAAAAGTCCTCTTCATTGAGGCTGAAAGAACTAAAACACAATCGTCTGATAATTGGTTAGCAATTAATTTTCTGTAAGGACTGATTGATCCTTGCTGGTACGCTCACAATTACAATAATAACCTTCGAAAGCCAAAAAGCCAACAGTTAGCTAACTGCAACAGAGTCTACATAGAAAGACCTTGGATAATCATGGACCACTACCTAACAGTTCGAAGGTGAGAACATGACTTCAAGCAGTCGGAAGCGAAGGAGGTTGCAACGGCACCGTAGGTTAGATTCCCACAGCTCCCAATTGAATATTATAATGAGAAAGTACTTTATCATATAGCCAATATGATATGTAAACCACTAAAAGTTGATCTAAATACAACAATGTCTACAATAGGCAAATATGCCAGGGTTTGCGTTGAAGTTGATCTTACGAAGCCTCTAGTCTCTAGATTTTCCATAGGTAAATATATATACGTAATCGAATATGAACATCTACACTATTTTTGTTTTGCTTGTGGAAAGGTTGGACATCGGAAAGAATACTGTAACCTTAAAACAGTACAGACACCGGCATCGATACCGGCACCACGTGCCAAGGAGGAGGAAGTAATAGTACGGCAGAAAGAGCTGAATAGAACATAACAGCTACTTCATCAGGCCCAACAGAAGATCCGAAACTTGAAGATGAGGTTGTTTAGCCCATGAATGCTTATTGATAGAAGAAATCGTAAGCCCACAGTAAATAACCGTAAGTCAGGAACTACAATGAACAAGAAGCCCAACAATAGACTTGGGCCACTTACTAACAAACAGACAATGGATGACACCACTGACAAAACTAAAGGTAAAGAGGTCCGACGACCCAGCCCACGAACCCTCCAAAAGTAGTATCCAGTGTAACCCACATATATACTAACCCTGGGTATGTAGCTACTGCCCAAAAGGTAAATACTACTGCCATAAAACATCTTCCTTCCAGCTCAAATATATTAACTCAACTGCAGGTTTGCCATGTGAAGTGTGTACCACTGCTTCAAAGTCTAGAACCGAGGAAAATTCTACAATAGAGTCAGAGATTTATCACCATCCTCATATGTCCATCAAGAAGATAACACTTTGACCATCCATTCGTTTGTAAATCCTATGTGACACCCTGAACGTTTAATTAAATACCACATAAATATTTATAGCTATAAATAATTGTGGTTGTATGTGATAATATATTATTAAAACAATAAATAAATAAATAATAATAAAATAAATATATAGAATACGAATAATAATGATAATAATAGTAGACAATAGTAATACTAATAATAAGCATACCAAATCTGATAAGGCTAACAGCAAGTGATAAGACTAACATCAATTAACTAACAATTAATTAAGAAGATTTGCAAATCTCTCCAGGAGAAGGATGTTGCGCCATCTGTGTTATCTAGGCCTTAGGGGAAGTGAGTCACCATTTTTAGGCATCATGTGCTTGTGTATATATAAGAGGGTGGGGGGCTGCGAATTAAGAAAAGGGATGATGGGAAAAGAAAAAAAATATATAGAGCAAGGGAAGGGCCAAAAACCAACAGAAATAGGAAGGAATTAGTAAGACTCAATCTTAATGTGAATTATATTATACCTTGAATCACCATAATATATTTTACGTATGTTTTGACTTACCATAATTTATTTTATACAAGTTATATTTTATAAATTATATTAATATTTTGATTACGTGGATTAATTTCTGAACTCTATTTGTTTAAAATGAAACTCATAGATATGTTTGTTTAAACTTTAAAAAATATTTGACTATGACCTTACAAACAATTATGTTTTGTAAGTACCACCATGGGAGTCCCACGCCTTGGGAAACTTAAATAACCATTGGCCTCTGTTTGGCCACTTTGTGGTCTTTTGTTTCTCATGGATCCATTGACCTTTGTTCTGTTTTGTTCTGTACCGTGCTTATGGTTATTTATTTACATAATTTTTGAATTTCAGTTTCTGCCACTTTGAATAATTTGTTTATTCAAATTAAGTTATGTAAATGTTTTAACTTAACTAACTATCCATGGTTATTTTGTGTTCCCTATACTCTTGGTATAATAATTCTCACTCTGCTGTGTGCTTATAGCTGTTACCCTTTTAGGTG
Organism: Camellia granthamiana; assembly: GCA_036172215.1. NCBI lineage: Eukaryota > Viridiplantae > Streptophyta > Magnoliopsida > Ericales > Theaceae > Camellia > Camellia granthamiana. Next base: position 16,632,585 of record CM069916.1, on the reverse strand, counting down.
ATGAGATGTAAGGAAGATCCGTAACCTCATGTAGTGGAAACTGAACAAGAATTGATGATGATCCATTATTTATTTTTTTTCCTTTTATTTTTTTTTATTTTATTTATTTTTTTTACTGAGGTCCGATCATTGCATAATAAAAATATAAATAAATAAAAGCCCTATAGATTTATTTTCTCTTATTAAAATAGTAGATTGAAGTAAATTTTTCTGTTTAATTATTTTTATTTGCCTCCGCCTGTGCCATTTAATTTATTAAGATTAGAATTAATTAGTAAGTTGCGATTCTAGCCCTAAGCCCCTAGGGTTGGGTCGTGACAAAGGTGGTATCAGAGCAATGGTTCATTCAAGAAAAAAAAAAAAACCTATTTTAATTTGATCAGAAAGTTCGAAAAGTTATAAATAAAACTATACAGCTAGATACATATAATAAAATAAAATGTCTACATGATAAAATAAATAATAAATATTTACCTGTGACGTTAGTCTTTTTATGTAAAATCCCACGTTTATTCTGGTGATGTAGGAATATCCGAGATTAACCTTGATGAGGCATTTTGGAAGGAGCTCAGGGCCATTAATTTGGACGATATTTTAGCATAGCACCCCGCCCTCGCCTCACCTAAAGAATCGGGGAGAATCAGAGGATATAATTAGGAGACTGCATCTAGGCCTTGCCCAATTGATGGGTCGGCCAATTTATATACAGACTGATCCTACTAATGTCCCATACTTACTATGGAGGCAGAGCCATGCCTATACGTATGGACGCTTTCTCGAACCCACTCGTGTCCTCGGCATTGCCCCAAGATATGACCGTCCACACTACATCGTAGGCCCTTTGTCCCCAGATTTTGTGGCAAGAACGAGAAATGTGTACCCCGAGGACTACATTTTTACCACTGTCGCTAACCCGTTGGAAATTATTAATATTCAAAATGTTGATTTTAGTAATGACCTATCATATATCGAGACACCTGGCTAGATTGTTGATCGAGCGTTTTTAGGATACATACAGTCTGTCCGCATTTTCATAGTCCAGGCAGTGTTGATGTGTTTTGGTGTGCTCCAGTTTGGATAGGAATTTGAGCTTTTTATGTAACACTACTTCCCGTGGTTGTTTGACCCGTTTGACCAACCACTCTAGATTTGGTAGAAGAAAACTTTTTTTGTACGCTAACTATGATGTGTTCTAATCCCCCCCATCCTTTTTTAATTGTTTTTTGTTGTTGTTGTTGTTTTTTTTTTTTTTTTTTTTGTACCACAAGGATAAGACACTAACATATTTTGACTTTTGAACAAGGATGTAATATTAATTGTAAAAATAGTAAAGTTGGTATTATATATATATATTGCGCTATATATACTTATATATATGTTGCGTTATGGATGTAATGCCTCGTTTATTACTATGTAGAATGGCCAATAATGGTAACGGAAGTGAGTCATCAGTCAGTGGCACTGAATCGATGGAAAGAATCATGGAAAGAGCGGTTACTAGCTTTTTGCAAGCCTTGCAGACTAACATTAACAATGGGATGTTGGAACGGCGAGAAGAGCTGGTTACCATAAAACAGTTCCAGGATCTGAAACCCACTACATATATCGGCGGCCCAGACCCAATGGTAGCAGACGCTTGGGTTAAAAACGTGGAAAATATTTTTCGCGCTCTACCCTACACTGAAAGACAGAAGGTTATTTTCCCCACTTTCACCTTTAAAGATAATGCACAGGAATGATGGCTTCTCACCCAGAGAAAGAAGAAATTGTGACTTGGGCAAGATTCTTGGAAGTGTTCTATGCCAAATACTTCCCAAATTCATTGTGAGAACAGAAGGCGTCGAAATTCATACATTTAAAGTAAGGAACTATGACAGTGGCCGAATACGAGAGCAAGTTTACACAACTCGCTCGGTTTGCGACATATGTTATCCCCACCAAAGCTCGAAAAACAAGAAAATTCAAAGCAGGATTAGATGCTAAAATCAAGAATAGGCTTAAGGTTTTGAAACTACCAACCTATGCGGAAGTGGTAGACCGGGTGTACATTGCAGAAAAGGGGATTAAAGCCTTGCATTCCGGGGAACCAAGCCAAAAGAAGTGATTCTGGGAGGGAAAGAGACAACAGAAGATTCGGTGTTATGCCTCCCAAAAGAGTAAATACGGGCACAACCAGCTCAGGTAATCAAGGTTCTACTAACCCCAGAGGTGGCACCATTCCAACTTGCCCTACGTGTAGAAGGGCTCATTGGGGACAATGCCATCAAGACACGAGAGCATGCTTTAAATGCGGTCAAGTTGGCCACTTGCTGAGGGATTGTCCAAAGCTGACCAATCCTACAACCAACCCCTCTGGACTAGTTAGAAAACCCACAGGACTTGGAGGAGAGAGGAAGGACCAAAAACGGCCAAGGGAGGGCTTTTGCCTTGGTACTTGGAAAACCAGAAGTTACCGAAAATGTTGTGTCAGGTACACTTTCTGTTTGTGGTCATTTAGCTCATGTCCTCATTGACTCTGGGTCACCTCATTCTTTTGTTACACCACACTTTACTTCCAAGCTGGCATCAACACCCAAACCTTTAGGATATATATTGTCTATGTCTTTCCTTCTAGTAATTTCGCCCTTAGTGCTAATGTATACAAATCTTGTGCTATATCCCTAAAAGGCAAAACCTTATACGTAGACTTGATTCCCCTCTGCATTGGAAACTTTGATATGATCTTAGGTATGGATTGGCTGGCTGCCAACCACACCTCTATTGATTATAAAGCCAAAAAAGTCTCCCTCAGGTTACCAAACCAACCTGAGCTTGTCTTTGATAGGACTGGAGTTTCCAACCCTCCCTGTATTATATCTTCTATGACAGCCCAACGACTTCTAAGAAAGGGTTGTGGTAGTTATATTTGTTATGTGATTGATACACAAAAAGAGGCCCCCACTGTTGATGCGATCCCCGTAGTACGAGAATTCCCAGATGTTTTTCCTGAAGATCTACCTGATACCCCGGTTGATCGAAAAATCGAATTCACCATTGAAACTCAACCTGGTACCCAACCAGTATCAATAGCCCCTTACCGTGTGTCAATGACGAAATTGAAAGAACTGAAGACTCAACTCCAGGAACTCCTAGACAAAGGTCTCATTCGACCTAGTACCTCACCATGGGGAGCTCCAGTATTATTCGTAAAGAAAAAAGATGGCACGATGAGGTTATGTGTTAATTACTGAGAGCTGAACAAAGTCACCATCAAAAATCAATACCCCCTGCCACGAATTGATGACTTGTTTGATCAACTACAAGGAGCCCAAGTATTCTCAAAAATTAACTTGCATTCTAGCTACCATCAACTAAAATTCAAAATGGAAAGTATCGAAAAGACTGCCTTCAGGACCTGTTATGAGCACTACGAGTTTCTCGTTATGCCATTTGGCGTCATAAATGCCCCAGTAGCCTTCATGGACCTCATGAACCGGGTGTTCAAACCCTATCTTGATGAGTTCATTATCGTCTTCATTGACGACATTCTCATATACTCCAAGTCACTGGAAGACCATGAGCAGCACTTGCGAACAGTTCTACAAACACTACGTGATCACAAACTTTATGCCAAGTTGAAGAAATACGAATTTTGGATCACTAGTGTACACTTCCTCGATCACGTCATTAACAAAGATGGCATCTCGATTAACCCCAAAAAGTTGCAGCAATCGCGGACTGGCCACGACCTACTAATGTGTCAAAAATTCGAAGTTTCTTGGGTCTAGCTAGCTATTATCGACACTTCGTGCAAGATTTCTAAAAGATAGCACCACCCTTGACCCAACTAACTCAGAAGAACACACCTTTTGAATAGACTGACAAACAGGAGCATTGCTTTCAAGAATTAAAAAGTCAACTCGTGTCAGCTCCTATACTAGCACTCCCTACAAAAGCAGATGGGTTCGTAATTTATAGGGATGTCTCATACAATGGTTTGGGTTGTGTTCTTATACAAAATGAAAAAGTCAATGCTTATGCCTTACGCCAACTAAAGACCCATGAGAAAAACTACCCAACTCATGATCTAGAATTAGCTGCGGTGGCCTTTGCTCTCAAGATCTGGCGTCATTATCTCTACGGTGCAACTTGCGAAATTTACACTGATCACAAAAGTCTTAAATATCTGTTCACACAGAAGGAATTGAATATGAGGCAACGACGGTGGCTAGAATTTATGAAAGACTATCATGTAGAAATCCATCACCATCCAGGCAAAGCTAACGTGGTGGCAGACGCGCTGAGCCGAAAGACGACCAAAAGTTTAGCATGTACTCTCATTTCCCACAAGATCAATGGACTGCTCGCCAATATAACCATGGAACCTGCATTGATTGAAGAAATTAAAGCGCACTAATGTGAAGATAAACTTTTGAACGGAAAGTATAAGGAGCAAAGGAGTACACCTGATCCTTATTTCACTATAAGCAATGGGATACTAAAATTTCAGAATTGAATTTGTATACTCGACATTTCGGAACTCAAGAAGAAAATATTGGTGGAAATTCATAGCTCGAGATTTGCAATCCACCCTAGCAACACAAAGATGTACCATGATCTAAGGGAACACTACTGGTGGACAGGAATGAAAAGAAACATAGCAAGCCATGTCGCCAAATGTCTGCATTGTCAGCGTGTTAAAGCAGAACATCAGAGACCTGCAGGAATGTTGCAACCACTCCATATTCTTGAATGGAAATTGGAGCACATTACTATAGACTTCGTGGTTGGGCTACCACAGTCATTTTCGAAGAATGATGCAATATGGGTTATAGTAGACCGATTGACGAAGTTGGCGCATTTTTTGCCAATCAAAATCATGTACTCCCTTAATAAGTTTGCCACTTTATACATCAAAGAAATTATTCGTTTGCATGGTATCCTAGTTTCAATCGTATCTAACCGAGACCCCCGCTTCGTGTCTCACTTCTGGAACAAATTGCAAGAAGCTTTGGGAACCACACTGAAGTTTAGCACTGCTTATCACTCACAAACTAATGGGCAATCCGAAAGAACAATCCAAACTTTGGAAGGCATGTTACGTGCATGCGTGTTGGACCTCAAAGGTAACTGGGATGAGTACCTAATTTTAATGGAATTCGCCTATAACAATAGCTACCAAGCAAACATTGGAATGGCACCGTACAAAGCTCTGTATGGAAGGAGATGTTGATCACCTCTGTGTTGGACAGAAGTCGGGGACAGAAAACTGTTAGGCCCTGAGATCGTATAAGTCATAAGTGAGAAAATCCAACTCATCCAACAGTGAATTCGCACTGCTCAGAGCCGCCAGAAAAGCTATGCAGATACAAGAAAACGGGACTTGGAATTTCAAATAGGAGATCATGTGTTCCTTAAGATCTCACCAACAAGAGGAGTTATCCGATTTGGAAAGCGAGGAAAGTTAAACCCACGTTACATCGGGCCATTTGAGATACTGGAAATGATTGGTCCTGTAGCCTATCGCCTTGCACTACCACCTGAATTATCCAATGTCCACAATGTGTTTCACGTTTCAATGCTTCAACGGTATCTTCGAGATCCAGAACATGTTGTTGATTATGAGAACCTGGAAGTTCAAGAGGATCTCTCTTATGAAGAGCAACCAGTGTAGATTCTTGATTGTCGTAATCAAGTTCTCTGAAATAAGACCATATTGTTGGTAAAAGTGTTATGACAAAATCATTGTATCGAAGAAGCTACATAGGAAACAGAAAGTCAAATGCGAGCCAAATACCCACACTTCTTCGAAAATTAAGGTACGTCAAGTTTGGGGACAAACTTCTATTTAGGAGGGGAGAAATGTGACACCCTAAATGCTTAATTAAATACTACATAAATATTTATAGCTATATATAATTGTGGTTGTATGTGATAATATATTATTAAAACAATAAATAAATAAATAAATAATAATAACAATAATAAAAAAATAAATATATGGAATAAGAATAATAATGATAATAATAGTAGGCAATAGTAATACTAATAATAAGGATACCAAATATGATAAGGCTAACAACAAGTGATAAGGCTAACATCAATTAACTAACAATTAATTAAGAAGATTTGTAAATCTCTCCAAGAGAAGGATGTTGTGCCACCTGTGTTATCTAGGCCTTAGGAGAAGTTAGTCACCATTTTTAGGTATCATGTGCTTGTGTGTATATAAGAGGGTGGGGGGCTACAAATTGAGAAAATGAATGAGGGGAAAAGAAAAAAAAAAATAGAGAGCAAGGGAACAGCTGAAAGCCAACGGAAATAGGAAGGAATTGGTAAGACTCAATCTTAATGTGAGTTATATTATACCTTGAGTTACCATAATATATTTTACGTATGTTTTGACTTACCATAATTTATTTTATACAAGTTATATTTCATAAATTATATTAATATTTTAATTACGGGTATTAATTTCTGAACTCTATTTGTTTAAAATGAAACCCATGGATATGTTTATTTAAATTTTAGAAAATATTTGGCTACCACCACAAGAGTCCCACGTCTTGGGGGACTTAAATAACCATTGGCTTCTATTTGGCCACTTTGTGGTTTTCTGTTTGTCATGGATCCGTTGACCTTTGTTCTGACCGTCACTTCTGTGACCTCTGTTATGTTCTATTCTATACCGTGGTTATGGTTATTTATTTACATAATTTTTGAATTTCAGTTTCTGCCACTTTAAATAATTTGTTTATTCAAATTAAGTTATGTAAATGTTTTAACTTAACTAACTATCCATAGTTATTTTGTGTTCCCTATACTCTTGACATAATAATTTTCACTCTGCTGTGTGCTTATAGCTGTTACCCTTTTAGGTGATGAGATGTAAGGAAGATCCATAACCTCATGTAGTGGAACCTGAACAAGAATTGATGCTGATCCATTATTTTGTTTTTTTTTTTTTTTTTCATTTTCTTCCTTTTATTTTATTTTATTTACTGAGGGCTGATCACTGCATAATAAGAACATAAATAAATAAAAGCCCTATAGATGTATTTTCTCTTATTAAAATAGTAGAATGAAGTAAATTTTTCTGTTTAATTATTTTTATTTGCCTCCGCCTGCGCCATTTAATTTATTAAGATTAAAATTAAAATTAATTAGTAAGTTGAGATTCCAGCCCTAGGCCCCTGGGGTTGGGTCGTGACATCCGAAACCTAAAAAAAAGCCACCTGACCCTAAACATGAGCGACAATATCACCTACGAAGAAATGGAGATGCTAGAAGTGCAGCTGTCCAAGATGACACACGGTGTGGTAGGACCATACTGTCACGACCCAAACCCGCCCCTATAGGTTTAGTATCGTAACCGGCCAGTAATCCTTGGATTACCGAAGGCCTTCCTGTATAATCAAAATAATCGGGGCTTGCGGAAGCAATAAACAAAACACCAATAGTCCAACGAGCTGTGCATCTATATGAACAAATAATCACATGCGAAAGCGTTAATTTACCCACTTACATTACATAACATATAACATAATATTTTATGCAAAAACATATGTACAGGTAAAAAATGTATAACATAACCGAAAGGTTGCTAACGGCCTTCCAGGCCTAGCCCAACTCGGAGGCACCCAAAACACTTGGTAGGCTTCAAAACGGTGACTCGGTTCAAGACTCCGCCTAGGCTTGACTTTCGGGGCACTCACCTATAAATATATATAAAAACAGTGAGCTAAAACCTAGTGAATAACATTAAAGTAAAGGGGTTAGTGAACGAATTCCAAATATATCATATCCATAAAACAATTCATGACACAATCATTCATATCAGTCTCATATCAGAACATAACATAATGGTACATCTCATAGAACATATTACATATCGTCTTCTGACTAGAGTAATCGGTTCCGAATACCGATTAAACACATATCACCACGATGAAGTGGCTAACGAGATCTCATATTCACAGTTATGTCATAGACCCGCATTTACATGCCGTCCCCCATGACTTGGGACTATCTATGGATGCCATAATAGATTTCAAACATGGGACATTCGTTCACGTAAACAATATCATTTCAGAAATCATAACATATCATAACTCGTTTGGAACATAATGCATATCAACATATCTTTACAGAAATGTTACTCACAGTGGGCTTCCAAAAATGGTTGGTCAGTCTTTGAGTCTTGACCTACAAACATAAATATACATGGCATAAAACATGTCTCATTATTACTCACTCATGTGGCCATACATGGCTTAGCTTTCTTACTTTAATTTCCTATTCATTCCATGCCACGTAGCTTATTTATATAGGACCACATATTCGGATTCGACACATAATTTCTAATTCACTTACGTATGTTGTTTCTTAGCTTATTAGTCTTTAACGGCTTATAAATCATGCCTAAGAATGCCCATAAAGAGATGGGAGTAAAGATATGTACTTAAAACATCTTTTGAAAACATGCTGAAAATACGTTGGTGGCTACAGCTAGCTTTTCTTGGCTAGAGCCAACAAAAGGCAAAAACAGAGCTCACTCGAACCAGAACTCCTTCGCTCGAGCCAGCTTCTGCAGAGTTCAAAATTCTGAGAGCTCGTAATGTTGGCTCGAGCCACCACTTCTTCGCTCGAGCCAATTGTAAATTCCTGGGCACCGAGCTTAACAAAAATGGCTTCCAACCACCTTCAAACCTTGGGGTCTTGCATGGTTTGATCAAACACATAAAATAGCTTTAGAAAACTTCAATACAAGACCCTTGAAACATCTTTTATTCAAAAACTCATCAATTCTTGAAAGATTTGAATCAAAATTCCTTCATACAATATTTCAACTCTTTTCATGGTTTTCATAACATGCAATTGGTGATCAAGAAACTCATGAATTTCTGAAACATGGACATGATTAAAGCTCATATGCATGCAAGGACTTTAAAACTCAAACTCAAAATGATAAAATTCAAAGATGATATACCATGAATACTCATGAAAGCCATCTACATGTTCAAAGACCCATTTTCTTGCATTCTCATGAAAGTAGCTCAAAACTTGATGAAATCATGATGCATGGAGGAATAGCTACAAAAATTAGACATAGAATCCTTACCCAAGGCTTTAATTTCATAAATGTGAGATAAACCCTCCTAGTTTCTTCAATCTCTAGCACAAAAACAAGCTTCTCTTTCTAGAATGAGCTATCTCTCTCTCTCTAGCTCAAGACATGGATGAACTCAATGAAGCCAAATGAATGATACAACATTCCCAACTCATCAGAATATACACAACACACACCTTACTTTGAGCACAATACACATGCACACACATGCAAAATTCCAACACACACACACAAGGGTTTTAATCCCCTACACTCAACACCACAAAATGTCTTAGCACATCATACACTTAATCACATCTTGGATCATTCATATGATTAGATTAGGTACCAATCATGCATCATTTAAATCAAACACAAGTAACCTTAATTAGTCAAGGTTAGCACAAAATTCAATTATTCAAAAATAGTTCCAATTAAAGCTTAATTTAATCACATGCGATTTTACTAAACTGAATCAGTTTTTAACAAAACTTCTCAGATGGTTCCAAAAATTCTAATTAGTCAATCCATGTGCTCAATTTCAGTTTTTGAGACCGTTTAGGCTATCAAATTCATATCAAAGCATAAATCATAATAGATATTACTACGAGTAGTAGATTGAAGGCCCTAATAACATACAAAATACATAATAAACACATAACTTTTTTTAACCACTTAATTACGGATTCATAGTTAATTACGAACCGGGGTTGTTACACATACCTCGAACCTGCGAGCAAAACAATTCACCATGTAAGCATCTTTTGGTGGATAAAAGAAATCAGGGTGAATTTAGAGCCCAGATGGCAGAGCACAGCAGGAAGACCACTATAAGTGACGCAGATGGCAGCCTTGAGGCCAACTGCACTGAGCCAAAAACTAGTGCGTGACATGGCTGGTTTGAGTCACTCAAAACCGTTACTAGACTTTCCAAATCGTCTATCAATGAATATCATGCTATGGAATTGTCAGGAAACCGGCAACAAAACCTTCAGAAGGTATTTCAGGGAAATCACCAGAACTTATGGGCCTGATATGGTGGCCATCTTTGAAACCAAGGTATTGTTCAGTTCTATGGGTCTATTTTTCAACAATCTAGGTTACACTGCATTTACTATCGTTGACCCCAAGGAAAGAGTTGAAGGAATTTGGCTTCTTTGGAACCCTACTCAAGTCTTAGCCAGCTCTTTTGTAGCTAACCAACAGGTGATTCAAGCCACAGTTAAACGGGAAGATTATGAGGAATGGGTCCTGGTTGCAGTCTATGCAAGCCCCAACATCCGGCTTCGGCAAACCTTATGGTATGATCTGGAGGATACGACTAGCTTTATATCTAAACCATGGCTTATTACTGGAGTCTTTAACGAAACAAGTGGCCATAATGAAAGGAGGAGTTTTTCCTAAAGTAATTAACAAGGTCAAAGTTGAAGATTCTTGGACCAAATCAACCGGTGTGGACTCATGGATCTTGGTTGCACGGGACCTAGATTCACCTGGACCAACAACAAGAAGGGGTTAGCTAATACTATGGAAAGACTTGATCGAGCGTTGTGTAACGCCGAATGGAGAAAATTATTTCCAAAAGGCATAGTGAGAAATCTCCCTCGAACTTATTCTGATCACTCCCCTCTCATTATCTATATGGAAGGTATATCTAAACTCTCCCCTTGTAATCGTCCTTTTCGTTTCAAGGCAGCTTGGCTTTCACACCCTCAGTACAGAGACGTTGTTTGTTCTTCTTAGAATCAAAAGATATCTTTGAGTAACAAACTTCAACAGGTTATTGTTGATTCACTTACTTGGAATAAGGAAATTTTCGACAACATTTTTAAAAGGAAAAGGTGTATTCTTTCGCGTATTGAAGGAATTCAAAAGTCTCTAGCTAATCACTTCTCTCATAATCTGTTTTTGCTGAAAAAAGACCTGATTTGCCAATATAACAAAACCCTCTTGCAAGAGGGGATCCTTTGGTTTCAAAAATCTAAAGTCAATTGGATTACTCAAGGTGAAAGAAATACCAGATATTTTCATGTGTCTACTATTTCCAAAAGGAATAGATTGAAAATTAATTCTTTGCATACTGAAATTGAGGGTTGGATTATGGAAGCCCAAGCTGTCAAAACTCATATTCAAGATTCTTTTAAAGGTATGTTTCAAGCTGAACCTGTGGTCAAGCTTAGTCATTGGTGTAATATAGCTTACCACACCATTTCTCATGATGAGAATCACAAGATCTCTAAAGGGATCACGAATTATGAGATTTGAGAAGCCATCAAAAGTATCAATGCTTTTAAAGCACCTGGAAAAGATGGTTTTTAGGCAATCTTTTATCATAAATTTTGGGCTATCATTGGTGAGGATGTTTGTGATTTCTTAAGATTTTTTACCTTGAGAAACATGTTCCCCAGGAAATCAATAAAACTCTTATTGCTCTTATCCCTAAGATTGATAACCTTGAAACTATCAAACAGCTTCGGCCCATTAGTCTTTGCAATGTGTCCTACAAAATTATTGCTAAAATTCTTGTCAACAAAATTAGACAGCTTTTACATGACCTTATTAGCCCCAATCAAAGTAGATTTATCCTTGATCGCTCTACTCATGATAACATCATTATAACCCAGGAGTTAATTCACACCATTCACCATAGAAAAAGAAAACATGGAGGCCTTATTATTAAGTTAGATCTTGAAAAGGCCTATGATAAGATCTCTTGGGATTTTTTGAGAGAAACCCTATATGAATTTAATCTAAACACTCACTAGATTGATTTTATCATGTCACACTCTTCCACTAGTTTTTGTTATGGAATGGTGAAACCATGGATGAATTTACTCTTAGCAGAGGTTTGAGACAGGGTGATCCTCTATCTTCCTACTTATTTGTGCTATGTATGGAAATGTTGTCCAATATGATTAGGTGCCAAGTTTAAAAAAAAAAAAAAACATTGGAAGGGCATCAAACCAGCTAAGAGGGGACCATCTATATCTCACATTTTCTTTACAGATGATCTTCTCCTTTTTGCTCAAGCAAATCAAACCAACTGTGAGACCATTATGAACACAATCAATGAGTTCTGCCTCATATCTAGCTAGCAAATCAGCATACAAAAATCTAAAATGTACATCTCCCTAAATGTACCTAGCAGAAAGGCAAAAGAGCTGAGTCAGTATTGTGTGATAGCCCTAACCCACAATTTGGGCAAATATCTTGGAGTGCCCTTCTTCATAGCAGAGTTGAGAGAGGCATGTACAATAACATTTTGGAGAGAATCCAGAAAAAGGCTATCTAACTGGAAAGCCAATACTCTTTCCCTAGCTAGAAAAACTACCATTGTACAGTTTGTAACCTCATCCATACCCTCTTACATCATGCAAACAAACAAGCTTCCTCAGAGTGTGTGCAAACAAATTGACAAACTCAACAAAAAAAAATTATAAGGGGGACCAATGTAGCAAGAGAAAAGCTCACCTTGTGAATTAGAGACAAGTATCCAAGAACAAACGAGAAGGAGGGCTTGGCATAAAAAGATCAGAAGATCAGAACATAGCACTCTTAACCAAGCTTGGATGGAAACTAATCAGTGATAAGGAATTAACCTAGACTATAGTTCTCAAAGGTAAGTATCTCCAAAAAGAATTATTGATGGACTAGCCTATTAGAAAATTGGCTTCTCATACCTGGAGAAGTATTATCAAAACCAGAGAACTTCTCAAAAAAGGTGTCAAGTGGACAGTAGGTAATGGCAAGAACATATCCTTCTGGAATGACTAGTGGTGTCGCAATAGTAGCATTGCATCTTAATGCGCTGGTGACCATACTTCAAATTGCTTGAAAGTAACTGATGTGATCAATGAAGATGGGATCTGGAAACTTGATGATGTTGCGGACTTCATTCCACAATCAACTCTACAGAATATGTCCGAAATCTAGTTGCCACGTTTTGTTGAAGTCCCAGACAATCCCCACTGGAAATGAGCACCAACTGAAAATTGCACTGTTAGTGCAGCTTATGAACTATTAACAGATACTGGTGAGAACAATCCCAAAGTTAGCTGGAACTAGATCTGGAAACAACAAAATTCCACAAAAGCTGAAGTGTTTCTGCTGGCTAATTTTTCATGAGAAGTTATTAACCAACCATCACAAAAGTATCAGAGGTTTGACCATGGATGACAGATGTCCTAGGTGCAACTCAGCTAGAGAAGACATGAATCACCTATTCAAATAGTGCCCTAAAGCTAAAGAAATATGGTTAGCTACAAGAAACCATAGATGGATTGAGATAAGTGAAAGACAAACTTGGAAGCAGTGGCTTCAAGTAAACCTGAAAGGCAAGGAAAGAAAAATCTACCACATTCCTTGGGGAATTGTGTTTTTATTCACTATTTGGAAATTTTGCAAAGATATAAATAATTTTGTCTTCAGGAAAGAAGAATGCAGTGTGAATGAAGCCATCAGATACATCCAACACCAAGCAACTGAAACTTATGAAGCATTTCAATCTGACCACTTTACTGGCAAGTTCCTGGAACAAAGAACTAACTGGGTTTTGCTTTTTGTAGGAAAAATTAAGCTCAATACAGACGGATGGTTAAAAGGAAATCCTAGACCAACTGGCTATGGAGGACTTTTCAGAGATGAGAGAGAAGCATGGGTGCATGGTTATCATGGGAGACTCGAGAAAGCAACTAGCTTGGAAGTAGAGCTTTGGGGAGTGTATAGAGGCCTAACTATAATACTTGAGAAAGGAATGAGAGATACAAACATCGAGATAGATTCTGTGCATGTTGTTAAACTTCTTCAGGATGAATCTAGTCAAAATTTTCAACACAGGGCACTTCTTGAGGATACCAAATTCCTGATGAAGAGATGCAACTGCACCATTCAACACATCCTCAGAGAAGGCAACAAAAATGCAGATGGTTTGGCAAACTTAGGAGTTAATCATCAAGAATCTTTTGTTTTTCTTAATGACCCTCCTACTAAGGTTGCAAGCCTACTTGTCGCAGACATGTTTGGGTCATCTACTGTGTATCGAGGCAATATGCCCTAACTCTCTGTTTTGTTGTTCTTTTTTTTTAATCGAAAAAAAAAACATCACATCACATACATATGCACATGGAGTTTCTTAAATTCTTACAATATGTGACGTGATAGGATGTTACCTAGGAAAGTAAATGACAAATTAAGATGGGGAAGTAATTGCCTTTTTTGGGTGGAGGTTTAGTTTTTAACTTATTTTGAGTCACATTATCTCTTTATTTTTTTACATATTTTTAAAAAAGAAATTAAAAAAGGTCAAAAAAAATTAACTTTTAACCAACTTTTCAAAGCATAGTGTAATAGTAAAAAAGTTACAAATTAATGAGAAGTTTATCTATATATATAAGGAAAAGGGTCTTTTCAAGAACAATGATTGTGGAAGCTACAAACTCCCAAACTAATTTTGTTAATTTGTTAATTTTTAAAGAAATTAAAAAAAAAAATCTATTGGTTAGTTCCTTAAGTCAAAAATCCAAAAACAAAAAAAGTTCTAATTATCTACAATTTTGAATTTTAAAATTCAAAACAATATGATAAGTCACCCTTACTTTTTCCAAAAATAATGTTGATCAAAATAATTCAAATAAAAAAAATAAAGACACTAATTACCTATGATTTCGAATTTCAAACTAATTTTGTTAATTTGTTAATTTTTAAAGAAATAAAAAAAAATTCTATTGGTTAGTTCCTTAAGTCAAAAATCCAAAAACAAAAAAAAAAAGTTCTAATTATCTACAATTTTGAAATTTAAAATTCAAAATAATATGATAAGTCACCCTCACTCTTTCTAAAAATAATGTTGATCAAAAAATTCAAATAAAAAAAAAATAAAGACACTAATTATCTATGATTTTGAATTTCAAAATTCAAAATAATATGGTAAGTCACCTTCATCCCACTCTGATTTTTTCTGAAAATAATATAAATCTAAAATTTTAAAAACCCAATCAAATTAAAAATTCAATACAATTCACTCTTTAAAATACTTAATATTTAATCTTTTTTCCAACTCGGCTAACCCCTTCCCAAATGTAATGATGCAATGGTTATTCTCCCTCTTTGCCAATAGTCCAAACTTATTTCAAGTTTGTTTATTTTTGATTTTTTTTTTTTTTGTAAATTTATAATTTCGTGTTAGTATTTTTTTTTTTTCTCTATATGACTTTTTTTTCCAATGCATTTTTTTTCCCCAACTAAATTGATGATAAATATATATCTGTTAACAATCTTTGTTTTGAGACTTGATTTGAAGTTTTTTTTTTTTTTTTTTGGTGGATGTTTTTGTACTTTTTATATTGTTGTTATTATTTCTTTTGATATATGTGAATTGATAATATAGTTATGAGCTTCTTTTTTATATATATATAAAATAAGGCGTCTTATATTGTTCTTTATGATTTGGCCATTTTTTAAATTTCTTAAACAAAATTTTCAAATTTTTTATTTGTAAAAAATGAAAAACATTTAATTGACTTGCCCATCAATAAATAAAATTTTAAATAATGAACACTATTCCATAATTTATGGATTTAAAAAATAAAAAATAAAAAACAATTTGACACCAATATATGGAACAAGAAAATCTAAAATCATGCATTTTTTTATTTTTCATTTTTAACTCTTTAAAACTCTGATGGTATCTTTTTATTTCTACAACATTGTCTTTTTATATTTACAAAGATAAAAAAACTAGATCGGAATTGCATGATGGTTAGTGGAGGTGGTGAGTATGGCAACAACAATGGTGATGATGAGCTCGGCCAGAGCATTGTTTGGATGGATTTTGAAAAGGTGAATATTAAAAAAATAGTAGATAGTTTGGGTAATAAATTGATTTACAAAACTAATGTGTGGTTGAGATTAAGCGTAAATTTTACCATATAAAAACTGAATATGGATCATATATTGTTTTTTATATATAGTTTTGGGTACTTTTGTATAACTATCAAAAATTATTGTGATCACATGTTACTTATCATTTGATATATTATTGTTGTATTATCGTAATAAATTTTATTATTAATGTCTATTATCAACGCAGAAATAAGACGTCACATGATAAATAAAAATATGCTTTGTTATTATTATTATTGATAATATATTTCTTTATTTACCTTTTTACAATGTTCAAAAAATTAATTTATATTTATTGTTAGTTTTTGTAGATGAGAAGTCAAAAATAAATTTTAACCAAATTCAAGTTATAACTAATTTGAGATTGAAAAGGAAATTTCAAAAGAAATTATAATTATATATAAGTTTAAAATATTTTTAAAAAAAATACAAGGAAAAATTGGAACTATAAATTAAAATTATCAAACAACCTAATTCTATAAAAAAAAATTTAAATGAAAAATTGATCAAATTTGAATTTATAATTATTAAATATTTTTAATAAGCTATTAATTTTTTATTCAGGTTCTAACCTGATCTGGTCTTAAATAGTTTTTCAGATATAAATATATCTTAATATTGATAATCAATATTAAAGATATTTTAAGAAGGGTAAACTATATCGATAGTCCTTGCATTTTGTCTCTTATGTCAATTTGGTTTCTGTAATTTCAATTAGTTTGATTTTTACTCTTAATTTTAGATTTTGTATTAATTTGGTCTAATTAATAATACCGATTAAGATTTTTGAAAGAAAATAGTTATTGAGTTGAACAAGTTTATAATTTTGTCTATATAAAAGTATAACGAATGCTACTCATGTGTGTATTTTCAATAAAATAAATAAAAAATAAAAAACATTAGCAATTATAACAATTTAACCAAATTGAGACAAAATTATAAATTTAGGGTCAAAATTGAGCAAATTAAAATTGTAAGGACAAAAATAACACAAGAGTTAAAATATAGGGATTACCAATGTAATTTATCCTTTTAAGAATAAGTGCATAATTTCTTAATTAATTTTGAAATTGTTAATAAATATATCAAACAAATATGTACATATTTCCTATTTTTGTTATAAATTTTTTAAAAAATATATATTTACTAATTAAAAATTAAATAAATAAGTAGGTCTACTAACTCATGGATTGGATATAAACTAGACTATTATCTGAGGACTAGGCTTAAATCAAGAATTATTGGCAAAAAAAATCGACTTGAATTAAATTTTCTTGGCTACTTTTTAGTGTTTAGCCCAATATTAGAGCTCTCAAATTAGCTCATATCAGTCACGAACTGATAAACTATGATATAATTTAAATATAAAATTTAAATTTATTAGAACTAGAATATGACCTATAATTTAGGGTGGCTTTATCTTAAATAATTTTTTTATACATATATATATATAACTATTCATTTAATTGTTTTAATCATAAATATATACTTTTTATATAAAAAAAAAAAAAACTATAGTTCAAACTTTTTAATAGCATGCATAAAATAAGTCCATATTTCTTATTTTTATTATAAAAAAATATTTATAAATATTTATTTACTAATTTAATAAATAGATAGGTCAAATGATTCATATAATTTAGGAACAAAACAAGACAATTTTTAATGATTAGGTGAATGACAAGTTGGCGCACATCTAATGTTAAGCCCAAATTTAATATCGCAAGTGAACCCTAATTCATTTTTACTTAAATCTTATAACATAAGACAAATTATAATTTTAGACTTCACAAAACATGAAAAAATTACTATATTGACAGATGTAATTTACCACTATCATATGATAAATTAAATTTATGAAACTCATAAGACGAAATGTATTTATATTTTATCATAAATATAATTTTTGTGATTTATTTTTTAATTTTTACACTTAAGTTATGACATATATTTGTTATTAAGAACTTAGAGTACACAATTAATGATATAAGAATAAAAAAAAAAAATCTCTTATATGTAACTGTGATAAAAATGAATAAAATTTAATTGATTCTAAATCATTTTTACTAATTTTTTTAGATTATTATTTAATTTTAAAAATTAATTTTTGATTATTTATTTGTACGGGTAATTATGCTAGTACATTTTCATTAAAATGTTGCTATATTTTTATAATTTTATATTTTTTTATGTTACTCTCCCAATTAAGATTATGGCCTATTTTGAAGTCACAATTTTAGTCAAAAAAAAAATGTCATTATAAAAAAATTAATTTTATTTTTATTCTTTTACATACTTTTTCTTAAAAAATTAAAAAATCATTATAAAGTTTATATTATTGGCCTTTTAATTTTCTTTTTTATTACAATACATAAGAGCCTCTCCTATAGACAAAGAATGAGCTTCAAAACAATTTAACTGCTACAATGCAGTAATACTGGTATCACATAAGCTTGTTTACAATAATAAAACAGATTCACATATATATTGTGGGTGCTGTTTTTTGACCACACTGCCAAACAGGTACTCAGCTAGAGAATACCGGCAGAATAGATTGCGCTCGAACGACCTGTCACAGAAAAATAAGACTCTGGCGGTGGTTCGTCCACCTGGGGGCGCTTCGACGATCAAGTCAGTACTCAATTATCTCTCAAAGATAGCAAACAGAGCTTTAACACACTAGCCAGAATACAAAAAGCGTACCTTAGACCTACGATGGTGCTTTACTTTTATAGTCAGCACTAACCCGATCTCTATAGAAGCCTTACTTCTTTTGGACTCTAGCTCAATGCTCATCCTGGACTCTCCAATAGATAAAGATAAACTCCCTAATAGCTTTATCCTTATCCAAGCTGAGGTCTTCCCCCATTTTAGGACTCTTATAGCTTATCCGTTCATCTCGAATTCCGGTATCTTCGCAAATAACCTTAGCTTAGCAGAGATCACCTCGGCGCCATGACCAGGACACATGGCACCTCGGCTGGTACTTCGGTGCCACTTTGGCCACGTGTTGTCATTCACAAGAATATGCCCCCATAACTGCCCCTAGGTTCTATTACCTCGGCATCCTGAAGTGATAGAACCTATTTCATTTGTCCACACAGCACGTCGGCTAAAAACTTACCCTACCCTTTATTACCGAGGTCATCACACGTCGGCTCCATATGACCAAGACTACAGTGTGTTTTATCAATGCCTTAGAACCAAGAACCAAGTTTTTCAAGTTCTTTAGCCGAGATCATCCCCCTTAGCCGAGGTATTTGCTTCATTAAATCAAGAACTCCAAGAGTTCCATCTGCGCATGAGCTGTCACGCATGGCTTCTCACCCGTTTTTGCCACACGTCTCTTCTTCATTGACTCGTACTTGACACATGCCATCAAGTCACGTCGCTTCTGCGCGCTCCGCCTGACAGGCACATTGTCCAAAGCATATTCAATGTAATTTTGCTGCATTTTCGTGTTTTAACAAAAACACCTCATTCTCTCTTCGTCTTTTCACCTTTGCACCTTCGTTCCCCTTCTACGTTTCAAGTTCCTCTCTCTCTAAACAAACCTAAATCCTTCATTTTCGTACATTAAAGCTTCTGCAACTTGCTCCAATCATCTCCTTCGGCGGGTATTTTGTCATCTGGTTTTGACTACTCAAGCCGTCTGACTCCGATGAGTTTCATATTAGCGCCATCTTCTTCGGTAAGTCTCTGTTCTTCCTCCTTTTCAGTCTTCAATTTATTTCAAAATTTTATTGTATTTAATTGTTCCCATTGCGAACCTGTTTGTGTTCTTGAATATTTGCTTGTGTGTTGAATTCCATCATTTGTGTATTGAGCACGTTTGTTTCATGATTTTGCTTCTGCCCAATCTCTTTCTGGGTATACATATGCACACACCACTCACATATTTGTTTATATAGCCACTATACTTGCCTTTGTACATTTGCACACACTTCGTACAATGTTCTTGAATTTTTGTTTCTTCCGTGAGTCTGAATCGCACTTTTTTTTTTTTGTTTCCTTGTTGCATTTTTCAAATTCTTGCCTTCAATTCTCTACTTCTACATAGATTTAGGCTTGGATCTTGGTATAAAAATCACATTCTTAGGAAAACTGAAACAAACTCCCCTTGATCTTGAAAAACCCTTACCCTAGTTTCTGTTTTGGGTTTAGCTGAGGTCCCTAAAACCCACACAAATCTCTTTCTGCTGAATTCTCTTACCTTACCCCTTTTGCCGACATCATGGGTATGTTTAGGTAGAGAATGGACACCCCAGAAAAGCTTGAATACTTTAGGTAAGAGTTCTCAATCCCTGCCAACGTCCATCTTAGGTTGGCTGGGGAGGAGGACTCCATCATGCCCAATGACAACTTTATGCCCTTCCCGGTAGTCGCTTTTCTAGAGTGCGGACTTAGGTTCCCACTAAACATCCTTTTTCGAGAAGTCCTTCACTACTACAAGCTCAATCAGATGCAATTGGCCATTAACTCCTATAGAGTTATTAATGGTATCATTGCTTTAGCTAGCCGAGAAAACGCTAGGATAACACTAGCCGACATCCAATACTGTTATACCATGTATGGCCTTAAATCAGAAAAAGACTACATCTATTACCTCAAGCCGAGGTCGACCGAGTACAAACATGTTGCTGACCTCCCAGACTCTAACAAAGGTGCTGGAGATGATTATTTTATCGTCTCGGGCAACTGGGAGTTCCCACCAGATGATGACCTCCACCTCTACCCCTTGAGCCGATCAGTCTTTAAAGAGGGTAATGGTAAGAACCAAGTGTCACTTTACTTGTTTTCAAGTCTTTATTACTTTGTTCCTTTTATATATTCTAATGTCTGTTTTTTACTTTGCAGCTCTTCCTCAGCCTCCAAAGGACTTCCGCAAAACCTTCTATCCCAGCAAAGACTTCAAGAAACTGCTAGGCTTGCCTATCAATCAGCGTAAGGCCCCTCTGATGCTCAACTACATCCCAACTTATAAATCCACCTTGCCCGACATCCCTAAGAAAAGCAAGTCTCCACCTTCTGCGACAACTCCCCCAACTACTTCATCGCCAAGGCCTGATCAGGGATCAACCTCTGGTCCTGTGGAGCAACCATCAACATCTGCCCCACAACTAATCCCTCCTGCCCAGCGCCAACGTCGTCACCGAGTTCCCATCCTTGCTCTCGCAGGCAGAACTTGCAACCGAAAATGCCAGAGTGCTGAGGCGTTGGCTTTCAATCTGGCCAACCCCCCCATTACTCTTCCAACAATCCACTTCGGCACGAAAGTCACAGTTGTAGCCACTGCCGACGAGATGGGACACAACAAGGCTATCGTTGAAGACTTTCTAGCCGATATCCCTAGTGTTGTCACAGTCCGATCTTCACTATCGCAATCCTAACCAAGGGCCAAGCCAAAAAGAGTGAAAAGGCCAAAGCCAAGGCAACAGTGACTCAGATCGACTCTGAGGACACTTTGCTTATATCCAAGCTAGCCGAGGTCGAGAAAAGCTCTTCCGCCCTCGAGAAAAAACTTGCTGAGGATGACCCATCTGAATCTGCCAAGTCAAAGAAGCCGAGGTCGGACTCTGCAGCCACCTCGGGTTCACTTAAAGCTGATGACCCTTGGGCCCCATCCATCATGATCAAGGACAAGCCAATCAGAAGCGGTGATAGCACTGTTGATATTGAGGTCGGCGTTGCCCTCTCTATTGCACTGCTCCTTCCAAATGACCTCAACCGTATGGCCGAGGTCAGCAAATATGAAAATTTCGCTCTTATGGTATAACACTCTGTATTGGTAAACTCCTAATACTTGGTACTCTCTATTATCTGTTTTCATACTTAAAGAGTTTATTAACTTTGCTCTTTCCATTTCTTCTAGGCGATCCAGCACGCCCACTCCTTTATGATGCAAGCAAAAGAAATGAAGAAGAAGCTGGTCCACAAGACCAAGGAGGCTGCTGGCTTGCTTAAGTCCTTAAACAAAGTCGAGGCCAAGACGAAAGTCTTGATAGATCAGGCCAAGACAGCTAAACAAGCCCAAGATCAGGCTGAGGAAAAGGCAGGTGCTGCAAAGGCTGTTACTGAGGTCCTCAAAACTGAAATAAAAAAGGCCGAAACAAAAACTGCCGAAGCCCAAGCAGAGCTCCAAAGTGCCTTGGCCACAAAAGACGCCGAGATCAAAGCGGCAGACGAGAAGGCCTATGTCGAGGGGGCAGCCGACGTCCGCGAGGAGTACAAGAAACAAGTAAGACAAGCATGCAACAAGGGTTACACCCTTGGTTGGATGGCTGCTCTGAAGGAGTTGGTTGTCCCTGAGGATTCTCCCCTTCATGATGAAAGCCGACTTTCGGTGTCATTCCCTCTTACTTCAAGCCAATCTGAGGCTAAGGCTGGGGAGGAAGAAGGAGAAGAAAAAGATGATGACGAAGAGGCTAAGATGGCAGCCGATGCTGAGGGTTCTGCTGGGGCCAAGTCCCCAACTCTGAATGAGCAAGTCCTGGACTTGACTCGAGATGAGGAAGACGAGGTCCCAAAGACCACTTCTGAGGCCGAGGTTGAGATTACCAATAAGAGCTTAGACAACACACTGTGTGAGATTGATGCCGAGGTAAAGGCCGACAAGAGTGTAACACCACCAGCCGATGAAGCCAATCCTAGCACTTAGAATATTTCTGATTTTCCTTGTCCTTTGTTTGTATTTTTCCTTCTTACCTCTGGATAGCTGTAATACTTTGTTTTGAACAATGTTAGCTCTATATTTGGCCGATGTGCCATTTTTGTATCTAAACAAGTAATCCTTCTGCAAGCCGAAGTGTCTTTTTTTCTTTTGAATGCAAGTATAATTTCTTCTTTCAAGTGTTTGTATGCTTCACTGCTTCCATACTTAGAATATTTTGCATGTCTTCAGTTTTATTCCTTTAGCTATATAGTCTCTTCGGAGTAAAATACCTCAGACATAACTTCCAATTTTCTCATCTCGGCCTTGTCTTAACACTTGAAAACATTGTAAAAATATTTTCACAAGTGTTATCTAAAACTTGCCACTTTACTTATTGTCTTTTATCAAGACTTCAGTCTTCCATATTTTCCAAGTTTGGCAACCTAGTAATCTCGGGAAGTACATATGTACTTCTTTCAAATTTACCTCGGCTTGACTTTAACTTGTATATTTTTTCTAAAAATTTCAACAAGTACTAAGCCAACTCTAACTTGTAAATTTTTCTAGGAAATTTCAACAAGTCCCTAAGCACTTTGAACTTTTACTCATCATTCTCCAGCTCTCTGCCCTTTAATGTGAACTTAAGTTTCACTTAGGTTCTCATTAAGCATGTGGCTATGATCTTGTTGCCGAAGTTAGATTCAAACAGAGACTAGCCGATGTTCTCAACCTTGGTTCCTCTGTTAATCTTACTCAAATGCACTTAGTTCCAATCTGAGTTTGACTCTGTTGATGTGGCAAGTCCAGGTTAATTCAACTTAGTTCAACTCCATTATATGCAAGAATTACAACTCTGTCATATAATAAGTCTAAGTTATTCATCATGTTTCATTCAGAAACATTGCCAACTTAGTTCAACTCTATTATATGCAAGTATAATTCAACTCTGCCATATAATACGTCTAAGTTACGCCAACTTAGTTCAACTCTATTATATGCAAGTATAATTCAACTCTGCCATATAATAAGTCTAAGTTATTCGTCATGTTTTATTCAGAAACATCGCCCAAGGGCTAGTCAGTCGCATTACACAAGTTTGAAATTAAAAATCGAGCTAAAATTTTATTATTACTTCTTCTAATAAAAAACTTTAAAAAACAAAAAGTCTAATGATAGAAAAACTTCAGATTGCAAGTATTCTAGGGTCTTGGCAACTCTTTGCCTTCATTGTCTTCAAGCCGATATGCCCCATTGCCGGCAACCGAAATGATTCTATAAGGTCCTTCCCAATTTGGGCCAAGCTTGCCCTCTTTGGGATCCTTCTTGTTGCCAACGACCTTTCTCAGGACGAGGTCCCCAACTTGAAACTCTCGTGGGTTGACCTTATTATTGTAAGCCCTAGCAAGCTACTACTGGTATGCCCCCAGCCGAATGGCTTCTCTCTCCCTTCTTTCTTCCAACAGATCCAGATCTCGAGCCAGAAATGCCTCATTAGTCCCATTCTCTACTCCCTGGGTTCTGATCCCTGGGATGTCGACTTCTAATGGGATTACAGCCTCTGTGCCATAAGCCATGGCAAATGGGGATTCCCCAGTTGATCTTCTCGGCGTAGTTCGATATACCCAGAGTACATTGGGCAATTCCTCCATCCATTTTTCCTTAGCTACTTCCAGCCTCTTCTTGATCCCATCCAAGATAGTCTTGTTGGATGCTTCTGCTTGACCATTTCTTTGAGGGAAGCTTAGAGTGGAGTAGTAGTTCTTGATCATGTAGTTTGCACAAAAGCTCTTGATTAGCTTACTGTCAAACTGTGTACCATTGTCTGCTATTATTACCCTTGGGATCCCAAACCTGGTGATGATATTCTTCCATATGAAATTCTTTACATCAATGTCCCAAATCTTTGCAAGGGGTTCGGCTTCTACCCACTTAGTGAAGTAATCTGTTGCCACCAGCAGGAACTTCCTTTGTCCAGTCGCTTGAGGTAGTTGTCTAATAAGATCCATGCCTCACTAGGCAAATGGCCAAGGGCTGGACACTGGGTTTAAATCTGCTACTGGTTGATATATCAAAGGTGCAAACCTCTGACACTTCTCACACTTTCTGACATAAGCTTCAGTATCTTTCTGCATATAGGGCCACCAGTACCCTTGAATAATGGCCCTATGAGCAAGTGACCTCCCCCCTGCGTGGCTTCCGCATACTCCTTCGTGTATTTTATACAGGAAGACTTCAACTTGTAAAGGATGCACACATCTCAAAAGGGGACCAGAAAAAGACCTTCTGTAGAGATGTCCTTCTGCTGTCAGACTAAACCTCACCGACTCCAGTCTGGTCTTGTGTGTTTCTTTGTGATCATCTTGCAGCTTCCCATCTCTAAGGAACACTACTATTGCATCCATCCAACTTGGTCCCATCTCCACACACATTACTTCATACTCTGTGTTCAGTGATCTTATGCTTGGGCTTGACAAATAGTCAACCATTATTGTCATTGCCTCTCTTGATTTCATTGCACTGGCCAGGTTTGCCAAGGCATCGGCATGGCTGTTGTCATCTCGGCTAATTTGCTATAGTCGGCAATCTCGAAATAAGGCTCCCAGTCTAACAACCTCTTTTACATAGGCCATCATTCTTTTATCTCGGGCTGCGTATTCGCATGTTGCTTGGTTGACAATAAGCTGGGAGTCACAGAAGACCACCATTTCGTCGGCTTCCATTGTTTTTGCCAGCTTCAACCCTGCAATCAGTGCTTCATATTTTGCTTCGTTGTTTGAGGCTTTAAACCCCAAACGAATAGATTGTTCTAGCATCCATCCGTCTAATGATACTATCACTACCCTTGCCCCCGCTCCCTGACGATTTGAACTCCTATCAATAAACAGGCGGAAGGAGTCGCCGATATAAATATCGCAGGGCCTAAGTTTTTTTTCTTTTTTCTGTTCTGTTGTGGGGCTTTCCATCCCCAGCCGGGTTTCTTCTTGTTCACCTGGACACCCTAAACCACGACTCAATGGAGCCCGATGTGGAATGGCTCCAGGTGTGAACTCGGCCACAAAGTCAGCCAGAACCTGACCTTTGATTGATGTTCTGGGTCTGAATTCCAGGTCGTATTGGCCCAACACCACTGTCTATCTGGCTATCCTGCCTATCAGATCTCCTTGCTGCAATAGGGACTTCAAAGGATGCTCAGTTAATACCATAATCTTGTAGGCTTGAAAGTAATGATTCAGCTTCTTGGAAGCCATTACCAAGGCCAGTGTCAGTTTCTCCAAGGGTAAGTATCTGGTCTCTACATCTGCTAGGGTTTTACTCACATAGTAAACTGCCCTCTGTTCTCCTTTTTCTTCTCTAATTACCACTACACTCACTGCATGCTCTGAAACTGCCAAGTATAAGAACAGCTCCTCTCCAGGTACTGGATTTGAGAGAACTGGAGCTGTGGTCAAGTATTTTTTCAAGTCGGCTAAGGCGACTTCGCACTCTTCTGTCCATAAGAAGTCTATTGCTTTCTTCACTAAACTAAAGAAAGGTTTGCATTTGTCAGAACTCCTGCTTATGAACCTATTCAAGGCTACACCCCTTCCAGTCAACATCTGCACTTGTTTTGCCGATGTTGGGCTCTTCAAGTCCAAGATGGCCTTGATCTGATCTGGACTTGCCTCAATGCCCCTTCTGGTAACCAAGTATCCCAGGAACTTTCCTAACCTAACTCCAAATGCGCACTTTAACGCATTGAGTTAGAGCCAAAATGTCCTCAGGATATCAAAGACTGCTTTCAGATCAGCCAGATAATCCTCATGTTCTTTGGTCTTCACGACTATGTCATCAATGTATACCTCCACTGTTTTGCTTATTAGATGTCTGAACATCCTAGTCACCAATTTATAGTAAGTTGCTCCTGCATTTTTCAACCCGGAAGGCATTACTCTGTAGTAATACAGCCCTTTTGGAGTGATAAATGCAGTCTTCTCCTCATCGGGGGGGTATATGGCTATCTGATGGTACCACTTGTAATCGTCCAGGAAGCTCATCCTTCTATGCCTTGAAGTGGCATCCACCAATTGGTCAATCTTGGGGAGTGGGAAACTATCTTTGGGACAAGCCTTGTTCAGGCTAGTGAAGTCCACGCAGACCCTCCACTTCCCATTCTTCTTCTTCACAACAACTGTGTTTGATAACCATGTTGGGTAGTTTACCTCTCGAATGGCTTTGGCCTCCAGAAGTTTATCCACTTCCTCTTCTACTGCCTCAACATGCATCAACGTAGGCCTCCTTGCTCGCTGGATGACAGGTTTGGCCTACCTGTCCACATTCAGTCTATGGCAAATAGCCTCGGGGTCAATGCTAGGCATCTCGTATGGTGTCCAGGCAAACACCTCAATGTTTTCTCTCAAGAACGCCTCTAATTCCTTTTCCTCTTCCTCGGCCAAGCCTAAGCCGAGAAGGAAGAAGCGCTCTTCATTCCCTTGCTAGACTAGGATCTTCTTCAGGGCTTCCTCACTTTTCTCAGCTGGTTCTTTGCCGACGTCCTCAAGGACCTCCATGTCCTCATCTTCAATCTCTACTGTTTCTGTTTCTGTTTCTCGTATGTTGCAGGTGGATTTCATTGCTGCCATGGAGCAATCCTTTGCCTACACCTAATCCCCTCTGACCTTCTTAATTCCATGTTCTGTTGGGAACCGCAACAACTGGTGCAGTGTTGAGGGAATAGCCCCCATTGCATGCAGCCATGGCCTTCCCAGGATAACATTGTAATGGGAGGGGGTGTCAATTATTGTGAACTCCGTGTTTACCCTCTTGGTACCAGCCTGCACCTCCAAACTTATTGCTCCCAAGGGCCACGTCGGCGTGCCGTTGAACCCAACTATTGGACCATTGGATTGTTCCAGATCATCTTGGTGAAGACCAAGCTCCTTATAACATCTGACATACATGATGTCACAAGAGCTGCCCTAGTCGATTAGAATTCACTTTACCTAGCACTGTCCAATCTTTAGGGATATTACCAAGGCATCATTGTGTGGATGCTCCACCATCTCTAGCTCGTCTTCAGTAAAGGATACCATTGGTCCCTGGCACTCGTCTGCCCTAGGTCTCTTCTGTCAAACCTGATACACATGTTGTAAGTGTTTCACCTTCTAAGTTTCCCCACGTATCTCGTTCTCGTTGACCTTCAAGTGAATCACATAAATCACTCAAGGTCCGTCTGCTTGCGGTTGTGGTGCTGGTGGAGATGGCGCTGCTGGTGCCTAAGGCAGTCTCGCTTGTTCTTTCCTTGTCCTGGCCTCATCTACTAGGTCCCTTAAATGACCTTGTCTTACCAGGTCTTCCAAATGTGCCTTTAGGGCTCGGCGCCCCTGGGTCAGATGCTCATCCTCATTGTGGTAGGCACAACGCTTCCCCAGACTTCTTCCCATAAATGCTCCAGGAATCTTCTCTGGTGCTCTATAATAGGGCTAATTCCGGATTCTTTCTAAGACTTTGTAACGGTAGTGACTGTCTGTGCAACCCTCAGTCTTGTCTCTTGCTTGTTGTATCCAGTATTACCTCAGCCTCGCTTTGGTGAGCCGTTTCTCTTCTCTTGTTTTGACGCCTTTGTCCCTGGCGTATCTTCCTTGGCTCTCGCATACTTCTCGATCCTAACCATGAGTTCCTCTATACTTTTTGGCAGTGTCTTTACTAGTGATTTTCAAAGCAGACAGTCATCGCTTAAGCCGTTCTTAAAGGATACGACCGCCACCTCTTGGTTGCACCCTGGTATTCGGTTAAATACCTCATAATACCTCTTGGCATAAGCCCTGAGGCTTTCATCATCGCCACTTCTCGAGGCCATCAAGGAGTCCACTCTCAACGACTGTAGTTTGTTTGTCACAAACCTGGCCACAAACATCTCGACCAGGCCTTCCCAACTTTTCACAGTTCCTTTCGGCAACTTGTGAAACCAGTCTGATGCAATTTCCCCAAAGGATAAGGGGAACACCTTGCAGAGCAACGGTTCGTTCTCGGTGTACGGTGCCATTGAGTTCAAGTACAAGCCAACGTGAAAGTTGGGGTCAGACTTACCGTCGTATATCTGGAATCTCGGCACGTGGAACCTTTTCGGGGCCTCAAATTTGTCCAATTCTACCGAAAACGGCGTTCTCGGCTTGACTGGAGAGGTTACCTTGGCATCTTGTCATTTCCTCTAAAGGTAGTATCTCAAGTCCCCCTTAGTTCGACCAGGAGCTCGGCTATCAACGAATTTCAGCATTTTTGGTGCGCTACTCCCGGTGTCGTTATGAGTTCTCTTGGACCTCCCTGCATTAGTCGTGTCGAAACAAAACTCCTTCCCTTGAACATACCGATGTTCTTTGGTGTAGGCTTCTTTGGTACGATGTGTCTTTTGAGATTCTCCTTTTATCGACTCACCCTGCCCGACTTCCCACGACAGCCGATGAGACTGTTCTTTTGTCCTATCACGTTGAGGAACTACATGAACTGTTTTCTGCCACCCTTTCTGGGCATCATTCTTGGTCACCGGAATCGGCGTATCTTGTAACGAAAACGGTGGCTGCATGACATTATTCGGCATCATGAAACTGACGACCGATTGTAGGTCTGCCAATTTGTTCGCCATTCCCTTCATCTCGCCGTCCCTCCGCAGACATCTTTCTTTCTATACCTGGAGGTCGTTCTCGTTATAATACTCGCCTCAGTCTGCCTTCTTTGGTACGTCTCCCTCCTGGCCGACGTCTTTCTCTCCGAGATTCTTCATTGCAGTTATCCTTCTCTACATTAGGGTCAATGTGTTTACCACTTTCAGTAGGGATGTCGTTCCCAATCTTCTCTTTCTGTCCGTCGTTGACTATTTATTCTCCTTTCTTTTCCATAGACGGCGCCAAATTGTAGGTGTTGTTTTCTAACCGCACTACCAAGCAGGTGCTCAGCTAGAGAACACCGGCAGAATAGATTGCGCCCGAACAACCTGTCACAGAAAGATAAGACTCCGGAGGTGGTTCGTCCACCCGAGGGCACTCCAACGATCAAGTCAGTACTTAATTATCTCTCAAAGCTAGCAAACAGTGCTTTAACTCACTAGCCAGAATACAAAAAGCGTACCTTAGACCCACGAGAGTGCCTTACTTTTATAGCCAGCACTAACCCGATCTCTATACAAGCCTAGCTTCTCTTAGACTCTGACTCAATGCTCATCATGGACTTTTCAATAGATAAAGATAAACTCCTTAAGAGTTTTACCCTTATCCAGGCTGAGGTCCTCCCCCATTCTAAAACTCTTATAGCTTATCCGTTCATCTCGGATTCCAGTATCTTTGCAGATAACCTTGGCCTAGCCGAGATCACCGCGGCGCCATGACCAAGAAACGTGGCACCACAGCAGGCACTTCGGTGTCACTTTGACCACGTGTTATCATTCACAAAAATATGCCCCCATATATATATTTATATATATCACTCCAACAAAGTATAATAATGCAAATACATTGAAAACCCTTTATTACAAAACATATTCAACACATCAGTTGGTACAAGGCAAGACTATGGCTATGTCCTAACCAATCACAAACCTTTACGTCCAATCATATTTTTCAATCAGAGCACACCTGTGCACTGTGCCCCAAGACGAAAGAATAACTTCTTTTATTGTCTCACCCACTTATCACTGATGAGCACGATTCATACTTGAAAAACAACACTAAACCATGAACTTGGCAACATAACATTACTACTTAGACTGAAATATATATTGACTACAGTAATATTAGGTATTATGAAAAGTCTTTAATGAAAATAGTCATGAACGATTTGTGACTTTTGGATTACACTTACAATAAAGCATTACATACTAATCAAGGTAATCTAAGAGTCACAAATTTTTCATGATCATTTTCATGATCCTTAACATTTCTCTATTGACTAATACTACATGTATCAGAGACCGATATTTCGACTTTTGATATCAATATATAAGTGATATTGTTCGATATAGAACTGACACTAATACTGACATCATTATTTAAAATCTAGCAACACCACAACCTCTCACTGCAAAGCCAAATGATCAAAGAGAGATCAAAGGCCAGCAAAACTCTCGATTGTTTGATCGCCATAGTTGGTGCTGAAAAAAGAGACGAAATCAGAGTAAGTGAATGGGCGCTAGCGAAGAGGACGGTCTTTGTCGACGAGCTCTTGAGGCACTTCAATGGTTGCACCTTTTGTCGGTACCAAGAACAAAGCACATGAATACCTAACTTTGTTCCCTTTCATTATTACTTTGTGTTTTGCTGCATGAAGTCTTCCATTGCTCCATGCCTACCCACCACCAAATTTAATTTCATCAGAATTCCATTTCATTAAAAGAAAATCGAAGTGCACAAATGTGAGAGAAATGATGAATTTTCACAACTATAAAGTATAAAATTTGAAACTCATCAGATCATAATTTAAATTCTTAAGATAAATGTACATATAAATGGATATGTGAAATAGCACTAAGATGAAAAGAGAGATAAAAATTGAATGGGAAATAACAATTAGTGAAAATAAAATAAAAGTTAGTGGTGAAAGGGAAAATCGTAAATAAATTTTAATAGAGACAATTTTAAAGGCATTTTAAAAAAGAAAAAGAGAAGTAGATGAAAAAAATGCATTCATAAAACATAAATGTTAGCCATCTAAAACTATATTAAAAATTGAGACACTAAATTTGAATATCTAACATATAATTCATTTTTTACGCACGTTTTTTTTTTTTAAAGATACTTGTATTCATAAAACGAGTATTGGTACTTGTACCTTAAACGAATCACCCACGAAGACCATAAAGGATCCGGTTCGAATTTTTACTTGAATCCACTCATTACCTTCCTTAGAAAGAACCTCAACACCTTGCACTTCATTTTCAGACAAAATGGTCAAGAAAATTCTATCAGTGTGAGGGATAAGACTCATGCCTGCGGAGTCATTGCTTGGAGGAACTTTGTGTTTCAGTATACGAAAAGAGTTTGAACTGTTCTCCACCATGAATTGATAGTATCTCCCAATGCAGAAGCTCTCCAAAATCATTTTCATAATGATCCAGCTCAGGTCTAGCATCTTTGAGCTTGTTGAGTTGAGAACCTCACTATTCAAATTTAAAATTCAATAATCAGTTTTTCATTATAAATTGCAATAAAAAATTGTTTTGTTTTGTTTTTGTTTAGGAATTTTGAAAGCTTAATAAACAAAAGCAAAATAGCAAAATTATTAAAATAGTCACCTTG
Organism: Camellia granthamiana; assembly: GCA_036172215.1. NCBI lineage: Eukaryota > Viridiplantae > Streptophyta > Magnoliopsida > Ericales > Theaceae > Camellia > Camellia granthamiana. The sequence continues at coordinate 16,600,682 of CM069916.1, read as the reverse complement.
GGAGTACTACGAAGCGCTGTCTACACGATACTTTCAATAAATAAAAAATTGTAATTCACACTAAGAGCATTTTTGATAAATGCTATAATAGTAGGACTTTTCTTAAATGTGCAACCCTCAAGGTTGCACACCATGTGCCACTTACACAAAAAGTGTAAGTGGAAGGTGAAAATAAAAAACAGGACTGAACACAGAAAGGCGAAAGTGTAAGGCGTAAGTTGCACACCATAACAGTACCCATAATAGTATTGCCATTGCCATTGCCAAATTATGGCAATGAATAGTAGAAAATTGATGAAAAACAGTAATGGTACTCTAATGGTTCAGTTGTTATTTTTGTCATTTTGGCACAGAAATTAATATTTTCGGCCGATCGGCCGAACGACGGGGCGATCGTCCGGCCGACAATCCGAAAATACCGGTCGTCCGGCCGATCGTCTGAAAATTGATTAAAATAAAATAATTAAAAAATATTTAAAATAAAAATTATACATTTAAAATAAAAAAAATTCTTAAACATTTTTAAATATTAAAAAAAATTCAAAAAATTTCAAAATACAACTCAAAATTAAAAAATTCAAAACTTAAAATACAGATCAAAACTCTTTTCAATACTTAAAACTCTTTTTAAAATTTAAAATTCACAAAATCAAAATTATTTTCAAAATTCATAATTAAATAAATTTTCTCTTTTCAATACTCAACTCATAACTCTATACTTAAATCACAATTCCACAATCAAATTATGATTCTAAAACTAAGGGGTACTTACCAATTAGTCCTATTAACTAGACTTATTTATCTACAGGTCCTAACTAATAAATTTAACATTATAAAAATAAGAGAGTGATAAATTTATCACTAAAAATTTATTCATAAAAACAAAGAGACTGATAAATTTATCACTATAAATTTATTCATAAAAAAAAAGACTGATAAATTTATCTTTATCACTTAATAAATTTATCAAATAGGACTTAATGGGTAATAAGTCTCCAAAGTAAGACCTATTGGGTAATAAGTCTCCAAAATAGAACCTATTGCTAGTTTACCCTAAAACTAAACCAAACAGATTAATGTTTCTAATATTTTAGCTTGGGGGGAAAAAAAAAACCCTTCAAAACTCACCAGAAGCTAGGGTTTTCATGGGGCCACATGATATTGGTAAAGGCTCGAGCTTCTTCAAGCCGCAGAGCGCAATCCATGCGAAAGCTCTCATGGAGAGGGTTGAAGGAGGAGCTCATGACTTGTCATACTGGTTAGGGTCCTTACACTTGTCTTTAATCTCTTGAGGAAGATCAAACAGTGATTCCATGCCCATGAACATGTTTTCAAGTAGTTTCATTGGAATATCACTGTACTTCACCAAGAAACAACCATGGCTTTCACATGCCTCTCTAACTTTGTCACTCAAAACCCTCCATGCTTCACTTTCTTTCTCTAAATCTAAAGCCGCATCAGAAAAATTAGGATATGGGATTCCAACCTCAGCCATCTCTTTCTCTCACTCGAAGTCTCTCTCTCTCTCTCTCTCTCTCTCTCTCTCTCTGTATTTCTCAAACTACCTTAAATCGATTAGGAATTAGGTGATTTGTTATGTATAACAAAAGAGTATTGATATATAAATAAAAAAATGTGATAGAAATGACATGTAAGCCATGTGATTGAGTTTATATATTCTTCATTGTTTTTTTCGTGTTCTCAATAACAAGAGCAATGAAAATTTTAAAAGTACACATCGTTTTTTTTTTTTATCCTATTAATTTTTTTGAGAAAGAAATTTGTAAAATAAAAAAAAATCAAAAACAAATTTTTAATGTTTCTTGAAAAGAGTTATTTTCATTAGAAATAGTTTTTGAAGCAATTTGTCCAATAAGTTTTTTGTGTTTTTTAAGAAGAAAAAAAGAAGAAGAAATCACAAAAAAACAAAATCTGAGGTTTTTTTTTTTTTTTTTTTTCTCTAATTGTTATTTTATAAGTAATTTGGTTAAATGACATTCCACAAAATCAAAACCACATTTCTGAGTGAGTTAATGATTTCACACCTAATCTTAACATAATTTGTATCTCTTTGGATTATAATGTATATATGTTATGTAATATTTGATTCGCTGAAAAGCAATAGTCATTCTATCATAATACACCTTCTCATATGTTTACTTTAAGAAAAGAAATTATATTAAAACTAAATTCATTATAACTATTTTGGTTTAGACGCAGGTCGTTTATTGTTTTGGATCCAAAGTTTTTTTTATCTTGTTTGGTTGTTCAACTATTTTTCATCATATTGTTTGCTAGTTTTGGCCATTGAGAATTTTGATTGAGTTTGAAACAGGTTTGAAAATTAGTTTTTCAAAGTGTTATTGCCCAGAAATTTGCCTGTTCGCTCGAGCAACCATACTTGTGCTCAAGCAGTCTTTTGCATTTTGCAAAATTACTGAGAGTTTGAGTTCTTCGCTCAAGTGGTCATTCTTGTACTCGAGTGAACTTTAGCAAGTTTGAACTACTAGGAGGGATGCATTGTGCGCTCGAGCAGTGTCTTTGTCCTGTTTGGTCGCTCGAGCGACCATTACTGCGCTCGAGCGATCTGTGAATATATTAGTTCGAGAAAGTCACTTTTTGGATCACTTTTTCACATCTCCTTTTCTTTATACACTCCAAAATCTTAGATCTTATCTCTTTGTCTCTCTAGAAACTATCTTTGAACCTCAAATATACCTTGGTTTAGTGATTTCTCAACCATTGTCCTTTGCAAAAAAGGGTAGAGCTTGCCTAGAGCTTCCTTTTGATCGGAGCAAAATTGATTTTCGACTTCGTCAAAGTTTTCTCTCTCTCTCTCTCTCCCTTGTCTTCTAGCTTTGATATAGGAGTTTCTCTGTACTTTTGTATGATTTTTAATTTAGTTATTTACTTTTCTAAACAATATTATGATTTGGAGATTGTTGGATAAAATTTAAGGTTTTGGTTTTGAAATCAAAATAAGGATTTTCAAATGGATTCTTAAAAATGGTTGTGAAATTCTAAATGTGGATGAGTTCTGGTAAAATAGTGAATTTTTATCCTTAGAATTGATTTATAAAGAAATGAGGTTTTGCCTTAAAACGTGAATATTTGATTTTGCAAAGAATAAATGGAAATTGAAACTGCATAAGAATTATGAGAATTGAAACTAATTTTTCATCCATTTATATTGATCATTGTTGCATATTTAACACATTGAAAATGTATATCATTATACATTGGTGAATCTTGGTAGGGGGTGTGGTTGCAATATCATGTTGGCCTGTGTGTCCTTGGTGAAAGTCTAGAAACCCACGCAGTTAGGTGCTGAGCCTTCCAGTTAGCACTGGTAAAAATAACAATTGGTAGTTGTAACAATCCCGCGGGGGACCTCGCTACAGCTCGGACTCAATTCGTGTCACGGTTCTTAATCTGAACCAAAGAGTCCAAATCCGGCAAATCGTTTTGACAAAACAGATTTTTAAAAAGAAGTGCCAAACATGGACTGCTTTGCCAGATACAGAGTCGCCACCTAAATATTTTATTTTGAGAAATTTAGGAAACCCTGACTCGTTGCCTAAGGCCACGTGTCCGTCATCACCAAAGTTGCCTCGGCTCGGGAACTTGGGTACGATTGGGGAAGGTCACTTCGTGAGCACCCCTGCTTGCCCGATCAAAGATCGGCCTCTACTAACCATGATATCAAGTTTTGAAAACATTATGTGTTCTTCTTTCGGTTATTAGCCTAGATTTACTATGTGATACGCACAGCATACAAGTATAGACCGGGTCGTCTGAATTGGAACAAAACATTTCATGTTTGTTTTTGAAAGATGGTTTGCTACTCGCAAGTAGGCTTAAAATGCAGATTTTGCCACCTTCAGGTGGGCTTAGAAAACATGATTTTGCCACTATCTAGTGGGCTTGAAACTCACAGTCAATGCTTTGTTCCAATCCAAACAACCCAACCTCCACCCACAGGCATTCAAGCAGTTATATCACATAAGCACATAGCCTCATGGTAAGCATGCTATTCATGGCAGTCACTCACACGCATGCAAGGATGCTAAAGCATAAAACTCACCGAGTACTCCAAGCCAAAACAGAAACCGATTAGAAATCCATGCATGATCCTAAGTATACAGAAATGCCTAATGCAACACATGCAAAAATGCAACTATAGCAGGCTCGGCTATTCTAAACATGGCATATGAGATGCAACAGCTATCAAGTATTCAACTCGGAATTGAAATACAGATGCAGTTAGTATGATGAGCCGAGCCCGGTGCATGCAAAACAGATGAATGAATGTAAACATGCTGTCATACTGTTATACTAATTGAAACATGCTCTAATCTAACCATCATAAGCAGGTAAATAAAAGGGAAGAAACACGAGGGGTTGGAAGACATACATCACACACACGCACACTTATTACAATTATGCCCTCGCGCAGAGGGTCCGAATAAATAATATACAGTCCCAAATGAATAGATAATACAGTCCCGAATAAATACAAAAATCCTATTTAATTTACAAATTAATCTAGGAAAGCTGTAAACTGGCATGCAAGCCAGGGACTGCCTCGACTTCTCTTCAGATGATGAATGATGCATGTCCTGGTTGCCTTTGCGCGGAAATCCACCGTGATGCCCCAATTAGTCTCTGTTTTACAATAATTTTTGGAAAGCGCGCCAACCCTCGGAAGACTGCTGATTCTTGATTTGCTGCAACAGAGAGCAGGAAAGGGGCATAGCAATGTATTTTCATATATGTATGCATGCCTCGATCCTCATGCCACCAATCACGCATATCAATGCATGATGGCCGAGGAGTCGAATTGCACAACTCAATATGGAATGAATGCACATGAAGACCTAACAAGACCAAGACTCCATCATGGATAATCCGGAGTGTCGGTGACTGGAAATTGAGACACGTTCCGTCACTCGAAGTACGAAACGTCCCTCGTTTCCCGTGCTCGGGCTAACTCCTACCCCAAACACAATGCAATATGCATGACATGCATGAATGCAATCTAAGATACAACCTAACATGCACAATACTATGAAATGGCATACACGATGCACGAGGTAACATGGCATACACAATGCACTAACATGCAACCTAGCATACACAATGCTAAGGAATGAAATGGCATACACAATGCACAATGGACTTACACCAACACAAGTGGACCTCAGCCACACTCACATAAGAGGCCATTAGATGAAAATGAGACACTCGAAATGCGTGCACACGTGTACGCAAACCGAGGACCGACCCTAAGGCACAAGATGCCACTCTAACAAGACATGGCAAAACATGGAATATGGAATATTAGCATGCAAATTTCAGTAGCAAAATGTGATGCAAAACAGCCCCGAAACATGAAAACATGGCACCCGAAGCATGGAATGATCCCGAAAAGCAAAACTAAGTACACGGAATGGCTTACAGCTATACAAAGCATGCATTATTTGAACATGAGACCTAAAGACAGAATCAAGGCAGTCCCAAAATAAGCATATTTATAGTTTTAAGGAAGGCCAAACAGTGAGCACAAATAGGCCTAAATTAGCATGCAAAAATGGGCAAAAAGGGGGGTAATTAAGCAAGTAGCAGCTTCTGACTTCAAACACAAGAGGTCCCTTCAACAATATTGAAGAGAGGCCCAAAATATGGCATTTTACAGTTGATGGCCAGACCCAAAACAGTGCACAAGCATGCTCAAAATACTATGCAAAATAAGGCCAAAAGAGGGTATAAACACAAAGTATAAAAAGGATACCTCAAACAGTAAAAGACCCTTAATGAAACATGGAGAGGGCGTCAAAATAAGACCATTTACAGTTTGGACCAAAGCCCAAAAACAGAAGCATAAGGGGCTAACAAATCATGCAAAAATGAGGCCAAGAGAGGGGTAAAGAGGCAAGTGACATATGGAGGCCCCAAAAAGTGATGAGACCTTCAACAATGTTGAAGAAGGGCTCAAAATAAGCTACATTACAGTTTACAATAGAGCCCAAAACAGTTTACATATAGGCCAAAAATGCTATGCAAGAAAGAGGGATACAAGAAGGGTAAAGAGGCAAGTGCAAGAAAGAAGCCTCAAACAGGTAAATACCCTTAAACAAACATGAAGAAGAGCTCAAAAAAATGCTATATTCAGTTAAGATCGGAGCTCAAATATGCAAGCAAGAATGGCTTAGATAGGATGCAAAAATAAGCTCAAAAGAGAGGAAATATCACTCACCCTTGAAGACCAAACTTTAGCAAACTTTTGGCTTGAGAAATGGTGCCTCCAAAGCTCTGAGAAGGCCCTCCAAGCTGCTGGAATGGAGTGGTGGTGTGGTGCTAGGTGGTGGTGTAGAAATGAGTGTAGGACTTGGAGAGTTTCGGTGCTTGAAGTGAGGGAAAGAGAGAGATGTAATATAGGAGCTCAAGGGAAATTTTCTAACCCTCAAAACCAGAGCTGGAGGGCTGGTTACATAGGCACAAAGGTGGAGAAAAGAGGGGGAAAACAATTCAAGTTTCCCCCCAAAAGTGCCAAACCCTCGGATATGGGTGAAGTGCAAAACAAAATACATGGCTGGAACACACTCACAGGGGCAAAAATGGCCGGCTAGTTTTAAAAGGCAAAAAAAATCATTTCAACTAGGTAAGTGGCCGGCCGGCTACTTTTTCTGACTTTTCTGGCCGGCCAGCTACTTTTCCTGACTTTTCTGGCCGGCCAGCTACTTTTCAGAACAAAAAATGGTTCTGCCGGAAAGAAAAGTGGCTGGTGGGTGATTGAGAAGTCCAATGGTGGCCATTCAAGTGTCCAAATTGAAGCCCCGGAAGTTAGCTTTCCAATGGCGCAAACCTTGCATTAAAATTCCTCCTGTGGAAAAAGTTATGCCAGTTTCCGTGAAGCCGCGCAGATTCGGTCCCAACCGGAGTGATGCCCTACTTCAATCAACCATATCTCCCCCACCTGGAATTGGATTTATGAGATTCTTGAGTGAAAAATGAAGCCCCGGAAGTCTTGTTTCCAATGGTGGTGGCCTCATAGCTTGATTCCAAGTATGCAAATGAATAGGCCCGATTCGGCGAGGGCTGTTCGACTCTTTCTTAACGGTTCATGCCCATTTTCTCCCCCAACTGGATTTCTTCCCTCTTCTCCTCTTTTCTTCAACTCCAAACCCCTAAGTAAGGTGTTTTGAAAGATTTTTCAAAGATTTCATCTCTCTTTCATTCATTTCCACTTTGTCCTTGCTTGATTTACCGAAAAGCGCAACATTTGACAAAATGCGAGCCTCGGAACATCGTAAAAACTTTATTTCAAAAACGTTTTGAAAGAGAGGGTTTCAAGGTCTAAAATCTTTTGATCAATATTGTTTTGGTCCAAAAGGGGGTATGAAGTTGAGCTTTGACTCTCTCTCTTTGTCGAAGAAATTGAACCTTTGCCCTGCACATCTTCCAAAACCATTAGTCGCGTCCAAGTCTTAAAGGTGGTCAAAAATGGGGTGTCTACAGTAGTGCTTGTATAGCCTACTTGCAGACACGTACCTAGAGATTCCCAAAGTTGTATCCACTGTCCTATTTTCTATTGTAAAGGAAATGATTTCATGAATTGTGATATAATCTGGCATTGCATGGTTTTAGAAAGAGATGTAAAACGTTTTGACACGAGCATCATATATGCATTCACCTTATGGCTTTGATAAAATTTATATACTGTGTTAGAGTATCTCTACTGGGTTTTGACTCACCCTATGTGAAAAATCATTTTCAAGTGCTAATGATATGCCTTCGTCAGGCAATAGCTTGGAAGGACTTGGAGCCAAGAGGCTTTTTTATTATTGTTGTATTTATTTTGTACATGCCTAGGTGTCATGACCCAAACCCGTCCCTATGGGTTTAGCGTCGTAACTGGCCAGTAATTCTTGGATTACCAAAGGCCTCTGAACAGGATAACGTAAGATAGGGGCTGCGGAAGCAAATATACAAAATTAACATAGTCCATAGAGCTGTGCAGACGTACATGTGACAGAAAATTTCAAAACAAACTTATATATATACAGATGTGACGTCAAAAATACATTAGTCTTACGTCACTCAATTACACAGATAGGGTCAAAGGGTACTTAGCTCAAGTACAGATATACAAAACAAGCTCAACTAAAGCCTTGACATAATCCTCTCAAAAGGAACCTCCTTAGGAGGTACGGTAGTTGGCTGACAAAACAAAAACATAGGCCATCAACTTTGGGCCTAGTCACGTACCTGCTCACCTACATACATAATATAAATAGTGAGATGGAGCCCAGTGAATAATAATAGAGTAAAGAGGTTTAATGAATGTTGTCCATAATAGTTACAGAAAACAGAATTCAATAGTTGTCAAAAATGAATTCATAATTATGTTCAGAAATCATAGTGCATAACAGATACAGTTTCAGAGTCATATTCATAATTAGAACTTGCAGTTAATCATACGTGGCACATTCATTAGCACTAGCAGAAACAGTTGACCCATAAAGGGACGACCATAAAGGCATACAGTTGACTCATGTGCATGGAGACGGTACAGTTAGCTCATGAGATGTACAGTTGGCCCATAAATAAGACGTATACATGAGGATCCATAGCAGTTGGCTCATGAGACGTACAATTAACCCATAATTGGGACATAACAGAACAAATAACAGATGTCATTTGAAGCTAAGAATGCCATGAATACATTTCAGAAACATTGGACAACCATTCATTCATATAGAATGTAATATTTCAGAAATAGATCATCTTATATCATTTAGAAAATACTTATAATTAAACATAACTTTACAAAGTTATTACTCACAGGTAACAAAGGCTCCAAGGTAAACAGACAGGATAAGCAATTTAGATGTCTTGCGGCACATGACCTACATAACATAACAGATACATACATTGGCCCTGTTTGGTAGAGCTATGGGAAAGTGCTTATAGCTTATACCTTAACAGCTTATAACTTATAACTATGAACATAAGCTGATTTCTGACTTATAAATTAAGCTTCTCCTGCCCTACTCAAAGAATAAGCTGATTTCTGACTTACAAAAAGCTATAAGCTGCATTGTTAAGATAAACCAAACACATCAAAATAGCTTAAATTAAGTTGAAAGCTGAAATAAGCTGAAAAAAAGCTATACCAAACAGGGCTATTGAAACACACGCTCAGAGTGTACATAACTTATTTCATTGTTCTTAGTGTGCTTCTAGCCTTATCCTCATTATGGTATCTTAATCTTGGCCTAGGAATGTCTAAGATGGAATGAGGATGCAAAAATGTACTTGAAAATATTTTTTAAAACTTGCTGAAAGTAGGGTCCACGCTCAAGCGTGGCTTTCCTCGCTTGAGCGGACATTCAAAATATGAGAGTCTGCTTGAGCGTAACTTTCTTCGCTTAAGCGGTCTGCAAATTTTGACAAAAGTACTGGTTGCTTGATTTTCACGCTCAGCGGACGCTCGATCCCCGCTCAAGCATGAGACTCAGACCTTCGCTCGAGCGTGACTTTTGTCACTCGAGCGATCTGCAAAACATATGAACTTCTGGAAGCATGCATGTAACATGCCGGGGGGTACCTGCGCGTTAAATAGTTCGGACTCCTGAGATCTCTTTGATTTAGTCTCACGAGTGCAATGTGAAACACAAATGAGAGTTCAGATTTGGCAACTTTTAGTGAAAATCCATTTTATTGTAATTTTGTCAAAAATGAACTGCGTCATCAGATCTCAGAGTCGCCACCTAATATTTATTTTGGGAAAATTAGGAAACTCGTGACTCGTGCCCAGGCCACTATTCGTCGTAACCAAAGATGCCTCAGTTCGGAACCTTAGGTATGAGAAGGAAAGGTCATTAATTGAGCACCCTCACTCATCCGATCAAAAGATCGACATTTACTAGCCATGATATGAATTTTGTTTTCTTTATGTGTTCATGTTCTGATTTATTGAATAAATCCTAAAATTTATTATGTGAAGCATACAAGATATAGGCTAGTTTGCTCGAATTAGAACAATTTAATTTCATGTTTGTTTTTCGAAAAGGGTTTGAATTTACCATTTAACAAAGTGGGCTTAAAACTTACAAATTTGTCAATTGACAAAGTGAGCTTAAACGTACATTCATCAAATCATTCCAATTCAAGTAACAAGCCTTCATCCACAGGCATTCAAGCAATTATAACATTTAAGCAATTAGCCTTATGGTAAGATACAAAACATACACAAACATGATGTTAAAGTATAAAAACTTACATATTTACTGACGTCTCTAGAACAGTTACAAAATAAAGTTAGTAAAATATGCATGATCTTATATACAAATTCCTAATGCAATTCACTCATGAGATGCAGCTAAAGATTCGGTTTCTAAAATATGACATGTGAAGCATCTCAAAAACATGAGGTAGCGCACAAAATCACATAGGAATTGATTAAATCCACAAATACAAACTTAGCCGAATCTTAATGCATGAAACATGGATGTAAAGCATGGGTGTGCATAGCATGTCAGATATATACATATGTACAGTTAAGGGAAAGCGATTAAAGAATGGGATAGAAAGAAGCGGGGTAGGAGATTATTACAACACTTTAAATATTACAAATTCGAGAGAAATGAATAAAATCAAAACCTCACAAACACTCAAAATAAAAATAAAAGTTTTTAATTCCCAACCATTCATCGACTAGTAAAGATCCACGTGTCTTCAATCCAACAAGTCTCAGTCCATGTGCTTCTCATCTTCACTGGAGGCCCACCTAAGCCACTCAAAATGTTAAATTGATTAGGAACTTTAGGTGAGCATAATTTATTTTGTTTAAATAAAGTAAATAAGCGTAAAAAAAAAAAAAGTGTTGTATTTTATTTTTCCAAAATAACTTTCCATATTAGTAATAAATTATGTTTTTTCATATGAATAATTTTAATATTTTAAAAAGAAGGAGGATTTTCTCTCGTCCAAAATCTGCACTATAGAGAGTTGTTTGGGTCCGTAAAACTCACCACAAGTCCTATTTCAATAATCTAAATCATTTATTTTGTTAAGTACTTCGTGTATTTCATTCCAAAAAAAAAAAAAAAAAATTAAGTCTATTCAATCAACACTAAGAAGCAACAATTATATCAATTTGATTCAATCAAGTGTATGTATGTATAACTCCATCACAAAATTTTCTGGGTAAGAAAACCGAATACGTGTGCATGCAGGGACGGAACTAGGAGAAGACTATGGGGGGCCATGGCTCTCCTGTTTCTGTGAACATTATTGTTTGCCATAGAACTTTAAAAATATATATATATACATATTATTTTATATATAAAATGCTCTCAGTATAAAAAATATGTTATTTTTCTTCCATTTTGAATTCTATTTCTATTTTACATTGAAAAAAACGTACTCATCCTATTTGAAATTGCTTCTATAGTATTTAGTTTTTTTTTTTAATGTATATATAATTTATATGTCATATATACATACATGTATGTTTTGTGTATATGATGAAAAAAAATTATTTTTCTTTTGACCCCTCTGATAATCAAATCTTAGTTTCGTCCCTGTGTGCATGAGAGAGGTGCCGAGAGGGAGAAGAGGTAGCTCTGAACAGCCACCCCTTTCCCCCTTTTTGTGTGCGTATGCTGTGTTGCTCTCCCAACCGAGAGAGAGAGAGAGAGAGAGAGAGAGAATGAGAGCCCTTCCTTTCAGCCCATGTGTGTGTATCTATTTTTGAGAGAGAGTGTATCCGTGTGTGTGTGTTTTGTTTTTATTATTCAGAGCTTCAAAGGGATGATATTGAATGTGAGAGAGCCTATGCGAGAGAGAGCCGAGAGATCGTCATGATCCCTTGAGAGAGAGAGAGAGAGAGAGAGAGAGAGAGAGAAAGTGCATTGATCAGTTGTCTGTTGGTGGCCTGCGGAGGAGGACGGAGAGGAGTATGCCGGCGAGGCGCCAGGCTGTTGTGGCCGCTGCTCGGCAGCCTATTGTCGGTCATCATTTTTTAACGCTTCATATGAACCATCTAGAGCCTCTCTCTCGTGTCCATTTTTTAGAGAGAGAGCCAGAGAGAGAAAGTAGTCCCTTCGTGGCCTGCGAGTCTAGTCTGAGCGGAGAAGCGACTGGCGCTACGGGTGGTGGAGGCGAGATGGTATTGGTCGATGGCTTCTTGCTTCACCCAAACAGCAGCATCGTCCATGGTGGTTTTAAAGGATTTGTTTGCATGGGATGGCTTGCATGTGATGGATGGCCTCGGGCTAGAGAGAGGGAGGAGGCCACCTGAATTTTTGAAAAACAATTTTATTCATAACCCAGCAAAGTGAGATTCTCCATGTTCAAAGACTAAGCAAATGGTAATTCGGTTCTCAAAGAAGTGAGCTCAGAGAAGAGAGAGAGAGTAATCCGCCCAGCTCCCAGGCTCTCTGCTTCTTGCTTCGGTCTGTATGTCTTTGGCTTAAAAATAATGCTCTGCCCCTTTCTTTTTTATTATCCCTGAGAAAGAGAGAGATATAGTGCATTGATCAGTTGTCTGTCTGTCTGTATCTCCTCTGATAGGAGAGAGATTTTTTTTTTAACCCTTTTCTTCCGCCCAACCCCTCTCTCTCTCTCTCTCTCTCGAATAATCAAATTCTTCACTCACCTCTGAACATCACCCTCACCGAATTCAACATCTCTATCTCGCTCTCTTTTTTTTTTTAAATTTTAGATTGTCTCCTTGAAAACAATACATCACTTACTCCCTCTTTAACCGAGCACACATTACAAGAAAAAATATTATTGACGACTAAAAAATCACATTTCGTCGCTAAAAGTATAGTATTTGGCGATTAAAAATGCATTAGTAGCCAAAAGTAAAAAAATTTGGCGACTAAAAAATTTTAATAGCCAAAAGTATAGGTTTTAGCGACTAAAAATCTATTTGGTCGCCGATATATGGCTTTTGGCAACTAAAAAAAATTTAGTAGCCAAAAGCAAGGGCTTTTGGCGACTAAAAAAATTTAGTAGCCAAAAGTGAGGCATTCGGTGACTACAAATCTGTTTGGTCGCCAAAAGTGAGGCTTATACCGACTAAAAAAATTTTAATAGCCAAAAGTAAGGCCCTTTGGCGACTAGAAAAAAATTAGTAGCCAAAAGTGAAACATTCAGCGACTAAAAACATGTTTAGTAGCCGAAAGTGAGACTTTTTGGCGACTAAAAAGAAGTTTAGTCACCAAAAGTGGTAATTTTAGTACGGAAAATTTTTTTTTAACGATTAAAAAATAATTAGTAGCCAAAAGTATAGAATTGGCGACCAAAATTATGTTTAGTCGCCAAAAGTGGTGTCTTTTTTTTTTTTTACTAAATAATTTATTTTTACATAAATTATGTTCAATAAAAAATAATTATGTTTATATATATACTTTGATATTAATACGGGTCCAAGTACTATATAAATAATATATGTTGCATATATAATCATATGATGTTATGGAGACGTAGTGAAAAGAGTGTGTTGTATAAGGTTTATGGTGTGGGAGGTTGATGATTCGAATCTCCACAAGAGTAGGGTATAATTTTATTTTATTTTTCGAATTGAGCTTTTGGCGACTAAATCTGTTTGGTCGCCGAATGTATAATTTAAAAAAATATAATTGACTATTGGCGACCAAAGTTTTGGTCGGTAAAGACTTGCTTTTTGACTACTAAAAGTTTTTTAGTCGCCAATACCTTTCCTGACCGTTTTCTAGCGACCAAACCGGCGACTAAAAAATTTAGTCAGGGAAACTTAAAAACCGACTTTTGACGACTAAAAATTTAGTTGCCAAATGTGTTTTTTCTTGTAGTGACACTTTAACACTTATTCTGCACTCACTCATTATAATCTCTCTATCATCTATTCCAACGCCCCACACGTCCTCACAAATATCTTATCTCCATCTCCATTCCAAAAACATTATCATTCCTCTAACCCTCTCTTCTCATCTTCTTATTATGCTCCACTCACAAACTCATCATAATACCAAACTCATCCTGACCAAATATTCTAACCTGTATATATATAAATTGAATTCAATCTTCTTTTTTTTTCATATTATTATTATTATTTTATTTGTTTTTGTTTTTTTTTATTTTCTATTTATAAAATATCAAAAATATATTATTTATATCAATTTATATAAAAACATCTAAAAATATGTACAAATACATAAAATTATAAAATACTACAAATTAATAAAATAATAAACAAGATTTGAGTGATATAAAATAATTTGGTCAAAATGGATGAGGTTTGGGATTAAAGTTTCAATCTGATTTTTCTGTAGAGAAATTTATAAAATAACATATTCCATGTTTTATCATCGGGTGGTCAAAAGAAAATACCCAAGTCTTAGAGCCAGTCAAAATGAGGTGTCTACAATGCATTTCACGCTCGAGCAAACTTCTAGTCGCTCAAGCAGAGGTGCACGCACCCAGAGTAATCGCTCAAGCGGAGGTGCACGCACCCAGAGTAGTCGCTCGAGCGTGAACTCCTACGCTCGAGCGTAGGTGCAAATTCTAGAATTCTCAGATTTGATATCCAAGTTCGAAACTCAATCTTTAAGCATCAAAACTTGATTTTTCTGGACCAAAACTTAAGGAAACTCTTAGAAACTCATAAAACATTAGGAAACAAAGATTATTTCATGAATTCATGGCCCCATAGCTTGCTAATTATGCAAAAATTAAACTTAATATTTATGTATGTTCCATGAACATGACATGTATGAATTTCCTTGAACTTAAGCTTCTCAAAACATGATCAAATGCTATAAAACAACATGGAACTTGTTCATTTCCCAAAATAAAGGTGAATTCAAGACATGCATGAGGGAATTTTTGGAAATCATGCTCAATTTGTGAAGAAATGGACATGCATGCATGGTATGACCCATTTTCTTTCATTCAAGCTCAACTCTAGCATTACATAGCTTAATTCTTTGGTTTCTTGGACTAAGTAGTTTAATTTCAAGGTTGCAAGGTTGAATTCTTGCCGAGAAGTCTTAATTCCCTTGATTCCTAGGAAGTCTTGCTCAACTCCACCAATTCCTTAAGTTTCCAAGCCAAATCATTCTTTGAACTCAACTCTCTCTTAGACTCTCCCTCTCTCCACGTTTTGGAGCTTCAAGATGAGGATTGGGGATATAAAATAAACTAATGGGGCCAACGTAGCCTTACATAGGCTTAATTAAGAGTTGGGTAATTAAACTTTAATTAGCCTAAGCAATGTCAACTAATTATTCTAATTTAAATCGTTCCGAATCAGATTTCAATTGAACCTATCATAATATTCTAAAAATTCTATTTGACACGTAAATCAAGTTAATTTCTGAATCGGATGCCGATAAGGCCTTCAATTCACAAATCGAAATGAAAACATGAACAGATTTTTCTATGTTAAACAGATATATACACATACACAAGGCAACATATGATGCTACATTTCACTTCAATTATTTATTAGGCGTAATTAAGCATGAGTTAATGTTAATCATGGGTCAGGGTTGTTACACTAGGGCTTTATATGTATTGAGTTTAAACTCACTTTTGTTGTAACTAAATACCGTCTTGGAAAGCTATAGCCATCAGAGTGTTAATTTATCTATTTTAACTTTTATTTCATATGTTTTGTCTATAACACATGCTATAAATTTAGGGTTAGAACTTATGAATGTAAAGTTGCATATGTCATCTTTTGTAAAATTGAATTATATGAATGTAAAGATGTCATATTCAAAACTGGTTGGTTATTTAATTAATACCGTGGGATTGAATTATGGTTATTATTTCGGGACATTACATTCATTGATTTAAGAGAATAATTATTTCATTAAGAAGCCACGAAACAATAATCAACTCATTCCGACTTAAAATCAATTTAATCAACCAACCTCCACCACCTTAATATTTCATACCACATTCCTGATAAAGCAAGAATATAAGTTGTGGAGACATATTTTTATAGTCATCCACGTGGCCATAGTGGTTAGTCGATGTGCCACATGAGTGGATTATGTTGCCAAGATATGGTGTGATCACATGAGAATCAAAGATATTCAAATGGAGGATAAGAGTCCTAGATGATGTAAAATTACTTATTTGGGTAAGGTTGACTCTTAAGAAAGTTGATCCTAATGTCAATAAAAGGAATCTTAAATAAGTGATGTCCATAGAGTCCAAGATTTCTAAGAGATAAGGGCACAACTAGCTATAAAAATAAGGCATTTTTCTGGGTCTAAAGTATGCTTATTATTGTGAGTTGCATACTTAAGTTGATATCTTGTGAGATTGTTGACTGACTTAATCGTTAGAGTGCTCCCGAGTGGACGAGCAACCAGTGTTTCTTGTCTTCTTGTGCGCAGGTGCTAAGCTTAATCTATTATTCTGTATGCTCTACAACTAAGTTCCTTAGATCTCGACAGAGAGATCTATTTGGTTATGAGGTCGAAAATCAACACTCACATATATATTGTAAACATTGATTATGGCTCCAACCAAAAACCCTTAATTACCACCGACAATGTTTTAAATTTTGGATTTTGAAAAAAAAATTTAATTTTGAAAAAGTTTTGAGTTGTATTTTGAGTTTTAAGTTTTTGAATTTTGAAAATATTTTATATTTATTTGAAAAATTTTTATATTTATTTTCATAAAATATTTTAAAATGTTTAAGAAAAATTTATTTTTTATTTTAAATATTTAATATTTTATTTTATTTTATTTTTAAAATATTTTAATTTTTTTAATGTTTTAAACTAAAAATACAACTACATACTCAAATCATAACTAAACACATTACTCAAACCTCAATTCAAAAAACTCAAAACTCAATTCAAATATTCTTTTTAAAACTCATAATCAAACACATAACTTAAAACTCAATTCAAAAACTCTTTTCAACACTCATAACCAAACTTTTTTCAAAATTCTATTAAAAAAAATTTAATTTTTTTTTTATTTTGTTCTTTAAAATTATTTTTTATTTTAAATTTTTCTGAAATTATTTTTTTCAAATTTTTTTTTGTTTATTTTTATTTTTGAAGAAAAATATATATATATTTAAATATTTTTTGTTATTTTTTTAAGTATTGGCCAAATAATTTATTATGATTTATATATTTATGGCGATTTTTTGTTGTATATATGATTTATTTTTAAGTATTTTTTGTTGTATATATGATTTATTTTTAAGTATTTTTTGTTATATATATGATTTATTTTTATATTTTTATATATATGGCCAAATAATTTTCTTTTTTTTTTAACGATCACAACATTTTCAAGACATTACTAAATTTTATAAATTAGTAGAGAAGTTATTGATTATCGTGAGGTGATGTCTTGAAAATATTGTGATCGTTAAAAAATAAATAAAATTTATAATTTTATATTAAATAATTAAAAAATATGAACAAATATAAAATTTGTAATTGATAAAAAAATATCGTCACGAGACACCCTATGAACATCTAATAATTTTTTCGTAAAATACATAACACATGTACAATTTGTCCCACCCATTCAATTTCTTTCTTTGCTTTCTCCACTTTCTACGCTAACACTCCGTGCAGATGGGGGAGGTGAGAAAGGAAACTGCTCGTCATTTTTTCTTTCAGATGGGAAAAGAAAAAAAATAATTATGATTTTTAATCACTATATTTAGATGAATAAAAAAAAATGTATAATTTTTTATTTATTTTGTTTAAATAAAGTAAATAAGCGTAAAGAAAAAAAAGTGTTGTATTTTATTTTACCAAAAAAACTTTCCATATTAGTAATAAATTATGTTTTTCATATGAATAATTTTAGTATTTTAAAAAGGAGGATTTCCTCCCGTCCAAAATCTGCACTGTAGAGAGTTGTTTGGGTCCCTAAAACTCACCCCAAGTCCTATTTCAATGATTCAAATCATTTACCAATAGGGGGTTGATTCAGTGAATAAGACCTTCGAATCCCTCGATCAAGGCTTGGGTTCGAGTCTCCATAACCCCTTATTGGGGTTAAACATACTCCTTAGCGTCTGGAGCAAGCGGGGGCCTAAGTTTCGGCCCCGACGTAAGTGCGGTGGGGTTCTGTAGGTGCTAAGGGGCAATACTCTCTGGCAGATATGTTAGCGTAACCTATCTGCATATTCATTTTCTGTATCAAAAAAAAAATAATCCAAATCATTTATTTTGTTAAGCACTTCGTGTATTTCATTCAAGAAAAAATTAAGTCGATTGATTCAATAACTGCAACTTATTTAATTTATTTTTTTTGTCATCAAAAAAAAAAATGTATGATTCGTTTTTTAAAAATACAATTGTAGTCGATTTTTGTAGTAAAAAACACGGTAAATTAGGTCTGGTACAAATATGAAATTGACTTAATTTTTTTTATGAATAAAATATACAAATTACTTGACAAAATAAATAGTTTAGATCATTAAAACGAAATTTATGATGAGTCCCATGAGCCCAAACAATCCTCTGTGGTCCAAATTTTAAACCGGAGGAAATCCAGCTCTTTTTAAAAAACTTTCTTTCAATCTAATTTTTTTTTTTTCCCCACCAAATCCCACTAATGAAAAGCAAAATATATAAATTTGATAATTACTCTTTTCTCACCAAAACTGTCAATCCAAACGGAGGGCAAGGGTCTGGCTTTGGTCCAGTCCGCCATCGGACTGGACCGTGCTGGTGGGCCCATGGGGACCCCCACAGGTCCCGCTTTGAAAATCTGAACCGTTAAATGTGTAGAACTATTCGAGTACTATATGCCTATAAAAAATCACATTGATTGGATATCAATAGCTATGTGATCAAATCAGTTTTTTGTCAACCGTTAATTTATTCACCGTCTATTTTTTTTTATACAAAACTGATTTGATCATATAGTTATCGATATCTGATCAACGTGATTTTTTATAAACATATAAGTACTCGAAGAGTTCTGCACATTGAATGGTCCATATTTTCAAAACAGGACCCGTGGTGGGCCCCTAAGGGTCCAACAACACAATCCAATCCGATGATGAACTGGACCAAAGCCAGACCCATTACTGAAACCATCAAGCGCAAAACAGAACCAATCAACCTGTCCTCCTTTTCTACCGACACCCACCACTCCCAATCAAGAAAATAGGAAAAATCGATAAAACCAATCCGATCCATCAAAATCGATTGAAATTTTAATTTTTGATCTGTTTTTCATAATATATAGTCTATTTTGATTTTGAAATCTTTTATATCGATGTAAACTGAATCGACCGAATATTGTATTTAAATATTTTTATATTATAATTTCTTAAATATTATATGAGAAGTAACTATTATAATACATTTTTATGATAAAAATTAGGGAAAAAAACATTTATAGAGCAATTTTCATATATTTTCTTCATTTAGTTTCAATGTAAAATTCTTATAATCTACTATGGGGCACTTTGGGAAGAAGCTAAAAAAGCCAACTTTTTGGCTTTTTAACTTTTTTAGCCAAAAAACCAGCTTTTTTGTCAAAAAAAGCCAAAAAGCTAAAAATTTCAACTTTTTACCAACTTCCCAAAACACCACTATAAAATATTTTAAAATTTCATGTAAATTTATCTTCTACATTAAACCGACAAAACCGATAAAACCGAACCGTAGTATACGGTCTGTATTGGTTTCTCAATCATAAAAATCAAAAGAATTAACTTAATACTATATATATTCTTCACACCCGACCAAACCGGACCGATTGCACCCCTACTCCCAACTCCATTTTGGTATCTCCACGCCAACCCTCATAACGTCTGGCCACTCATATTCTATACCCTAGATTTCAAATCAATTTTTTCAATTCAAGAAAAATAATATTGACAGAGAAAATGGAGTCGTGGTGATGGGGCCAGAGTTGGTGACGGGATTTTGTTAGGGTTTAGTGTCTCCAGCGAAGGCTTCGAAATCTTTTTGGTGATAGTGTTGGAGCGGTTGGAGACTGATTTCTAAAAAATCAAAAATAATTTTTTAGTGTGTTTTTAAGATTGGACTTCTCTCATATTAGGAGACGTCTATATAATCTATTACGATTCTTATTTTGATGATTTAAATTATTCATTTTATAAATCTCTTAATGTATAATATTCATGAAAAAAAATTAATTCGATCTAATAATTGTAACTTTTTTCATTTTATTACATTTCTCTTCAAAAAAAAATAGACGATAACTATATCTTTGAAATAAACCATCAAAATTTTTTTGGAAACAAATATTATAAAATAAAATTGTTAAAATTATCGAATTGACTTAAATTTTTTCATAGATATTATACATTGAGAACTCTACAAAATAAACTATTTAATCGAAATGAGACTCGTGGTAAGCCCTATAAACTCCTTAAGTTTCTTAAAAGCTATTTTTATTATAAATCAATGTGTTTGGTTTCAGTTTTCTGAATTCAGTTTGTTAGAAATTGAGTTTTTTATTTTTCGTATTTTTTTATTCTTAATAAATATTTTTAAAATTTTAAGTAATTTTTTTACTTTTTTAAATACACATTATTTAAATGTATCTAAATAGTAAAATATTTGTGAAAAAATATTTTAAAAAATTAATAAATATACAAAATACAAAAAATGTATTAAATTTTGGTATTTTTTTATATTTTTGGTATTTATTGAATTTTTTAAAGTTTTTTTCCACAAATATTATACTTTTTAAGTGTCTTTATGTTAGATGTGTTTAAAAATTAAAAAAATTACTTAAAATATTAAAAAATTTAGTGAAAACAAAAAAATATGAAAAACGAAAAAGTAAAATTTTCTAAAAACTAAAACTAAACATAGTGAATAGTCTTCGAAGCAATTTGTCAAATAAATTTTTTGTGTTTTTCAAGAAAACAAAGACAAAAAACAAAAATCACAAAAACAAATTCTGAGTTTTTTTTTTTTTTTTTTAATCTTTATTTTATAAGTAATTTGGTTAAATCACATTCCACAAAATCAACATCATCTGAGTGTGTTAATGATTTCATAACTAGCCTAATATAATTTGTGTTTCTTTTCCGTTTGGCAAGAGTTTTTTTTTTTTTTGACTATTTTAGTTACAAAAGATAAAATAGGCTATTTTAGTCATGACAAATAAAACATCACATCCAACCCATAATCATTGCACTCTTCTCTCACAAAAAAAAATCAAAAAACCAAAAAATCAAAAAACCCTTTCCAAACCAAACTTTTTAACTCAGGCAAAAATAGCCAACAAAGCTAAAAAGTCAAAAAGCCAACCCACTTCTCAAACAGAGGAATTTATATATGTTATATAATGTTTGGTTCACTGAAATGAGATTCGACTGTAATAGTTATTTTATCAAAATACACAATCTCATATATTTACTTTGATTAAAAAAAAAATTATATTGTCATTATTCATCAATTTAAGAGAATGGTGGTACTATATATACTAATTAGTATATTAATTAGTGTACTAATACTAGTTATGACATTATTATTGACCTCACTCATTATTCAAATTACAGATATCAAAATTTTTTAAATTATATCACATCATTAATTAATATACTAATTAATGTATTAATTAATGTATATAATATTATGCTTAAGAGAATGATCATTATATTAAAGAGGCCAAGAAATAACCGTTCTATTGCTGCCAAAAATCAATTAATCAACCAAACACCCCATTAATGTTTCATACCACATTCCTGATAAAGCAGCGGTGTTGTTATTATAACTTCAACAAACTATGGGTTATTTTGAGGAGTTAATTAAAAGTTAATTTTTTGATTTTTTTTTTAAAAAAATAAAAAAAGTGATATAATTCAAAATAAGTTGAAAGTTAAGAATGAATCCTCTACTCAAAAGAGAGCACTTTTAGTCTGCGCTGGTGAATGGAAGCCCCCCTAGCAAGCAAGAAAGAAGCGGCTCTTCCCACGGCGGAGTCACCATTGACTCTATTTATTATTATGGTAAATCGGTGTATCAAGATGTCAATCTGAGATCTTATTTCGGTTCGATACGTCCACCTACGAGACTCACCTTTGGCTTTCGTCTCGGTAGGTGTATTATTCTACATTTTCCCAAAAGAACATTCATTCATTTCTTTCTTCCCCGTCGACCACGACGACTGAAACGACGCGAAAAATCCAGACCCGGAAAGGAGAAGGGCCGGTGGTGGGCATTTGGGGAAGTCGGGGCCGATCGGGTGTCTCATTCAAGCGACGGCCTATATGGTAAACATTGATTATGGCTCCAACCAAAGGAATCAGGATCCCCTCTTTAATTTTTCTTCTTAACTTCTTACTTGTTGGGTCATTGGGCCTATTTTTGGGCCCAATTTTGATAATCCGAACCGTTCATATTTTAAGATTTATTAAGTATATTATACCTGTAAAAAATCAAGTTGATCAGATATCAAAAACTATGTGCTCGGATCATCGAACTACAAACTATTTTTTTTTAAAAATTAATAAACTATTTTCAAAACACATGTTTTCTGATATCCGATCAACTTGATTTTTTACAGGTATGACATCCTCAATAAATCTTAAAATGTGAACGGCTCAGATTATCAAAATTGAGCCTAAAAGTGGGCCCAATAGCCCGGCAAGTAGGAAATTAAGGAGAGAAGTTAATGAGGGGATCCTAATTCCAACCAAAGACCCTTAGGCCCCCGTTTATTTCCAGAGGTAGAATAAAAAAGATTCATAGTGAGATGATTAATAGTGAAAAGATTATTAGTGAGGCGATTGATAATGAATGGATTAAGTAAAATTGTATTTGTTTTTATAATAGTTGTTGGTATAGGGATTGTTAAATTTATTTTATATAAAATAAACATAAAATAATAAAAAATACAAAAATATTAAACATTAATGTTCAAAAAAAAAAATGCCCAACATGTAAAAAATAAAAATAAAATTACAAATAAAATAAAATAAAATAAATAAAATAATGATTTTTACTTAACAAGAAATAAAAAAAAATTAAACATTAATGTTCAAAACAAAATGCCCAACATGTAAAAAATAAAAATAATGTTTTAATACTAAGGCTTGGTTTGGCATACCAGAAAAAATTCAAAAAGTCAAAAAGTTACTAAAAAGTTAAAAAGATATCAATATTCACAAATTAAAGATATAAAAAAATTAATTTACACAATATTTTAATACAAACCAACGACTGGACAGTGCTGGTACTGAATTGATAGTTCAGTATGTATTGGTCTGTTCAAATGAACAAAAAAGAAAATTAGATGTATATATTCATTAAGTTTGAGGGTAATGTTGGGCCCGTGGGGGCCCACCACAGATCTCTTTTTGATAATCTGAACCATAAAATGTGTAGAACTCATCGAGTACTATATACTTGTAAAAAATCACGTTGATCGGACATAGATAGCTATGTGATCAAATCAGATTTTTTTCAGCTGTTTATTTTTCACCGTCAATTATTTTCATACAAAACTGTTTTGATCACATAATTATCGATATCCGATTAAAGTGATTTTTCATAGACAGAGTTCTACACATTGAACAGTTCGGATTATCGAAACGGGACCCGTGGTGAGCCCCCACGGCCCAACAATACCTGTGAAGCCTCATGCACCATTTCCACCAAGCCGTACTATCCTCTGCCGCCTGTCACTCATGAGTCCACCATGTAGGGGTAAAAACATAATTTTGCATTTTCAATATTTTAATACACATTTTTTCGTAAAAAAACAAAAAAAACCCCAAACAACCATATTTTTTTCTCAACTTTTTAGTCCAAAAAGTCAAAAAGTGCATTTATTTAAGACACCCTAAACAACCCCTGACTCCCATTAGCCTATCCTAATCCCCTCCCCAAGAGGGTTCGTAGTCCGGAAGAAATTACGAATCTCCTCTCCATCTATTAAAACAAATATGAAATTAGTGTGTCTCACCTCACTATAAATTTCAATTCTCTCTCTCTAACCCAAAACAGACTGCCCTTGTTGTAACGAAATGTCCTCCATCCCAAATTACAAACAACAATTCTACTGTTCCAGAAAAAGAGAATAGGAAACTTACATGAAGCCACATGTGTGGTTGAGATTAATTGTTGTATTGTGAGGCTCATATATAAAAGAATATTACTATACAAAATCAAAAATTAGTGATGTAGTAATTAATTAAGATATTAAAGGTAATATTTTTTCTCATATATTTTTTAATTATCAACTAATCATATTATTTACATATCATTAGATTTAGAAAATATGTTTAAAAAGTAAGTTTATATATCATTTTTTTTTAATATATAAAATGTATCTAGATCTTAAATTGATGATTCTATGTAAATTCTAAATAAATTTCTCTAGCAATAATGCTACATGCAAAGATAATATGTACACGGTTGTTTGAGAATGTACTATTTTAATTTTTTTTTTTATTAAAATAATAATAAAAAAACTTGTAGGTTTAGAAATAAAAAAAAATTTTACAAAAATATGTGATACAAACTAAGAAAACTACTTCGTAGCTCAAAATTTTGGAGGCTCAAGTGGCCCGAATTTTAAAATGATGTTGTTTTGCGTTTTGGCCATTTTTTTTCCCCCTCTCTTTTCTCTCTGAAACAAAGAGGCGAAAGAAGAAAGGAAAAGGGAATAGAGAGAGAGATATACATAGATCTATGTGTGTATACACATAGAGGAGGGTTGCGATGGGCGATTGTCACGACCCAAACCCGGCCCTATGGGTTTAGCACCGTAACTGGCCAGTAATCCGAGATTACCGAAGGCCTGCTGAACAGTAATACAGTAAAACAGAGTACAGGGCCTGGCGGAAGCCAATACAGTAAAGAAATAGTGTCCATTGAGCTGTGACAATCTGTATGCCAAAAACATTTTTCATGCATTCATACAGTCAAAACAGTACAGTCTTTACAATCGTATACAACCATTCAGTACGGGGATCTATTCCCTCGATAACAGTGCAGTAAAACAGTAGACGGTCTATACAGTAATACAAAACAGTCGGGAGACAAGTGGGGAACACAAAAACACCCCAAGCCATAGCATGGCGTCTCGGAACCTCGCAGTGAGGCACATAGGCTGGCTTGACAAAACTGGGGAACTAACCCACGCTCCTAGCTCCGGTCTAGCTGCTGAGAACCTACATATATATATAAACAGTGAGCTAAAGCCCAGTGAATAACAATAAGTGTAAAGAGGTTATGAATGAATGTCCTTACAGTAATGAAATCAATTCATTATACAGTATTTCAATCTTTCGGTATTTTAGTCAATCAGTATTTCAATCAATCAATCATATGTGGTACATCCATTAGCCTATAAACAGTAGGTCCAGAAGGACCGGGTCTTAACAGACCCAACAGTAGTGATGGCCATCAATCAATAAACAGTATGGTTCCACAAGGAAACCGACAGAGCTCTGTAACAGTCAATAACAGTAGGTGCTAAGGATGCCACAGTACAGTTCAGAAATAAAGGACATACATTCATTCAATAAACAATATCAGTTCATTAAACAGTTCAGTTCAGTATTCAAAAGATATCCATTTTGAACATATCTTTACACAATCTGTTACTCACAGAGATTGGGCTAATAGCAGCTAGAGCGCGTCCCCGAGAGCCAACCCTAAACAGTCAATAAATAGAACACACACTAAGTTTCACAATCGGAAAGGACGATAATTAAATCCCTAAATTTCCTCAGTGTGGTTCTATGTCTAAATCCTCATTAAGATGCCTTAAACTAGGCCTAAGAATGCCTAGGATGGGATGAGGATGCAAAAATACACTTGGAAGGCATTTTTCAAAAGTTGCTGAAAATAGGAGCCTCGCTCGAGCGAGCCTTCCTTCGCTCGAGCGAGCTTCCAAAATCAAAGGCTTCGCTCGAGCGAGAAATCCTTCGCTCGAGCGAGCTGCATGAAGAGTAAAAGTACTGGATGCTCGATTTTTACGCGCGATACCACGCTCGATGCTCGCTCGAGCGGAGCCCTGGACAAAGGTGCTCGCTCGAGCGAGGAATCCTTCGCTCGAGCGAAGAAGCCAAATCTGGAATTTCCAGATTTGCCTTCCAAGCTCAAACCAAGCATTCTAACACTCAAAACTCGACCTCTTGGGCCCAAATTCTGGAAAACACATCCCAAAACAATGAATAACAAGTTTCAAAAGCCAATTTGTGGATTCAAGCCCCAAAGGTGAGTCAATTAAAACCATTTTTCAAACCCATTTTCAAGAACAATATGTAAACATGCAATGCATCAGTTTTAAACCAAATTCAAGCTCCAAATCTTGCTCTAATGAGCTCCAATCTTTGAAAACCAAATGAAAACATGGTCTATGGTAAAAATATGGACATGCATGTATAATGCTCCAAGAATTCAACTTCAAACTCACTAAATTCGACATGCATGCAACAATGGAACTTCAATTCAACAATTATGAACAAACTCATGGTTTAGCTCTACAATGATGCATGAAACATGCAAGGTTTAGCTCAAGACAACAAGAAGAAGATGATGCCACTTACCTAAGTCTTCAATTAGGAGAATACAACCTCAAGTTTGTAATTTATCCTTCAATCTTCAAGTTTCTTAGCAAGATTAAGCAATGCAAGAAGGAAATCAATTCTCTCCCTCTTCTCTCTCTCTAATTACGGCTATGAACACAAAGAAGGGGCTGATTAAGTGTTTTTGCTTAAGTGTATAAGATGTATAAGACTCAAGCCATGGATTAAACAAGTGCCCACTCATAATGGCGTTTTCGTAATTCCGACGAACTCTTTAATTGGCTTAAATTAATCTAGTTTAATCATTCCTAATAAATTTTTAGATAAATATATCATTAAAACACAAATATTCTACTGATTATAAAACACTAAACGGTTCCTAATTCGGCCGCCGATAAGGCCTTCAATTAACAATTTTAAACATATAAATTCAAACAGATAATCAACCAATCACACAGATGTAATATGCAATTCAATAGATAAACTTATTCGATTTCAGTTTCAATTTCAATCAGTCTATTCCATACTTCAATCAGTTCAATTATCAGTCAATATTGGTTCAGTTTAGCATTAACCAGTATATAATTCAGTGGTTAATCGGTAATCAATACGAGGGTTGTTACAGTCTCCCCTCCTTATAAGGAGTTTAGTCCTCTAAACTCGAGTTACCTTCAGTCTGGAAGAAAACAGGGTTCAGTGGAAACAGTTCTGGGTATCTTTTAGCCATGTCATCTTCCCTTTCCCAAGTGGCATACACACCACCATGGTTCTGCCAATCAACTTTCACTAGCGGGATCTCTTTGTTTCTCAGTTTCTTGATCCGTCTGTTTACAATCTGTATAGGCCGTTCCTCGTAAGTGTAGTCATCACTCAACACTATTCGAGTAGGCTCAATCACATGGAATGGATCCCGGAGATAATCTCTCAACATCGAAATGTGGAAGACGTTATGCACATGCTCCATTTCAGGAGGGAGTGCAACTTGATACGCCACCGGATTGATTTTCTCAACAATCTCATAAGGTCCAACGTATCTCGGCGCTAACTTGCCTTTGACTCCGAAACGAGTCTGGCCTTTCATTGGTGTCACTTTCACAAAAATGTGATCACCCACTTCATACTCTCGGTCTCGTCTTCTAACATCTGCATAACTCTTCTGTCTACTCTGTGCAGTTTTCAATCTTTGCTGTATCAGTTTTACCTTTTTAGTCGTTTCATAAACAATTTCGGGCCCAAGCAACGGCCCATCTCCAACTTCTGCCCAGCAGATTGGAGATCTACACTTTCTGCCATACAATGCCTCGAAAGGCGCCATACCAATACTCGAATGGTAGCTGTTGTTGTAGGCGAATTCAGCCAATGGCAAATGACTTTCCCAGTTTCCCTGAAAATCAAGGACACACATTCTCAATAGATCCTCCAGAGTCTGTATGGTCCTTTCTGACTGTCCATCTGTCTGAGGATGATAGGCACTACTCAGCCTCAATTCAGTACCCAATGCAGTCTGTAGGCTTTGCCAGAACCTCGATGTAAACTTCGAATCCCTGTCAGAAACAATAGACACAGGCACTCCATGCAGTCTCACAATTTCATCAATATAGATAACAGCCAATTTGTCCGCATTATAAATTGTCTTGACAGGTAAGAAGTGAGCAGATTTAGTCAGTCTATCAACAATAACCCAAATTGAATCCATACCTTTTCTGGAGCGAGGTAACCCAACGATAAAATCCATCGTGATATGCTCCCATTTCCATTCTGGTATGGGTAAGGGTTGCAATAATCCAGCAGGTCGCTGATGTTCAGCTTTGACTTGTTGGCAATGAAGACATTTAGACACAAAGTCGGCAATTTCTTTCTTCATTCCCGGCCACCAGAAATTCAATTTCAAATCTTGATACATTTTCGTATTCCCTGGGTGGATAGAAAATTTTGAATTGTGGCCCTCTTGCAGAATTCTTCTTTTCAGTTCGGTGTCATTCGGTACACACAGTCTTTCTTGAAATTTCAGTACATTGTTCTCAACTTTGAATCCCGGTCTCGGTTTTGAATCTCTTTCTTCAATAATCTTCTTTAAGGAATCATCCAGTTGCTGTTTCTCTTTAATCTCTTCAATCAAGGCTGGTTGAGCAGAAATAGCAGCTAAGGTTCCACCTTGTTCCTTCAAAACAATTTCAATTTCAGACTTTTCAAGATCACAAAGCAACTCTTTCTGTCCAGTCAGCAAACAGGCTAAGTTCCCAATCGATTTTCGGCTCAAAGCATCGGCAACGGTGTTGGCTTTTCCCGGATGGTACAAAATCTGTAGGTCATAATCTTTTATCAGTTCAAGCCATCTCCGCTGTCTCATATTCAGTTCTTTCTGAGTGAAAAAGTACTTCAGGCTCTTGTGGTCAGTATACACTTCACATGTCGCCCCATAAAGATAGTGACGCCAGATTTTCAATGCAAATACCACTGCAGCAAGTTCTAGGTCATGGGTCGGGTAGTTCTTTTCATGTGGTCTCAACTGTCGGGAAGCATAAGCAATAACTCTCCCATTCTGCATTAAAACACACCCCAAACCCTTATGAGAAGCATCACTAAATATAGTATAACCATCCGTACCTGAAGGTAGAGTCAGAATTGGTGCAGTCACAAGTCGGGTTTTCAATTCTTGAAATGCTGATTCCCTTTGGTCAGTCCAGTCAAATGATATCCCTTTCTGTGTCAACTGAGTCAGTGGTAAGGCAATTTTGGAGAAGTCTTTGACAAATCTTCTGTAATATCCAGCCAGTCCCAAAAAGCTTCGGACTTCAGTCACGTTGGTTGGTCTAGGCCAGTTCACTACAGATTCAATTTTCTGCGGATCAACAGAAATTCCATCTTTGCTAACAACATGCCCCAAAAACATAACATGATCAAGCCAAAACTCACATTTAGACAGTTTACCATATAGTTTCTGTTCTCTTAAGGTTTGCAGGGCAAGTCTCAGATGATGTTCATGTTCTTCTACAGTCTTAGAATAAATCAATATGTCATCAATAAATACCACAATAAAATCATCAAGGTACGGTTTAAAAATCCTGTTCATGAGGTCCATAAATGCAGCTGGGGCATTCGTGACTCCAAACGGCATAACTAAAAATTCATAGTGGCCATACCTTGTTCTAAAAGCAGTTTTATCAATGTCTTCCGGTTTAACTTTCAGTTGATGATATCCCGATCTGAGATCAATCTTGGAAAACACTTGTGCACCCTGTAACTGGTCAAATAAATCATCAATACGCGGTAGTGGATATTTGTTCTTTACAGTTACCTTGTTCAATTCGCGGTAATCAATGCACAGTCTCAGTGAGCCATCTTTCTTCTTTACAAACAAAATAGGTGCACCCCACGGTGAAGTACTGGGTCTGATAAACTTCTTGTCTAACAGTTCCTGCAATTGTACTTTCAACTCTTTCAGTTCAGTTGGAGCCATTCTGTAGGGAGCTTTCGACACTGGCTGTGTACCCGGAATTACATCCACGGTAAATTCAACTTCCCTATCAATCAAATCCCCTGGCAAATCATCTGGAAATACATCTGGGAACTCTCTGACTATAGGAATACAATTCACATCAGTTTTAACATTATCACTAGCAGATACAGTCAGTACAGAACACAGATATCCTTTACATCCCTTTCTAATCAATTTGACAGCTTTTACAGAAGAAATCAGATACGGAGGAGGTACTACTCCACTCCCATTAAACACAAATTCAGGTAAACTAGGTGGACGGAAAACTACTTGTTTTGTTACACAATCTATAGTGGCATGATATTTTTGTAACCAATCCATCCCCAATATCACATCAAAGTGATCTATGTTTAACGGCAGTAAGTCAATAAACAGATGCATATCCCCAACAATAATTTCACAAGCAGGATACATATATGCACATGTCATGGATCCTCCAACAGGTGATGATACAGCTAACAAGTAATTCATAGGTTCTAAGGGTCTATTCAATTTCCGTGAAAAAGCATGCGACACATAAGAATGTGTAGACCCCGAATCAATCAATACATATGCATTTTGAGCACAAATAGAGAGGATACCTGACACAACGATCTCAGTATTCTGAACATCTCCCGGTACTAGGGCAAATACTCGGCCCTGCCTCATAGGCTCTTTCCCGGTAGCTTTGGGGTTAGGCTTTGGTGCTACATTTGATGCTGCTGCACTTGGTGCAGCTTTACTACTGGCTGGTGGAGCAGAAGGGCAGTCTTTAATTCTGTGGCCCACCTTGCCACATCTGAAACAAGCTCCTGAAATCTGGTAGCAAACCCCTTTGTGCTTATTGCCACATACGGAACAGGGTGGAACGAATCCACTCCCTTGGCTGGGGCTAGTTGTTGACCCCGTATTCTGTTTCTTGTTCAACTGATTGTGCTTGCCTTTCTTAAATTTGAAACCCTGCCTTTTACCTTGCCATTCAGTTGTTGGTGTTTCAGATTGTTTCACTACCGCGATATTTGACTCGGCCATCAATGCACGGTCGAGAACACCCACATAAGTTGGCATTTTCAAAACATTTATTCGGTCCAGTATAGCAGCACTAAGGCCTCCTTCAAACCTTCTGGCCTTCTTATATTCGGTGTCCACCATCTGTGGTGCATATCTAGCAAGTTCAGTGAATTTCTTCTCATACTCGGCAACAGACATTGTGCCCTGTTTCAGTTGTTCAAACTCCGTTACTTTTCTGTCCCTGATGCACTGAGGAAAATACTTTTCAAAGAAGGACTCCTTGAACTGAGCCCAAGTTATAATAACATTTGTATCGCGGGTTAACATCCACCACCTTCTTGCTTCTTCCTGAAGAGTGAAGGTTGCTAACAGTACTTTATTGGCTTCAGAGCACGGAAACATTTCAAACAACTTTTCTGTTTCAAGCACCCAAGCTTCAGCCTTTAGCGGTTCCAAGCCTCCCTGAAAGGACGGCGGTTTCAGTTTGCTGAACTTATGAGTCAGTGCAATAATGTCCACCTCATTAGCATTCACATTCGCATTCTGTACATTCTGTTCCGGTTGCACCGGAGGAGGAGGAGGAGGAGGCTGTTGGTTCTGTTGTTGATCTAGTCTTTCAAGTACCAATCCCATCATTTGTTCAAGTCTGGCCATTCTGGCCTCAGAGGATGATGATTCAGTTTCATTTGCATTGTCCATTCCGCTATAAGCAGTTATAACAGTTATCATTATAAGCAGTTGTGTAATTGAACAGTTTAACATTTAGCATATATTCAGTCAGTCGTAAGCACACACTTTTCAAGTTCATGAGATGCCCTAATTGCTTTTCTAGGGCTCCCTATAGCTCATTTGGACACGTGTGTGCGGTATAACTCGTGGTTAAGTATCGCTCTGATACCACTCTGTCACGACCCAAACCCGGCCCTATGGGTTTAGCACCGTAACTGGCCAGTAATCCGAGATTACCGAAGGCCTGCTGAACAGTAATACAGTAAAACAGAGTACAGGGCCTGGCAGAAGCCAATACAGTAAAGAAATAGTGTCCATTGAGCTGTGACAATCTGTATGCCAAAAACATTTTTCATGCATTCATACAGTCAAAACAGTACAGTCTTTACAATCGTATACAACCATTCAGTACGGGGATCTATTCCCTCGATAACAGTGCAGTAAAACAGTAGACGGTCTATACAGTAATACAAAACAGTCGGGAGACAAGTGGGGAACACAAAAACACCCCAAGCCATAGCATGGCGTCTCGGAACCTCGCAGTGAGGCACATAGGCTGGCTTGACAAAACTGGGGAACTAACCCACGCTCCTAGCTCCGGTCTAGCTGCTGAGAACCTACATATATATATAAACAGTGAGCTAAAGCCCAGTGAATAACAATAAGTGTAAAGAGGTTATGAATGAATGTCCTTACAGTAATGAAATCAATTCATTATACAGTATTTCAATCTTTCGGTATTTTAGTCAATCAGTATTTCAATCAATCAATCATATGTGGTACATCCATTAGCCTATAAACAGTAGGTCCAGAAGGACCGGGTCTTAACAGACCCAACAGTAGTGATGGCCATCAATCAATAAACAGTATGGTTCCACAAGGAAACCGACAGAGCTCTGTAACAGTCAATAACAGTAGGTGCTAAGGATGCCACAGTACAGTTCAGAAATAAAGGACATACATTCATTCAATAAACAATATCAGTTCATTAAACAGTTCAGTTCAGTATTCAAAAGATATCCATTTTGAACATATCTTTACACAATCTGTTACTCACAGAGATTGGGCTAATAGCAGCTAGAGCGCGTCCCCGAGAGCCAACCCTAAACAGTCAATAAATAGAACACACACTAAGTTTCACAATCGGAAAGGACGATAATTAAATCCCTAAATTTCCTCGGTGTGGTTCTATGTCTAAATCCTCATTAAGATGCCTTAAACTAGGCCTAAGAATGCCTAGGATGGGATGAGGATGCAAAAATACACTTGGAAGGCATTTTTCAAAAGTTGCTGAAAATAGGAGCCTCGCTCGAGCGAGCCTTCCTTCGCTCGAGCGAGCTTCCAAAATCAAAGGCTTCGCTCGAGCGAGAAATCCTTCGCTCGAGCGAGCTGCATGAATAGTAAAAGTACTGGATGCTCGATTTTTACGCGCGATACCACGCTCGATGCTCGCTCGAGCGGAGCCCTGGACAAAGGTGCTCGCTCGAGCGAGGAATCCTTCGCTCGAGCGAAGAAGCCAAATCTGGAATTTCCAGATTTGCCTTCCAAGCTCAAACCAAGCATTCTAACACTCAAAACTCGACCTCTTGGGCCCAAATTCTGGAAAACACATCCCAAAACAATGAATAACAAGTTTCAAAAGCCAATTTGTGGATTCAAACCCCAAAGGTGAGTCAATTAAAACCATTTTTCAAACCCATTTTCAAGAACAATATGTAAACATGCAATGCATCAGTTTTAAACCAAATTCAAGCTCCAAATCTTGCTCTAATGAGCTCCAATCTTTGAAAACCAAATGAAAACATGGTCTATGGTAAAAATATGGACATGCATGTATAATGCTCCAAGAATTCAACTTCAAACTCACTAAATTCGACATGCATGCAACAATGGAACTTCAATTCAACAATTATGAACAAACTCATGGTTTAGCTCTACAATGATGCATGAAACATGCAAGGTTTAGCTCAAGACAACAAGAAGAAGATGATGCCACTTACCTAAGTCTTCAATTAGGAGAATACAACCTCAAGTTTGTAATTTATCCTTCAATCTTCAAGTTTCTTAGCAAGATTAAGCAATGCAAGAAGGAAATCAATTCTCTCCCTCTTCTCTCTCTCTAATTACGGCTATGAACACAAAGAAGGGGCTGATTAAGTGTTTTTGCTTAAGTGTATAAGATGTATAAGACTCAAGCCATGGATTAAACAAGTGCCCACTCATAATGGCGTTTTCGTAATTCCGACGAACTCTTTAATTGGCTTAAATTAATCTAGTTTAATCATTCCTAATAAATTTTTAGATAAATATATCATTAAAACACAAATATTCTACTGATTATAAAACACTAAACGGTTCCTAATTCGGCCGCCGATAAGGCCTTCAATTAACAATTTTAAACATATAAATTCAAACAGATAATCAACCAATCACACAGATGTAATATGCAATTCAATAGATAAACTTATTCGATTTCAGTTTCAATTTCAATCAGTCTATTCCATACTTCAATCAGTTCAATTATCAGTCAATATTGGTTCAGTTTAGCATTAACCAGTATATAATTCAGTGGTTAATCGGTAATCAATACGAGGGTTGTTACAGCGATAGTGATGGCGGCGCCGATGGGTGGAGAGTTTGCAACGATAATGGCGGCGCTAGTGGGTGGGAGTTCTAGCTCTCTCTCTGTAATAACCCTAACCCATGATCAATTGTTAAGCCATGATTAAATATGCCTAATAAATAATTAAGAAGAAATCCTTAGTTAATTACGTGTACATTGCATTATTTATGTTTATATCTGTCTATTGTAGGAATATTTGTTTATGTTTCTATTTTGTTCTGAGAATTAAAGGTCTTATCAGCATCTGAACACAAAATTAACTTGATTTATGTATTGTGTGGGAGTTTTAGCATTTTATGGTAGGTTTAATTAAAATTCGATTCGGAACGATTAAATTAGAATAATTAATGTCAATTAATTAACCAACTCTTAATTAAGCCTATATAAGGCTAATATGACCCCACTAGTTCATTTTTGCACACTCATTTCCTCATCTTCAAGCTCCAAAACGTGTGAAAAAGAGAAGAGGAGAAAAATTGGGATCAAAAGCTAGAGAAAATGGGGATTGCTAGGAATTGTTAGAGAATTGAAGAGCATTTACAAATTTAAGCCTCTACACTTGTGAATTCAAGGTTTAAGGTAAGAAATCAAGCCTTTGATCTTACTTTTGAGTTTGTGAGTTTATGAATATAAGAGGTTTAAGTGTTTAACATGAAAATTGAGCTTAAGAGCTAGAAATGAAGGAATTTGCATTAAATCATGCATGCATGCATATATCATAGCATTTTGAGTTTGAATTTCAAACAAATCCCCCATGCATGTGTCTATCTTGAATTTGTTTTGAGAATTCATCACATTTCTTACCATTTGACCTTAATTGATTATGTTTTGGAAAGTTTAAGTTCATAACAAGTCATATATGTCATGTTTATATCATATTCTTAAAGTTTGAGTTTGAATTTGTACAATTGGCAAGCTTTTGAGCCTTAATTTTGCGAAATGATTTTGAATTCTCAATGTTTTACAAGTTTAAAAGTGTTTCCTCAAGCTTTAGGCCCAAGAGAATGTGTTTTGTTGGTTTGAAAATGAATTTTGAAGCTTGGAAGCAAATCTAAAAATTCCAGATTTTGCCTCTCCGTTCGAGCAATAGATCCTGCGCTCGAGCCACCACCTTTATTTTTGCACTTCCACTCGAGCGACCAAAAGTTGGCTAGAGCGTAAAATGCATACTCCTAGAAATTTACGCATTTTGCAAACCACTGGAGCGACAAGAGTTGTGCTCGAGCGAAGACCTTAGTCTTACGTTCGAGCAACCGTCAAGCGTACGTCGAGCGAAAAAATTAAGCAACCAATACTTTTGCTAAGTTTACAAACCACTCGAGCGACCACTCACATATTTCGCCGTCCGCTCGAGCGAAAAAAGTTG
The DNA here is from genome assembly GCA_036172215.1 of Camellia granthamiana. Taxonomy (NCBI): domain Eukaryota; kingdom Viridiplantae; phylum Streptophyta; class Magnoliopsida; order Ericales; family Theaceae; genus Camellia; species Camellia granthamiana. The sequence goes on along the minus strand of CM069916.1, from coordinate 16,564,957 downwards.
CGCTTGAGCGAGATCCCTATTTTTAGCAAATTTGACTAAGTATTGAACAATATGTTCTAGCATCCTCATTGCATCTTAGGCCTTTCTAGGCTAAGATTAAAACATAATAATGAGGATAAGAAGTAAAAATACACCAAGATAATAAAGAACTAAGTTAATGATTCCGGGTGTGTAATTCAGTGCGTATTCATTCTGTATCTGTGTAGGTTACGCACTGCAAGTTATCTGATTTGTTTGCTCTGTCTGTTTGCTTTGGAGTTATCTGTGAGTAATAACTTAGTAAAGCTATGTTATTTAGTTTCTGTATGATGTAATAAGATTTGTTTTATGGAACAATTATGTTTTGTAGAATGAATAATTGTCCATATATTGTAAAGTATTCATGGCAACAATTCCGTGGCTCAAGTAAGTTATCTGTTTCCGGCCTGGATGTTTCTTAATGGAACTAACAAGTTATTTGTTCCCAGTCTGGAGGTTCCTTTATGGAACTGACAAGTTATCTGTTCCCGGCTCGGAGGTTCCTTATGGGACTGACAAGTATAATCCTTAATACTCTATATTTAATCTGTGAGTGCTAATGGATGTACTATGTAAGATTAAGTATGAACTCTGATTTCTGTATATGATTCGAACAAAAATATGAATATAAATCTGTTTCGGTTTCCCAAATCTTATACGGAACGTCATTCATTTAAACCCTTTACTCTGTTATTTTTCACTGGGCTTTCGCGTACTATTTATATTATGTGTATAGGTAAGCAGGCACGTGATCAGGCCTAAGTTGCTACCTGGACAGTATTTTGAGTCAGCCAGCTATAATGCCTCCCGAGGAGGTTCCTGTTTTATCGAAGTCAAGCTTGTGAACTATGTTAAAGACATCTATTTTGCTTTGTTTTGTTGTCTGTACACTAGGCTAAGTCTCTTTTTGGTTGTATTTGCATATTGCCATAAACCTATGTAATGTTGACGTCATGTGTATATGTATATAAGTTTTAAATTTTATGTTCCATGTATGTGTACACAGCTCGTTGGACTATGTATGTTTTATATATCTACTTCCGCTAGTCCCAAATTATATATTTATCTGTACAGAAGCCTTTGGTAATCCAAGGATTACTGATCGGTTACGACACTAAACCTATAGGGACGGGTTTGAGTCGTGACACTCTCTCTCTCTCTGTTTCCCCCTCTTTTCTCTCTCTCTATCTCTATGTTTCCTCTCCCTCTTCTCTCTTCTCTCTTCTCTCTTCTCTCTTCTTCCTCCTTTTCTTATTTTCTCCTTCTTCTTTATATTTAAGAGAGAAAACAGATAGCAAAGTCAAAAAAAAAAAAAAAAAAAAAAAAAAAAAGCTGAGCCATTCGGGCTACCTAACAAGATTGATAAAATAATGTTTGTGTGTTCATTTACCTATTTGCCTGAGGTCACTCCTATTGTTAGGTTATCTGGTCACATGTTTGTTGACTTAAAAAGGGGGAGTTATTTATTAGTTGGAGAGAAAAAAATATACATATATATTTATAATTTTTTGCTTGCATCTTATTATAAAATTATTTTTATTTTTATTAATTTTGTAATTTTTTTCTGTCAAGTAACTTTATTTATTTATTTATTTATTTATATATTTTTTTTTTCTGCAGCTATCATATCACAGGATTCGTTTTAACTATTTATTTTTTGTTGCCTTATGACGCATGCATGTCAGGAATCTCATTCTTTGGTAACGTGAGAAAGATTATTGATTGATGTTAATGTGCCACGTCCTCATATCCTATATTAATTATGATTTAGAGGCATTTACATATAAATTTTAATTTATAAATTTATACTCTATTAAATTTTTAGTAGTGCTATATATAGCAATTAATATATTAATTAGTATATCAATATTAGTTATGACACTATTATTGATATCATTCATTATACAAATTATAAATATCAAAAATATCTTAAATTATGACACCTTATCAATTAATACACTAGTTAGTACACTAAGGTGCATATGACATTATTTTTAAATTTTAATTAAGATTTTTTGGATCTGCAAATCTCATTAAATTTTTAATAATCAGAATTGTTTTTCAAATAATGATTGTTCATCATTTATAATTATCTATAAAGGAACATGATGATTTAACATTTATTTTGATTTTCAAAACTTTAAAATATCAACTTTCAAGTTGAAAAAACTAAAAATATATATATATTTGCCAAAAAAAAAAATTATTTTGTTTTTGAAAAAATTAAATTATTTTTTATGGAAAATCGAAAATTTTGTATTCATAAAGAAGCATGATGATGGAACATTGATGTGCAAAACTGAAATGAATTTTAAAACTGGAAAAAACTGATAATATTCTCGATTTTATTAGATAGTCGAATGAAACCAATAAGTAGAAAGACAAAAACGTTTAATTTCATACTTTTTTTTTCATCGAAACAATTATCTGAAATATTACTATGCAAAATTGATAATATTCTTAGTTTTAAAAATTAAGAAAAATCGATAATATTCTCAATTTTACTAAATAGGATTTATTGGTTCTAAAAATCTTAAATAAGACTTGAGCTACTATAACATTTGTAAATAGGACTTTTACATAATTAACTCTACTGTACGGGAAGCAAATATTCCAGCAAGCTCGTACTCCTTTCTTCCAAGCTCTGTTTCTGTCCGATCACCTGCGAGCACAACGGCGGTGAGCTACCCGGCGGTGTGTGGCCGGAAGACCCCTCCGACGATCAAGTTAGCACACATCTTGGGATAGAGAGATAAAGAGGAGAGAGTGTTTGAGTGTAAGTATTTCTTACAAAACGTTTGTCCCCCTGCGTACGGGGGGCGCAGACATGCTTATATACCCTCTGCGCCCCAAATCTACTCCCAGTGATCTCTCGACATGTGGCTCTGCTATCCCATCTGTCAGCACAAACCTTGTTGTACATCACCTAACCCAACTGCCAGCCCACTCTACTGGGAACTTGGCGACCGAGCTGCACCATCTCGGCTGTCAACGGCCATGCTGTGCTTCATGCCTAAGTATTCCAATAGCTAAGCTCAACGATGACCGAGCTCGGCTGCATCCCAACATAGCCGAGCTCGGGACAGCTCATGCTGGTTTGCCGTCGGCCTTACTGCCGAGCAAACACAAGTAGCTCAGTCCAACCACGCCTTTCCTGGCGCCGGACAACTCAATTGACCGGCCTCGATACCATGAAGCTATGTAGCTCGGTCAAACCACGCCTTGCATTAACCGAGCAGGTTCTTTCAAGACAGGGCCACACTACCTTGGCTCAACCCTTGTTTGGCCCAAATCTGTCCGGCCCAATTCCAGATCATAAATCTCCCTCTCAATTGCCCCTTAATTCCGTCCGCGCAAGCGTGACTGGGATTACCCATTCTGACCGGGGTAACATCTTCTCGGTCCTCGGTTTACCAATCGTTGACCGGGCTGGCTGACATGCCTGTCTTCAGCATACTATCTCTTGACTTGCTCGGTTGACGCCTCGTCTGACCTTCCTGTCTCTTCAACTCTGACGCTACCATTAATGGGGACACGTGTCAATCTCTCATTGGCCCTCGAGCGGCCAACCCAGCCGTTTGTTGGCATTCAAATTTTTGGCGGTTTTTCTTCCTTATAAGCATGCCTATCTTCCTTCATTTCATTCTTCTTGTTTCTCATTTCTCTTCGACGACCCAGAGCTTATGCCATTCCTCCCTTGCCATTCCTCAGCTTGTGTTCGAAGAAGCAGCCACTGCCCTTCAAAGGTATGTCCCCCAACTCCTCTTTTGCTGTTATTTCACTTAGTATTTTGCACATTAGGGCACTAAACACGTAGTTTTTAGGACATAGGCACCCAAAATCGTCCCAAACCCTTAACTATTCATGGTGTTCTTCATTTTCTCTGATGAACATTGAAGATCTGGGGTAGACCGGGCTCCAGGTCTTCTTTTGATCCAAAAAAAAAAAAAATTACTCCAACCGAGCAAATAACCTGTTTGCCTCAACCTTAGTAAAAACCAGGATAGCAAAAGGACTTGGCCGCTCGACCGGGCTAACATCTGGTCCGCTTGGGCGACCGAGCTCCTTGGTTAGCCTTTACGACCGAGGTGGTTTGGCACTCTTCATGACCGAGCTAAAGTCAAGCTCGCTTTGCGTGACTGCGCTCCCTCTTACACTTGCCATCCTTTTCCTGCAGAGTCCAAGGGGACCACTAACCATTACCGAGGCTTTCAAAGACCGAGCAGCCATCAATCACCAGACGGTGCCAAACCTCCTTAGCCGAGCTAACTTAGCCGGCTTCACATGGGGAAATTTCGCTTCCTCGTCGATACTCCAGCTGCGCTGGCCGTGTTCAGGGAGGAGTATGGTATCCCGGCCGACGTCCACCTTGAGCTCGCAAAAATTGAAACAACGCCTTGGGGCAGATTAGAACAGTACCCCTTCACTGTGCTATCTATCATCGAAGAAGGCCTCCGCTTCCCGGTCAACCCATTGATTACCGAATTTCTGCGCCGGACTAGGCTTGCACCCACACAAGTATCAACAAACACTTACTGAATTATCAACGGCGTCCACGAGCTAAACAACCGGCTAGGCACCAACTTAGGTTTAGCCGAGATACTGAGGTAATACACACTTGGGCACACCGGCGATGGCCTCGCTTATTATTTAAAAATCCGACCGGGCAAAGAAAAACTAGTGACCAGCACCCCAGATAAAGACTTACATGACGATGACTTTTTCTGGGTGTCTGGCAACTATGAAACAGCCGACGTACCGGGCTGGTCAATTAGCAAGAACTTCGGTTCCACAAGTAAGTCGCGCTAATTTGCTTGGTCAGTTGCCTTTCTCCAATATTCTGTACTTAAACATTTTTCATGTTTCCTTTGCAGCGATTCAAGTCTTGCAAGCCAACTACCAATATCCCAACGTAGAAACCATCCGGACCGTGCTCCGCTACCGCCACCGCGATTGTAACGAGCTGCTCGGCTACACTCCAACTTACAGATATTCAGCTCCACGCTGGAGCAAAGTGACAGACTTTCTCCGTGCTTCATCACCTTCTCCAGACCCAACTCTACCGGACGTGCCGATAATCCGGTTGACCGAAGAACAAGAGATGGCCAAACGAAGCCGCATCAAGAACCTCCTCACAGCCACTTCAGCCGAGATACCGAGCATCATCACCCACTCGCCAGCTGCCGGTCAATCCAGCAGCCTCGTGATTGCCTTGGCATCTCCAGCCACCGAGCAAGCCAGACAAGAAACTCGCCGAGCTGGCAAAAGACCTCGCGTAGACCCATCTGCCGAGCTAGTTGCCGAGCTAACCACCGAGCAACCCACCGTCACTGCCGACCCCACACTATCATGGCGACCGCAGCTAAAGCACCGGGGTAAAGACATCCCGGCTAACGCTTCCGTTAAGGGCGATAAGGAACACTTGCTCGCCTTCGACCTTTCAAAAGCCCTACTGCTTCCGAGCGACGTGGTTGGCAGCGACCACGTCCCTGACACCCGGTTGGTGAAATCAGCCGTGAAGTCCATGACCAGGGTAAGAATCTCAATCTTCTACTGAAATTTTTACAAGTGTTTGTACGGTTTCTTCTCAGATCAAATTTTCTTCCTGCAGGCCATCCAAAAGCAACACTTGGTCATGGAGCGCATCCATCAACTGCGGTAAAAGGCGAATGACATCGCCAGCCAAGTCCAAAGCCTTCAAACCGAGCTTGGCCGAGCAAAGCCCTCACTTCAAATCGCCAATGCTGACAACAACAGGTTGCTCGGCCAGCTTGACGAAGCCGAGAAGAAGAGGGATGAGCTCCAGGTCGAGCTGGATGCACTCAAGAAGTCCAGGAAGAAGGAGTGCGAAGATGCCAACAACGCCGGCTTCAATGAAACCGAGGACAGCTACAAGAAGCAGGTTTTCGCAACTCAAGACATTTATTTCAAAGCGAGCTGGAAGTCTGTCTGCGAACATCTCGGTCAAGGTCCTGATACCGACGTGTTTGCCACTCCGCCGCCTGCCTTCCTACCGACCTATCTCGTGCCATATGCCAACGACGTCTTCAGCGCGTTGCAGGCTGAGGCCGAGGAAGGTCTTAAAGAAGAGGCCGAGGCAAATGCTGAGGAAGAGGACCCCCAAGAGCAGGAGCAGCCCGGCCGAACTGAGCCCGGTGCCCAAGACCAATCTCCAACAGTCAATTTGGAGGCAACCGAGGATGAATTCACCAACCTCTCCCCCTTAGCTTAGTTTTCTTTTTTCGCGGCTTTTTGCTTTACATATGTAACCGAGCTGTCAGCCCCACCTCTTGTACTTATTTTCGATTAATGAAAAAGATAATTTTCATCAAGTGTTTGCGCGGTATGCATGTCTCATAGCTTCAGCCGAACAAAATACCTCGGCAAGACAAACCAAATTAATTAACACATATAACCGGAAAGGACATCTCGGCTTGAATCTCATGGTTGAACATATCTGCAACTCTGTCAACCGGAATAAGCACCTCGGTTGGGAACGCCTAAGTTGAGCAAGCCATCAACTCTTTCAACTAGAGTAAACATCTCGGTTGAGAATACCTACGTTGAACAAAACATCAACTCTTTCAACCGGAGTAAACATCTCGATTTTATCTTCGAAGCTGAGCAAATTAGACCCAATTGACCGGAGTAAATCATCTCGATTTTTACATCAAAACAACAATCTGAATACTAAAGCAAAGAAGAGACACTTCTGTATATTGACAAAAAGAATTACATTATGAAGTGTAAGACAAAAAATTCCTTTGCACAAAAAGAAAGCAAAAGCCAGAAATAATACAGTTTGAGGTTAGCCGCATTCCATGGCCGGGGTATTGCTCTACCTTCCAAGTCCTCCAAGTGGTATGCCCCCTTGCCCGCCAGACCGGTTATCTTGTAGGGTCCTTCCCAATTTGCCCCTAGCTTGCCTTCACCTGGCACCAGGGTATTGCCCATGACTTTCCTCAAGACCCAATCACCTACTTTGAACGGTCTGGGGTGCACCGTTTTGTTGTATTTCCTTGAAAGCTCTTGTTGATAGGCGGCCACATGGATGAGAGCCTTTTCCCGATGCTCTTCCACTAGATCCAGTTCCAGGGCAATGGCCTCGGCGTTCAGCTCGGGCTCAAAACTTTCGCTTCTGAGGGTGGGCACGCCAACTTCCAAAGGTATGACCGCCTTCATACCATAAGCCAAAGCAAATGGAGTTTCCCCGGTAGACCGCCGAGGGGTTGTTCGGTATGCCCAAAGGACAATAGGGAGTTCCTCAACCCACTTTCTCTTTGCCTTCTCCAACCGTTTCTTCAACCCATCAAGTATGGTCTTGTTTGACGCCTCGGCCTGACCATTAGACTGCGGGTAAGCCGGAGTAGAGTTGTAAAATTCAATCTTTAAATCTTCACAAAACCCTCTGAATAGGCGACCGTCAAACTGGGTGCCGTTATCAGAGATCAGAATTTTGGGGACGCCAAACCGCGTGACCACATTTTGCCAGACAAACCGCTTCACGTCTTTCTCCTTGATTGTTGCCAAAGGCTCAGCTTCAACCCATTTGGTGAAGTAGTCGGTGGCCGCGATGAAGAACTTCCGGTTGCCTGATGCTGTTGGGAGCGGTCCCACGATATCTAGCCCCCACATCGCAAAGGGCCAAGGGCTGGTGAGGGAAAGAAGTTCCCTGGCCGGCCGGTAGATCTGATGAGCAAACTTCTGGCACTTCTCACACTTGCGAACATACTTCTGTGCGTCGGCCTGCATGTACGGCCACCAGTAGCCTTGTGAAATAGCTCGGTAGGCCAAGGACCTGCCCCCTATATGACTGCCACAGATGCCGTCGTGAATTTCACGTAGGAAGGCTTCCATGCTGCTCGGGTGCACACGCTTCAGGTAGGGACCGGTGAAAGACTTCTTGTATAAAGCGCCGGATGGAGAGAGCCAAAACCACTCTGACTTCACCTGCACTTTATGTGCTTCCTTCTTGTCGGCTGCAAGGGTCCGTTCTCTGAGAAAAAGGATGATAGGGTCCATCCAAGAGGGCCCTAGCTCAGCGTAGAGTACTTCTGTCTGCCCGGTTGCTTCAATGCTGGGTCTTAGAAGGAATTCAATCAAAAGAGGGTTGGGAGATGAGCTATCGACCATGGAAGCCAGTCCAGCCAACTCATCCGCTCGATCATTTTCTTCCCAGCCAATCTGTTAAACCCTAATCGCCTAAAATCGCTTGATGTGGTCCCTGACCAGTGCTTGGTACTTCACCATTCTGTTATCCTTTGCTTCGTATACCCCAGAAACTTGGTTAACCATAAGCTGGGAATCACTATAAACCATTAGCTCAGATGCTTGCATCTGAAGCGCGCTCCTAAGCCCGACCAACAGCGCCTCGTACTCGGCCTCGTTGTTGGATGCTGGGAAGCCAAGTGTGATAGAGTATTCAATAGTCAGACCATCCGATGAGATCAGAACTATACCTAGCCCGGCACCGTGACGGTTCGAGGCTCCATCAACAAAAAGTTTCCACATCTCCCCTACAAAGAGCTTCCAGCATTCTGAGGGGTCCTGAGAGGCTTGGAGGTTGATGGGATCATGGCTGCTCGGCTGTTTGGTTCTAAGCTCTGTGCTGAGCGGCTCCACTGCAGCCCCCCTTGGCGATTCGGCACCGGACTCAGCAAGTTGATCCGTAATGCCCAAGTCCATAGGCGAATCGCCAGGTTGCGGTATTATGCCGGCCGCGGTCTCTGTGCTGAGTGGTTCCACTTCTTCCCCCCTAGGTGATGCAGTACCGGACAGAGCAGGTTGATCGGTGTTACCCAACTCCGTCATCGCATCGCCGGGTTGTAGAATCGTACTAACTGAAGGTGCTTCGACGGGGCGCGCAAGTTCTGCATCGCCAATACCGCCAAGCTGTTGTATTTCGGTCGGGCTTGCATTCTCCTCATCTGCCGCGGCAATATCGACCGGGCATACCGGATAAGTTCCAGGTGAAAACTCAGTGACGAAATCGGCCAAGGTCTGGGCTTTTATAGCAGTGCACGGCTGGAACTTCACATCAAATTGTCCCAGTTCGATCGCCCACTTGAGAATTCGACCGGAAAAGTCCGCCCGTTCGAACAAAGCTTTAAGGGGGAACTCGGTCAGAACGATGATGGTATGGGCGTGGAAATAGTGTGCCAACTTCCTCGAAGCCATCATCAATGCCAACGCAAGCTTTTCCAACGGCAAGTATCTCGACTCTGCCGGCAACAAGGTTTTACTAACGTAGAAGATTGGGAGGTGCTTGATCCCTTCAGCTCGGACAAGCACTACACTGACTGCATGTTGTGAAACGGCCAGGTAAAGGTAGAGTTCCTCACCGGGCTTCGGTGTTACCAATAGTGGCGCCGAAGACACATACTTCTTGAGCTCAGCTAAAGCCCGGTCACACTCTTCGTCCCACGAGAACTTTGATTTCAATGCCTGAAAGAAAGGACGGCAGCGATCTGATGACTGGTTTATAAATCGATTAAGCGCGGCGGCCATTCCGGCCAGATGCTGCACGTCCTTAGCCGAACTAGGCTGTTTCAACTCTTGTACGACTTTGATTTGTGTGAGGTCTGCTTCGATACCTCGGTTCGTGACTAGGAATCCCAAAAATTTTCCGGATCCCACGCCAAAGGCACACTTATACGCATTCAAGCGTAGCTTGTGCTTTTTTAGAATGGCGAACATCTCGGCTAAGTCGGACAAATAGTCTGCTTGATGCCAACTTTTAACCACCATATCATCAATGTAAGCCTCCATTGTCCGGCCCAGCAGAGGGGCAAACATCTTGGTCACCATCCTCTGAAAAGTTGCCCCGGCGTTCTTTAAACCAAAAGGCATGACTCGGTAGCAAAAGAGTCCTCTTGGAGTCGTGAAGGAGGTGATCTCTTGATCGGGCCCATGGATGGCAATCTGATGATAGCCGCGGTAGGCATCTAAGAAACTAAGCCTGTTATGCCCAACCGTCAAGTCCACAAGCTGGTCAATTCTAGGCAAATGGAAGCTGTCTTTCGGACAAGCTCGGTTGACTGTCTTGTAATCGACGCAAACTCGCCACTTCCCATTCTTCTTGGGCACCACTACTGTGTTGGAAATCCACCGAGGGTAGTGCACTTCCTGAATTGCTCGTGCCTCAAGCAAGTTTTTCACTTCCTCAGCAACTACCTCGGCGTGATGCAGCGCTGATCTCCTTGTTCGCTGAATGACTGGCTTTGCTCCGGGGAAGACATTGAGGCGATGACAGATAAAAATTGGATCGAGGCCGGGCATGTGTAGACGTCCCCGAACGCATCCCGGGGAGGGTGCGGCTCCCCCCCCCGCTCTGGTTCGATATTGGGTCTACTACAGTTCGAAGGACTCAAATGTCACGGTTCTTAATCTTGAACCAAAGAGTCCAAATCTGGCAAATCGTTTTGAGAAACAGATTTTTTGAAAAGAAGTGCCAAACATGGACTGCTTTGCCAGATACATAGTCGCCACCTAAATATTTTTTAATGGGGAAATTTAGGAAACCCTGACTCGGTGCCAAAGGCCACGTGTCCGTCATCACCAAAGTTGCCTCGGCTCGGGAACTTGGGTACGATTGGGGAAGGTCACTTCGTGAGCACCCCCGCTCGCCCGGTCAAAGACCGGCCTCTACTAACCATGATATCTGTTTTTGAAAACATTGTGTGTTCTTATTCCGGTTTTTAGCCTAGGTTACTATGTGATGCGCACAGCATACAAGTATAGACTGAATCGCCTGAATTGGAACAAAACATTTCATGTTCGTTTGTTTGAAAATGGTTTGATGGTGCTACCCGCAGGTAGGCTTAAAATGCAGATTTTGCCACCCTCAAGTGGGCTTAGAAAACATGGTTTTGCCACTATCTAGTGGGCTTAAGACTCACAGTCAATGCATTGTCCCAATTCAGATAACCCAACCTTCACCCACAGGCATTCAGGCAGTTATATCACACAAGCAATTAGCCTCATGGTAAGCATGCTATTCATGGCAGTCACTCACACACATGCAAGGATGCTAAAGCATAAAAACTCACCGAGTACTCCAAGCCAAAACAGAAACTACATTAGAAATCATGCATGATCCTAAGTATACTGAAATGCCTAATGCAACACACGCAGAATGCAACTATAGCAGGCTCGGCTATTCTAAACATGGTATATGGAATGCTACAGCTAACATGTATTCAACTTGGAATTGAAATACAAATGCAGTTTGTATGATGCGCCGAGCCCAGTGCGTGCAAAACAGATGAATGATGCAAACATGCTGTCATACTGTATGCTAATTGAAATATGCCCTAATCTAACCATCATAAGCAGGTAAATAAAAGGGAAGAAAGACGTGGGGTTGGAAGACATACATCACACTCACCCACACTTATTACAATTATGCCCTCGCGCAGAGGGTCCAAAAGAATAATAATACAGTCCCGAATAAAAGAATATTACAGTCCAAATATTACAGTCCAAATAATGTACAAATCCCTAATTAATTTACAAATTAGCTAAGAAAAACTGTAAACTGGCATGCAAGCCAAGGGCTGCCTTGATTCTGCTTCGGATGATGGAATGATGCATGTTTGGGCTGCTTTGCGCGGAAATCCACGACGATGCCCCGATTAGCCTCTGTTTTGCAATGTTTCTTGAAAAGCGCGCCAAGCCTCGGAAGACTGTTGATTCTTGATATGCTGCAACAGAGAGCAGGAAAGGGGCATAGCAATGTATTTTCACAGATATATGCATGCCTCGATCCTCGTGCCACCAATCACGCATCTCGATGCATGATGGCCGAGGAGCCGATTTGCACAACTCAATATAGAATGAATGCATATGAATGCTACAATAAAACCTAACTCCATCATGGATAATCCGGAGCGTCGGTGACTTGGGAATTGAGACCCGCTCCGTCACTCGGAGTACAAAACGCACCTCGTTTCCCGTGCCCGGGCTAACTCCTATCCCGAACATGACGCAATATGCATGACATGCATGAAATGCAACTAATAAGCAATCTTAACATACACAATGCTATGGAATGGCATACACGCTAAACGAGGTGATACACAACCGAGCATATACAATGCTATGAATGAAATGGCATACGCAATGCAATATGGGCTTACACTAACATGAGAGAGCCTCAGCCACACTCACATAAGAGGCCATCAGATAAAAAACAAGACACCTCGAAATGCGTGCACGCGTGCACGCAAACCGAGAACGGACCCTCAGGCACCGAAATGCCACTCTAATGAGACATGGCAAAGACACGGAATATGACATGCAAACATGCAAAAATCAGTAGCAAAATGAGGGGCAAAACAGCCCCGAAACCCGGCGAAATCAAACCCGATGCAAGGAATCTCTCCCAAAATGCAAAACTAGGCATCCGAAATGACTTGTAGCTATACAATACATGCATAATTTGAACATGGCATGAAAAATCAGAAGCAAGGCAGCCCCAAAACTCACATTTTTTCAGTTCAAATCAAGGCAAAACAGCAATCACAAGTAGGGCAAAAATGGCATACAAAAATGGCTCCGCAAGGGAAGCAATGAAGCAAGTGATAGATACAAAGCCCAAATGGAAAAAGACCCTTCTACAACACTGAAGAGGGACTAAAAACATGCTGTTTTTCAGTAGGTGAAAACCCCTAAAAAATATACAAACATGCTAAAAATGCCATGCAAGAAGTAGGCCAACAAGAGGCTATAACATGAGGTATACAAAGAATTCACCAAACAGCCAAAGACCCTTAATAAAATATGCCAAGAAGGTCAAAATATGGCCACTTTCAGTTCTGATCATGGCCTAAAAACAGAAGCAAAATAGGCTAACAAAGCATGCAAAAATAGGGACCCAAAAGAGGTTCAATAGCAAGTCATGCATGGAGGTCCCAAACAAGGTTGAGCCCTTCTACAATGTTGTAGAGGGGCTCAAAATAAGCCTATTTTAAGTTTACATCAGGCCTCAAAACAGATCACAAATAGGCTAGAAATACTATACAAAATAATGGCATACAAGAGGGTATTGAAGCAAGTACCAAATGGGGGGCTCAAACAGGGTTGAGCCCTTAAACAAACATGAAGAATGGCTCAAAAAAATGACCCTTTCAGTTAGGGTCAGAGCCCAAAACAGTAAGAAAATAGGCTAGAAAGATGTGGCCAAAATGAGCTAAAAAAAAAGAAAATGGACTTACCCTTGAAGTCCACTTCTTTGCTACCTCTTGGACCAAGGAATGTTGCTTCTAAGCCTCTGAAAAACCCCTCCTTGCTGCTGGAATGGAGTAGTGCTAGTGGTGCTTGGTGGTAGTGAAGAAATGGAGTTGGAACTTGAGAAAATGAGAGAGATAGAAAGGGATGTGTGTCTCTATGCTTGAGAGCAATTTTTCAACCTTTGAGGGAGAGCTAGAGCTGCTGTATGTATGCAAGAATGGTGGGGCAAATGGAGGGAAAAAAAGTGTAGGAAAAAGGGATTAAGTTCCCCTCTTCTACCAAAGTCCCCCGAAATCAGATATTTTGGGGGAAAAAACTATACAGCTGTAAAGCACACATCCCAAGGAACATGGCCGACCACCTATTTTTGTTGCAGGTGGCCTGCCGGCCACCCCCTATGGCCGGCCGGCCAAGGGTCAAAAGGCTCAAGAAGATTTTCTGGCCGGCCACCAGAGAAAGGTGTCCTCCCAGGTCTCCTCATCACAACCCTGTGGTTCAAAATTGGCAACTCTAAAACAGGAGAGAGAATAGGCCACTTTTAGGAGGGGTTCAAAAGGTTCAATTTGAATTACTAGCCAGCCATAGACTTTTAGGGTCCTCCCATGTGTGTACAACACAAATATATGGTTTGGGGTTGAAGAAAATGGCCCTAGGGTGGTCAACATTGGCTCGGAAATGAGAAAAACGGGCGTCGGAGGGCGCCGGAGGAATATAACTGGTTGCTGAGACAACTGCTGGCCTCCCACCCTTCAGTGACCTTCCTGGTGATAAAACAGAGGTACCTGCCAAAAATGAACGAAAACCGATGCAAAACGAATGCTCGGGGGCCAAAACACGCAGTTTGGGGTCCCGAAAATAGGCCGTTAAGCACCAAAAATGGCATTCGACCACGAAGTGGGTCTCTCAGGCCCCGGTGTCCCTCAAAATGGAGTAAATGAGATGCATGCCAAAAACCAGAGCAGTCGAAGATGGTTAGGCGGTCCCGAACCGAGGCACACGGCCTGACAGCTCCGAAAACCGGGAACCGGGCTCCGAAATGGGCAAAATGGCCTACGGCCACGAAATGTAGCCCACGGCCACTGAGAGATGGTCTACGGGACCTCTCCCTTCCCTCAGGAAAAGAAACAGAGAAAACCGAGTCTGGTTCGCAAACCGAGACAAGGTACAGAAGAGGGTTCGGAAGTCCGGAGGCAGGGCTCACGGCCGCGACTCTGAGACTTCTGAACGAGCACAATATGCAACATCACCGAGCGCTCAACTGGTGACGTCTGAGTCTTAAGGTCGGTCAAAAATGGGATGTCTACAATTGCCCCTCTTTGACAGAACTCGGAAGTCAAGGAATGACGGGAGTGAATGTCAAAGCCCAGAGACGACCCATTTTTGACAAGGCCGAAGACTTAGACAATCATACAAGATAAACAGAGATGTGCCCGCAGGCGTGCCCGCAGGCAAAGGGCAAAATGCAAAGTGATATGCACAGGGCCAAATGATCATGCAAATGCAGCAAGCTATAATGAAGCAAGTATTCGCAAATAGATGCAACAGTTTTAAGCAAGGATGCAAAGCAACAACTACATTTCATGCAGTTAGGAATGCGGAGAATTATTCAATTCTCGTCGCGTCTCACACGGAGAAGATACGATACCTGCGCGATTCGTCTGGTCGCACCAGCCTCAAATGAACCGTACATACAATATCGTGCCTGCAAAAAAAGAGAAATTCAACAAGAACAATATGCTAACAACATATATTCAATGGGATTCCTGTGATTCCGAAAGTTTGACACACGCAGTGTCGGCGAGTGAATGCATCGCAATGCGAGAAGGGAACGTGCGTGACAACGCATGCTCAAGCACAGAGGTATGGTATACCAAGAAATCATGCATGACGATGCAAAATGCTCATGAGAATGCAAGTTATGTACATGAGAATGCAAAACGAGCACAAATCAGAGTGCCCGTTTGTTGCGAAACAACGAGTAAGGAAACGCGCATTTCAGAGAATGCAACTCGACTGTGGCCTTTGGTTCACCTCCCGGAGAGGTTACAACATGCTTAAAAAGGATACACTCTGATTTTGATGAGTGATGATGAGACACACGTCAGAAATTGCAGCTGAAGTTCCGGCGGAGCAATTTCGCGCCAGAAAGTACACTTTCCTTAAACTTTTTCAGGTCCCGGGAACTCCGATCTTCCTCAAAATTTGCAGAGAGCTAGGGGAGCAAGGGGGGATCACCACCGGCCAGCTGGTTGCCCAAGGGGAGGCCACCGGCCAGATTTCAAAAAGCAAATGGCCGGCCAGCTAGAAAAAGTGGCCGGCCGGCCACCTGCCCAAAACAGGGGGCAGTTTGGTCTTTTTGCCTCATTTTCTTTATATTCTCTCATCCATTCACTTCGAGCTCACACCCACAGCTGCGAAAACTTCTCCTCTTGCCTCCCAAACCATTTTCTCCTTCAGATCTGCACTTTATACGCACTTTTCAGCCTCCCACGCAAGTTGTTTTCGCAAAAACATTCGATTTTAAGCACTTTGGACTAATTAAATTTTGATTTCGGGGCTTCTTTTCTCATTTTCACCACTTGAGGTAAGTTTGTCTCAATATTTGGAAGATTTTCTCGGAGGTTGACTTTTGTTGACTTTTTCATTTCCCGAGAGTTGACTTTTGTTGACTTTTTCCAATTTTGGCTCATTTTGCTCATTTTTTGCTCTTTTTGCAGATTTTTCGAAATGGCGGGTAATTTCCCTCATGGTGGAGGTCCTCGAGGTGCCGAGGATGATTTCGATATCATGACGCTGCCCCCGAGGGTCCGCCCCTTTATTCCCGAGAGATACGCCCCGTCGGTACACATTCTTCCGCGGGCCATTTTTCGTCATTACACTGACTTCAATGATCGGGCACCCGGAGATCTACTTCTGCGAGAGCCAGAGCATCACCTCTCTTACGAGGCACGAGAGGTATTTTACGTCATTTTCTGTATTTTTCGTGCATTTCATACCTTTGCCATGCTTGATCACACAGTTGAGCTTATGACATAGTACTTTGCTTGCATTCTGAACATGTGACTTGAACACTTGAATTTCTGAACACTCGGCTCATTGATTGATTGTGAACGCACGGCACACATTAGTTAAGAATTGAACACACGGCTCAAACACTGATTTGTCGAACACACAGCCCGAATTTGAAGGTGAACACACGGCACACACTGACTAAGAGTAGAACACACAGTCCCAAACTCTGATTTTCTGAACACACAGTCCAAGTTGATGGTGAACACACAGCCCACACTGATTGAGAGTAGAACACGCAGTCCCAAACTCTGATTTTCTGAACACACAGTCCAAGTTGATGGTGAACACACAGCCCACACTGACTAAGAGTAGAACACGTAGTCCCAAACTCTGATTTTCTGAACACACAGTCCAAGTTGATGGTGAACACACAGCCCACACTGACTAAGAGTAGAACACGCAGTCCCAAACTCTGATTTTCTGAACACACAGTCCAAGTTGATGGTGAACACACAGCCCACACTGACTAAGAGTAGAACACGCAGTCCCAAACTCTAATTTTCTGAACACACAGTCCAAGTTGATGGTGAACACACAGCCCACACTGACTAAGAGTAGAACACGCAGTCCCAAACTCTGATTTTCTGAACACACAGTCCAAGTTGATGGTGAACACACAGCCCACACTGATTGAGAGTAGAACACGCAACCCTATCTCTACTTCGCACACAGCTTATTCATTTCATTTGCACACAGTTCATTACATTTCAATTGCACACGGCTCATTACATTTCAATTGCACACGACTCATTACATTTCAATTGCACACGGCTCATTACATTTCAATTGCACACGGCTCATTACATTTCAATTGCACACAGCTTGTTCATTTGATTTGCACACGGCTTGTTCATTTGATTTGCACACGGCTTGTTCGTTTCATTTTGACACATGCATTCATTCTGAATGCAGGTTGGCTCTCGTACCGTGCGAGGATATGGCTCCACTGCTGCGAGAGAGTGGTACACTGAGCTTCTGGAGGCTGTCCGGGATTTAGTTGATTTAGCAGGGTTTGGGGCCTTCTGCGTAGGGTTATCACATTGTCCTGCCAGTAGGACACTATTGGCAGCTCTGGTAGAGAAATGGTGGGACACCACCAACTCCTTCCACTTCTCCGCCATCGGGGATTTGACCATGACCCCGTTGGATTTTGCTGTACTGACCGGCCTGGATATAGGAGGCTGGCCCATTCCTTACGACGAGGATATGGGCGAATGGGAGGCCGCTTGGTTACATCTATTGGGGGCCCGCCCACCTGTGGACAGAGCTTCTGGGAGAGTCCGATACACTTGGTTCTCTTCCCATTTTCGGAGGGTGGAGATGGAGCCCGGGACTCCTGAGGAGGCAGAGCAGTATGCCCGTGGTTTTCTGATGTTCCTTTTTGGCACCACTCTGTTTGCTGATAGGGGGAACACTGTCGGGTTGTATCTTTTGAGTGCCCTAGTGGACCTATCACAGGTCAGTCGGTACGACTGGGGTGGCGCCGACCTGGCTACTCTCTACTGCTACATGAGCGCTACCTCCCGCGGGCAGGGAGACTTACTCGGCGGTTATTGGAGGGCCTGGGAGGTACTTTTTGTCCTCTTGATTTACATTTCTGCTCCTCATTACTTGTTCATTACACACACGGCGCACTTTACATCCTGTATTTTGCACTCAGCACTTTGTATTCACATTCTGCACTGTTTTCCACAGTTATGGGTCTATGTATATTTTCCGACGTTAGCCCCGGAGATGGAGGTGGCAGGGCCCCTTATGACCCCGTATTCATTGGTATTCGAGGGCCAGCACCGGCCGAGACCCCGAGAGACTCTTTTCTATCTGCGGCAGTATTTTGACACTGTGCGGACGACAGAGGTATTTCAGAACTCTCAGTTCCTTTCCGTTTTCATCTTTGATCTGCCTTGTATATTCCCGATTTCTGATTGATTTATGCACTGGTTATCCGCAGATTACGTGGCAGCCCTGGGCAATCTTGGGTGATGGTCTCCAATTTCAGTATGCCGGAGGGTCAGGCACCTCCCAGTACAGGATCCTGCTCGAGGGACCGGTTGGTAGAGCATGGTTCCTGGGGGAACGCTTTCTGCGTCAGGTATGGGGGTATACTTCTCAGGACCCTCCCGCAGCACCTCCAGCCAGTATGCGGACTGCTGATAGGCTTTCTACCCAGGATGTCGTTAGTGCTATGCTGGGCACTGATGCTTTGCTACATCTTACGGAGGGGGACTACGCCACTTATCGCCATACATATCTGATGCCTCCCTTGACGGGAGTGTGTACTCCATCACTGAGGCCCACTGGTGTGCCATCTTCGGGTCAGGCTCGTGCTATAGATATCTCCTCCTCCAGCAGGGCTGGTACGTCCAGAGGTGGGCGCGGATTCATTCCCCCGATCCCTCCGACTCTTCATCATCCTGGGTGGCCAGATATGCCGACCGAGTTGAAGAGTTGGCGATTTGGGACTCCTTACCAGGTCTCGCTAGAGCTTCCTCTTCCTGACCATAGATATGTCAGAGACCCTGATTCACCACCGGTATGTTTTATAGCTTTGATTTATCAGTCGGATATTTGGACATCTATTCCTTTACTGATGGTTTTGCATTTGTATCTGTAGCCTCCAGTTGAGTACATGGATGAGATGCTTGGGATGCTGGCCACATTCGAGGGCATGATCCTGCAGAGGGAGGCACAGCTGGCTATTATGGGTGTACAGGTACTGTTCATCTTTCCTGCATTTATCATATTTCTGATGACACGCTGGTTTTGAACATTCTACTGCATTGATAGGCTGTTTGTGTAGAGCACATCTGACACACACCCCACTCTCATACTGTACTTGCATCTGATTCTCATATTTGAACTGATGTATTGAACTCTTCACTTTCAGATGCCTCCGGTATATGCTCCACCGCAGGCCGGGCCACCCAAGCCTTCTCAGAGAGGTCGATCGTCTGGATCCTTTCGAGGTGCTGGGCCATCTGGGCCCTCCCGAGGAGCTGGGCCATCTAGGCCTTTTCAGGGAGCTGGGCCATCTAGGCCTTTTCGAGGAGCTTGAGGAGCAGGGTCGTCTCACAGACGTAGGGCACATGTTGTGGAGGCGGAGCCCGATGAAGATGAGGAGGAGGAGGAGGCCACAGACCGTCAGTCGGAGACATCCGCTGAGGAGGGGGGTTCCGGTCTTGGTTCCGGGAGTGGAGGCGAGGCTGAGGGGGATCCTGAGGATGACAGCTCCGACCCAGATGGTGATGATGGTGCAGAGATTATCCCGCAGAAGAGGATGAGGAGGGCCCCTTATTCCCGCTCCCGAGGGCATTGATGCTGTTTCCTGCTTTATTTTACTTTTTGCTAGTAGTTTGTAGCACTTTGCATTTTATCAGGCAGTTTTATTTTCTGTAAAACTTGTACCTCTATTTGTTGTAAAACATGATGAAATGAAACAGCTTTTGGAAATGTGTTGCATTTTTATGTTTTCAGCATCGCATCGCATCATTTTGCACAAAGATGAAATTGAATGGAAATGTGCCTTGTGTATTTACCAGGTCAGGTAATGAACCGACGCAACAAACTAAACAAATCGACTCACTAAGAAATAACAGAATCTCAGCAAATTTACAACTCGATAAGCAAAGTACAACAATGTTAATGACTCGATAAACAAGACTTAACAAAATTGCGCAAACAAAGAGTAACGACTCAAAACACAAAATGCGACAGCTCGACAAAACTTACAACTCGATAAACAAAACGACAACTCGATAAGCAAAATACAACACAGCACACTTCGGACGATCTGGGTGCTGGGACGCATCCGAAACTGAGAGAAATGAAGGCTTCCAACATTCCCGATGCATGAAAGTGCCTCAAACTTCCTTCCGGAGGGCAAGATAGGACCAATGAGCGTGGCCGGCCATATTTTACATTTGGGGATTGAAAGGTGGCGGGCCGGCTAGTTTTTTTGAGTCAAAGGTGGTCGGCCTGCTAGAATAGGTGGCCGGCCGGCCACCTTTCCCTGCAGCCCACAGAATTCTAACACTTGTCCTCCTTCGAATAGTGTTTCGCCTCCTATAAAAGCTCCAACTTTGGAACTCATTCATTTCATCACTACTTTGCACAAAAATGGAGGCATTTCTCGTAGAAAATCTCACATCTTGGATCTCTTCTTTAGATGGCTCGGAAAAGTTGAACTTCCGGGGTTTCGGCTTGAATGCACTATTCACGCTGGGCCAGACTCCACTGCACCTTCCTTTCCTCCATGCGGCGGCGAGATTTTGGAACCCGGTGACGCACGTCTTCAGCTTCGGAGGACAAGCGGTATGTCCCACTTTTGAAGATTTTCAAGTCTTGATGGAGTCTGAACGCTCAGAAGAGATCTTGCCTCAATCTCGTTTTGGCCACGCCCAAGCTTTGGGGCGGATGTGTGGTCTCAACGCGCATGATGCTCGATCCCTGATTTGTAACGGGATGTTGGATATCCCGAGCCTGATTTACCGATTCTCCGATGCTGGTGACCGCGGTAACCATTATCGGCAAGGTTTTCGACAACATGCCCTCTGCTTGTGCATGCTATCTCATTTTCTGTTTGTCTCGGGTTCCGGGGGAGCTAACATCCGTTTGATTGAAGTTGCTCAAGGCTTGAGGGAAGGAAAGAGCTGCATCGCCATGACATTGGCTGAGACACTGCTGGGTTTGGATGCCTTCTACCGCCAGGAGACAACCAGGTTTGCAGGGAGTCCACTACTGCTGCAGGTAATGTTTCCCACCCAAGCTCACATATGTATTTGCTCACATCGCTCGGCCCTCAAGCTCGGTTTTTTCTCACAAAACCCTCATCTTACTTTTCTCTCATCGCACATCTCTCTATTCTTTATTCTCTCATTTTTCATCCCTCCCCAGATATGGTTGATGGATAAATTGCAAGTTGTGGACTCTTGCCCTACTTACTCAGCCCGCGGCTACTTCTTTCGACAACGCCTGGTCGACGCCCTTGATGAGGGGTGGTGGTTTGAATGGATGTGCAATTTGTCAGCTGAATGCATTGCTTGGCGCTGTCCTTGGCTTAACCTTCCGGCGATGAGCTATAGCATGTTCCAAGATACTGGGATCCGGTTGATTGGCCTGACCCATTGTGTATTCTATTTCCCATTCCGCATTCTGCGCCAGTTCGGCCATGATCAGACTTGCCCTCCGGAGGGGATAGAGTATCCGGTTGCCTTCCCGGTCCGAGGTGCACACCTTGCCCAACATACTACGGCTTGGAGGACTAGAGAGCTCCTGCCCCCCGCCCCTATTTTCAGTTGCACTTTGTCTGATGAGTGCTGGGATTGGCTCAATGAGGAGGCACAGATTGGGCCTAGGTCGGCATCGGAGGCTTCGACTAGTTCTGGGAGGGGGCGCAGGGACACCTGACTTGACTATGCCCCAAATTTATTGCTTTATTAGTACCTTCAAGTTTTCTTCATGAGTGTAATAAAAAGTAACGTCAATTGTATGCAAGAGCAAGAGAACTCTGTTTTGAAATCAATGAAATCGAAGGTTGTGGTACTGAGAATTTTCCGCTTTGGTCCAAAAATGGTCTTAGTTGTGAAAAGATTAATTTGAACAAAGTCAACTTTTATTAAAACTTTTCAAAACTATTTTCGATATGGATCAGAACTGGACACGCCTGAGATCTGTCACTGAGATGCACAACCCTGGATCCTAGCAACTGGAAAGTTGCCCCTAGTCTGAATGGTACCACAGCACCTCCTAGCAACGGAAAGTTGCCCCTAGTCTGAATAGCACTGCACCGGAGATTACGATGAATGCTGATGGACAAGGATGACTGAGATGATCAAAATGGATAAAGTTGATCGGGGGAAATGTTTATGGCTGAACTTCAGGATGAAGCTGCCTACGTATCCCAAAGATGGGAATCAAGCCTTACGTAGTTTAGGCTTAGGTTCGCTTGGGTATTTTTCCTCTCCTTTTGCGCTCTAACTTTTGCCAAGGCCGCCCTTTGTGAGTTTTCAACCTTGCGAGCTCAGTTTTTATAATTTCGAATTTTTTGTGCTCTGAGTTTTGCCTAGGTCGCCCTTTCGGGTTTTCGGCCTAGCGAGCCTCTCAGGGATAGCATTTCTTCAACTTGTCCATATTAATCGGTTGTGAAAACTCTAAGCCATCCAGATCCATCAGAACCACAGCCCCACCTGACCAGATAGACTTAATGATGTAGGGACCAGTCCAATTAGGCCTGAACTTGCCCCTAGGGTCATGGATGGGAGCTCGGTTGTCCTTGAGTACCAAATCTCCTTCCTTCAAATTCCTGGACTTAACCTTCTTGTTAAAAGCCCGGGCGATTCTGCGTTGATAGCCTTGGACGTGGTACAGTGCTTTCAGCCTTCTTTCATCAAAGAGAATGAGTTCCTCGAATCTGCTCTGTTGCCAATCTGCCTCGGCTATTTGACACTCGGCCAATACTCGCAATGACGGAACTTCAATCTCAATAGGTAGAACGACCTCCATCCCATAAACCAATGAGTACGGAGTCGCCCCAGTAGAAGTTCTGATTGAAGTCCTGTAGCCCCACAGAGCAAACAGCAGCTTATCTGGCCAGTCCCGGTAGGTTTCCACCATCTTCTGCAATATGCGCTTGATATTCTTGTTGGCAGCTTCGACTGCTCCATTGGTTTGCGGCCGGTAGGTGGATGACTTATGAAAAGCCACGTTGTATTTTTCCAACAAGTCTATCACCTCCTTCTTGAAGTGGGAACCGTTATCTGAAATTATCTCATTTGGGACCCCATAGCGACAGATGATGTTGTTTCTGATAAACTTTGCAACGTGCGAAGCCTTCAACACCGCGTAAGATTGGGCCTCAACCCACTTTGTAAAATAATCTATCGCAACCAGGATGAACTCATGCCCATTCGACCCCTTTGGCGTAACAGCCCCGATCACATCAATTCCCCAGACTGAAAACGGCCATGGTGAAGTCATATTGTACAACTTTGTCGGCGGGATGTTCATGCGATTTGCATGGATCTGACATTTGTGGCATCGCCGAACGAAACCGATACAATCCTCCTCCATGGTGGACCAGTAGTACCCCTGTCTGAGGATCTTCCGTGCCAGCATTACCCCATTCATATGTGCTCCACACTCTCCTCCATGGATGGCTTCCATTAGGCGCTTCGACTCTTCGGCATTAACACACAGTTTATGCATTCCCAGATGACCTCTTCTGTACAGCTTACCCCCACAGATGATGAACTGAACGGCCAATCTTCTTATTACCCTTTTGTCTTTGGCATTTACCCCTGGCGGGTATGCTTCCTTCTCTAAGAAATTCCAAATGTCGTAATACTAGGGGTTTTTGTCCTGAACCTCATCTATAGCAGCAATTGACTCATAGGCAGGTGCAAATTTCTGGTCAATGATGACTGGACGCATCCGGACTCCACACGGGATGTCTATCATAGAAGATAGAGTTGCTAAAGAATCTGCGAACCTGTTGTTCTCTCTTAGTAGATGAGTAAAACTTAGCTTCTCGAACCGAGGAATCAGCAAATCCAAGGTCTGGTGATACATCATCATCTTTTCCTCTTTTACTTTCCAGTCTCCTTTAGCTTGAGACACAACAAGGTTCGAATCCCCAATGACATCCAGCCGTCTCGCCCCTAGTTCCAGGGCTGCTTCTAGGCCAGCAATGCACGCCTCATATTCTGCTTCGTTGTTCGAGACTTTGAATCGGAGTTTGAAGGCTAGAGGAATACGGGAATTGTCGGGTGCTATCAGCAACACTCCTATCCCATACCCGTATTGATTTGATGCTCCGTCAAAGTACATCGTCCAAGCTTCGTCGTCGATATGCAAAATGGCTTCATCTGGGAACAAGTATTCAACTGCTTCATCCCCCTCAACCGGATGGTCGGCAAGGAACTCTGCTACTGCTCTTCCTTTGACTGACTTGCGTGTGACATACTTCAAATCAAATTCGGAGAGCAACAGCAACCAACGAGCTAGCCTACCCGTAAGTGCTGGTTTCTCAAAAAGATATTTGATGGGATCGAGACGTGAAACCAACATTACGGAGTGAGCTAACAAGTAGTGCCGCAGCTTCCTGGTAGCCCATACCAAATCTAAGCAAGCCTTCTCCAGCGGTGTGTATCGAGTCTCATACTCTAGCATCTTCTTGCTCAGATAGTAGATGGCTCTCTCCACCCTGTCTTCAGACTCTTGTGCGAGCATATAGCCCATCGTGGTCTCAGTCACTGATAGGTACAAAATCAACGGTTTCCCTGGTTCTGGTGGTGATAAAACGGGCGGGTTCTGTAGATATTCTTTGATCTGCTCAAACGCTGCTTGACATCGGCCGTCCCATTGAAATTTCTTGCCTTTCTTCAGGAGGCCAAAAAGTGGTTCACAAGTCAAGGTTAATTTTGAGATAAACCGTCTTATGAATTGCACTTTACCCAGAAAGCCTCGCACCTCCTTTTCAGTCCTTGGTGGGGGCATTTCTAGGATAGCCTTGATTTTGGAAGGGTCGACTTCGATGCCCCTTTGTGTAATCAGAAACCCCAGCATTTTTCCCGCTGTAACACCAAATGTACACTTTTGAGGGTTCAGCCGCAACCGGAATTCCCTAATCCTTTGAAAAAACTTATGCAAGGCGATGTAGTGGCCCTCTCTTTCTTTGGACTTGACAATCATGTCGTCCACGTACACCTCAACCTCCTTGTGGATCATATCATGTAATATTGTGGTCGCGGCCCGTTGATAAGTAGCTCCAGCATTCTTCAACCCAAACGGCATGACTCTATAGCAGTATGTCCCCTATGGGGTGGTGAATGCAGTCTTTTCCCTGTCTTCTGGTGCCATTACTATCTGGTTGTAGCCTGAGAAGCCATCCATGAATGAGAGCAAAGCGTGCCCTGCTGTGAAATCCACCAACTCATCGATATGCGGTAAGGGAAAGTCGTCCTTCGGACTAGCTCTGTTCAAATCCCTGAAGTCCACGCATACTCGGATCCTGCCATCTTTCTTCGGCACCGGAACAATATTGGCCAACCAAGTCGGATATTCAGATACCAGCAGAAGCCTGCATCGATTTGCTTGGTGACCTCTTCCTTAATCTTGAGAGCCCAGTCCGGGCGGATCCTCCTGAGTTTCTATTTGACAGGTCGGGCCTCGGGGTCTAGGGGGATCCGATGCTGTACAATCTCAGGATCGATTCCAGGTATGTCTTCGTAGGACCACGCGAAAACATCTTTGAAATCTTTTAATAAAGCGACTAAGCGCTCGCGTTCCTCTGAAGACAACGTGGACCCGATCTGGACCAGCCGCGGGTCCTCCTCAGTACCAATGTTTACGGTAGTGATTTCGTCCACTAGGGGTTTAACAAATCTTTCCTGCTCCTGCTCAATTAATCGTTGCAAAACCGGAGGAACTTCGTCCTCGTCGTTTTCAAAATTTTAAAAGTCTGAATTAATGCAATAAATTAAGGGCACAGAAAAGTACTCCGAAACCACAGTTGCTTGATTCTCATTAGGCACATCCAAATCGTCCAACTCATTTACAACAGACTCAAATGAAAAGGAAAAAGACGACCTAGACAGGACTGTGGCATCCGGGTTAACATCCCCAGGAGTACCAGACTCAGACTCAGTCGAGCTGGAATCTGATTCCGACCCACAAGACTCGGTGGAATCAGATTCTGGCTCACTACCTGACCCGGTGCTGCTGGACAAAAATCCCTCATCGCATTGCCAAGTGAGAGAGGGTGCGATAGATGCATCCAAGATAGCTGCTGGTTGGCTCGCGGCCGTTTCATCCCCAATCATGGAAACCACGAAGTTATCCCCCAAGCACTCATGGTCGATCGGAGGATCAGAGAGTAGACATGCCAGCGCTACCCCCCGTTTCAAATTCTGTGCCCTCAGGATCCACTGCCCTACACTGCTTAACCTCAGTTGATGGGTCCGTCTGCTCTTCGGCAACATCCTCCCCGGATAACTACAGGTCGAAGAAGATCACGAAGCCGGGCACGCGCTTCTTCTCCGCGTTTATCCACGGCTCTGGGAAGCCGCAAAATGGAAAGTCCTCCCCCTCCCGGACGAAGCGTCCGTTCAGGGTATCCTGGATGGGCCTATGCATTAATTCAAAAGGCTTCCCAGCCTGCTTTGCTCTGGCTCTTCCGGCCATTTCTTTCCTTTTCCTCACCCAGTCCTCTTTGGTGGGCAGATAACCCAGTCCAAAGGTATGCGGGTTGTGTGGCACTTCGGCCAATGTTGTGACGCCTTTCCTGCCATTCCTAATCCCATCCCGGGGATGTGTTGTAGCTTGTTCATGAGGTAGACGGATTGAGCACTGACGTACATACCTTCATTCACAGCCATAATGTTTTGCACAACCCGGGCCTCGGCCAGAGTAAATCCTGATATAAACACGTCCTCCATGCCGTGCTCGATTTCTAGGACTGGTGTAGATACCTCCGGAGGTGGATGGATCGATGAATTCCCAAACACAATGGCTACTCCCTTTCCATAGGGGTATTTCACCATCTGATGCAGAGTGGACGAGACGGCCTTGACCTGGTGCAACCACGGTCGCCCCCAAAAGTAGGTTGAAAGTTGCGGGAACCTCCAAGAGATGGAAATCTACCTCGTGTTGTCCAGGTCCAACCTTTGTCTGAATCTTGACAGTCCCCATCACTTCTCTTCTAGTATTATCATACGCTCTGATCACCTGAGTTGTCGGGATGAAGTCCGCGGGCTTCAACCCGATTGCATACGCTGTTCTGGCCGGGCAGACATTGATAGCAGACCCGGTATCAACAAGTACCACCGGTATCCACTTGTCTCTACATTCCACGGAGATGTAGAGAGGTTTGTTATGATTCACGCCCTCAGGCGGCAGTTCTTTGTCTGAGAAGGTTAATGCCGGGGAACCTCCTCCCGGAAAAACCAGCCCAACCAGCTGTTCTGGTGTAGTGTCGATAGAGAGTTTGGCCTTGTCCATAGCAGATAGGACAGCTTGTCTGTGCACCCGCGAAGCCATAAGCAGTCCCCAGATGGAGATGTCTGCTTGTATCTTCTTCAATTGTCTCAGCACAGCTTCTTCTTCAATTTGTTTCTCTCTCTGTTTCTCAGCTTCTTTGTCTTTCCCAGATGCTTCGGGCTGGTCAAGGTGTGGGGGCTTGAAGTACCTCCCGCTCCTGGTCATATGGTCCACCTCATCGAGGTACCAAGTGTCATCTAGCTGAGCGCCTGCCCAATCTTCATCTGTGTGGGCAAGACATAAGTCATCGTCTTCCCACCACATCCCGCTAGCGTTTAACAGACACCTATCTGGTTCTGGCAAGTTTGTACTCTCGGTACTTTCATCCCATATGCTCACAGCATGTCCCGTTCTTGTGCCCACAGCACTTCCGGCCCCTTCATGGGCTTTTGCTTTTCTGATTCTCTCGGGACTCCCAAAATTCCTCTTGTTCTGACTGCGTCACTGCAGTTTGTTGTTCCACTTTCTCTGCATCCACAATGTTTAAGTCCTGAGCGAAATTCTTTGTACCGGCGCTCTCCGGCAATGTATTCTGACTCTCGGCCCCTTCCGGCCACCATTGATACACTCGCCCCTGCCGGCCTTGCTCTGGCTGAAATTCCACAACGTCTGGCTGATCATCTAACCATCCGGTAATTTCTGCCGACTCCCCATATTCAAACCAGTTAATCGTTGCATCCCCTGATTCTTGGTCGTTGAAGAACTGGAGGTTGGCAAAGTCCTCTTCTACTGTTGTCAGATCATCCGCCCCCTGTTCAAGTCTATCCCCCTGAATCATGCACAGTTCAGCTTTTTCCGGCAGTCCCACACTCGGCTCAGACTGACCCACTGCTAAGATGTACTCGCTTGGATCATAGGCTCCTCTAGTATAATCCCCAGGCTGGTCACTCCTAGACGCAACAATTCCGCTTTCCTCCAAAACCTGCCCTGTTCCATCTTCAGTAGTCACCACCTTTGGCTCAGATTGGGTTGTGAAGGTGTCCAACATGCACAAGTCAGTGCAGTCGGGAAGGATCACCTGCGGCTTGGGTAGGTGGGAGGGAGTAATATAGATACTAGGATCATAGGACACGACCCCAGTTTGGATAAGATTGACTCTTTTGGGTGGTGGATCTTGGTTATGGGTAGGGAGTGGGTTGGTTGTGACGTTGGGTCTTTCTGGAGGCAGAATCACATTTTTGTCGATGAGGTCCTGAACCTCGTGACGCAGCCTGTAACAATGGTCGGTATCATGACCGTGCTGCTGGTGGTAGGCACAGTACTTGCTGGGTTGTGGGAAGGGGGGAGTGGATTTGGTAATGGCCTCGGCTCTAGGGGTTTCAGATGCCCCTTTTTTATTAGAACCCCGAGAGCCTTGGACAAAGGCATGTATAATGGAGTGAAGGTTCTTTGGCCCCTAGACTGATATCTCGGGGCTTGGGTACTGCTCCCGGATGTACTGGAAAAGGGTGTGGCCGCCGCGGGCCTTGAATGGGGAGGGGGAGTGGTGGTGACCATACTGACCTCCGAAGTCCTTGTGTTTGCAGCACCACTCGGGCCTGCGTTGTTATTGCGGTTAAATGTCCTCCGGGGTTGCTCTCGGTCCTGGTCGATCAGACCTTGCTTCATCGCGTCCTCGATCTGTACCCCCATCTCGTGTAAGTCTGAGAAGGTGGGAAAGGGGAGTACGATCATCTTCTGCATGAGTTTTGGTTGGAGATTGCGCACAATCATCCTAATTTGATCTTTGTCAGTGGGCCTCAAGGTCATCATCGATGCCTTTGCCCTCCATCGAGTTACAAAATCTGAGAAAGTTTTCTTGGCCTCTTGCCTCGTTGTTTCGAGATCACGAGTTGTAATCTCGATCTGTGTATTGTACGAGTACTGTGCAACGAAGGCCTCAGCCATCTCATCCCAGCTTCTTTTTACCTCATCTTCCAGCTTTGCATACCAGATGGCGGCCACACCTGACAAGGTTCGGCCGAATAGTGAAAGTTTTTGTGGTCTGGACAGGCCCATTGGCCGCAGGATGTCTGAGAATAGCCGGAGGTGGACCATAGGATCCCCGGACCCATCAAAACGATCAATCTGTGGCATCTTAAATCTGTCTGGCAATGTTACGGCCACATCGGTGTACCCATCTTCGATGTCTGGGATGGCCTTCACCCCCTGGGACTTCTTAAAAAGCTTCTCCAGTTTGCTCAATTTCAGAGCTGTATGGTCTATCTCGAACTCGAAGGGAGAGTCCGGATGGTTGGCAGGTGTATGGGTCTTGGACAGTTGAGGCAGAAGCGAGGGCGAAGCCAGCCCCGTTGGATGGCCTGTGTCCTCTTGAATATTCTGGACATTGGGTAGGGTGTTCTGGGTGTTCAGGGGGGTATTCTGGGGATTTGGCAGGGTATTCTGACCAGTGGATGCCTGCTCGGGTAATGGAGCTTCGGGTGGAGGAGGAGCCTGATGTGAAGCAGATGCCACATTCTGCTGTTGCAGCCTAATGATCAGCTCGGCCTGCTGGGCCATGACAGCGGCCTGCTGCTTGGAGAACTCCGCTTGGCGGGTGGCATCTTCTTGCATTTGTTTCATGCTCTTATGCATTTGGCGCATCATCGCCTCCATCCCTAATGTATTCTGCGGATCCATCTGAATAACCGGTAAGTGTATCTCTATAGCAAAAACAGAAACCTCAGTCCGACTGCTTGCTGCTAAAGTAGACTGCTGCCCCGGTAATCTCTGCTCTGACACACTGCGCCTCATCGGCCTTCTTCTAACAACCGGGGGTAGAGAGTGGAACACTGGATGTCCGTCAACCAGATCCTCGGATCGAATGAGTCGGCGACCTCATGTCCAAAGTGCTTGGGGTATATCTACTGGTTCGGAAGCAATTGTACTACAAACCCTGCCCTAGCAAAAAGATAAATAAAGCGAAAAGGAAATAAATAACCAGATAAACGGACAGCATAACAGCTTAAATTAAATACACAACACACAGTCGGGCATACAACACACGGTTGATAAGCTGGGTATACACTGTCCTCAATCACTGATTACTGTTCCTGTATCACTGTTCCCCAAAACTGAATCCGGTATCCGCAGACAACTGATACTCAGATACTGACTGATGCCCGCAGGCGTGATGCCCAATCTCAAAAACTGATGCCCGCAGGCCTGATGCCCAAACTCAGAAACTGATACATGCATTCCCTGTAGAGACGCACTCTAACAAGCACATAACAGATAAGTGAGAGCCAAAACACCCCTATGTTGGGGTAGGGTTTCCCTATCCTATTTTGTCAGGAACTAGGGTTTCACTACGCACACAGCGGTTTCAAACAACCTATAAATGGGTAAGCAACCTGTCCTAGTTTGGAATGGTCACTATGGATCCGAATATGCACTAGGTCGAATGGTCGAAAAGGGGTGCCCCGGTAAAACCGGGGTTTGTGTTCCCATACTGGCAGAGCCCGTAACCGGTCAGCCTTATGGACATGCCTTGACAAGACAAGCCTCCGGCAAACCGCTCAAGAATAGCAGATGGCAAACACGGTGTCCTAGGCGCACCAATGCAAATGCAATGCAAAGAAACACACAAGTGTAGTCAAAACAAGATATCACGAGTTCGAGTCAAGTTCTCTAAGTCCCCAGCAGAGTCGCCAGAAACTGTAGACGTCCCCGAACGCATCCCGGGGAGGGTGCGGCTCCCCCCGCCCCCCGCTCTGGTTCGATATTGGGTCTACTACAGTTCGAAGGACTCAAATGTCTCGGTTCTTAATCTGAACCAAAGAGTCCAAATCTGGCAAATCGTTTGAGAAACAGATTTTTTGAAAAGAAGTGCCAAACATGGACTGCTTTGCCAGATACAAAGTCGCCACCTAAATATTTTTTAATGGGGAAATTTAGGAAACCCTGACTCGGTGCCAAAGGCCACGTGTCCGTCATCACCAAAGTTGCCTCGGCTCGGGAACTTGGGTACGATTGGGGAAGGTCACTTCGTGAGCACCCCCGCTCGCCTGGTCAAAGACCGCCTCTACTAACCATGATATCTGTTTTTGAAAACAGTGTGTGTTCTTATTCCGGTTTTTAGCCTAGGTTACTATGTGATGCGCACAGCATACAAGTATAGACTGAATCGCCTGAATTGGAACAAAACATTTCATGTTCGTTTGTTCGAAAATGGTTTGATGGTGCTACCCGCAGGTAGGCTTAAAATGCAGATTTTGCCACCCTCAGGTGGGCTTAGAAAACATGGTTTTTGCCACTATCTAGTGGGCTTAAGACTCACAGTCAATGCATTGTCCCAATTCAGATAACCCAACCTTCACCCACAGGCATTCAGGCAGTTATATCACACAAGCAATTAGCCTCATGGTAAGCATGCTATTCATGGCAGTCACTCACACACATGCAAGGATGCTAAAGCATAAAAACTCACCGAGTACTCCAAGCCAAAACAGAAACTACATTAGAAATCATGCATGATCCTAAGTATACTGAAATGCCTAATGCAACACACGCAGAATGCAACTATAGCAGGCTCGGCTATTCTAAACATGGTATATGGAATGCTACAGCTAACATGTATTCAACTTGGAATTGAAATATAAATGCAGTTTGTATGATGCACCGAGCCCGGTGCGTGCAAAACAGATGAATGATGCAAACATGCTGTCATACTGTATGCTAATTGAAATATGCCCTAATCTAACCATCATAAGCAGGTAAATAAAAGGGAAGAAGACCGTGGGGTTGGAAGACATACATCACACTCACTGTAACAACCCTCGTACTGATTACCGATAAACCACTGAATTAGCTACTGGTTACTGTTAAACTGAACGGATAGTGACTGATAATTGAATGAACTGAAGTACTGAATGGACTGATTGAAATCGAAACTGAAATTGAATAAGTATATCTCTTGTATTGCATATTGCATCTGTTTGATTGAATGATTATCTGTTAGAATTTATATGTTTAAACTGCTAATTGAAGGCCTTATCGGCGGCCGAATTAGGAACCGTTTAGTGTTTTGCAATCAGGAGAATATTTGTGATTTAATGATATATTTATCTGGAAATCGATTAGGAATGATTAAATTAGATTAAATTAAGCTAGTTCAAGAGTTTGATTTAATTACGATCTTGCCATGGTGAGTGGCCACTACCTAATCATCTTTGAGCCTTGTATACACTTGAACATATTCATTTCATCAGCCGTTCTTCCTTACTCTAGCCGACCAAGAAGAGAGTTAGAGAGAGAGGGACTTGTTTTTGTTGATTTGCTTGAAGACTTGAAGTAAATTGAAGTGTATTTGCATAATTGAGCTTCTAGGCTTTAATTACAAGACTTAGGTAAGAGAACCCATCTTCTTCTTGTTGTCTTTGAGCTTCATCTTGCATGGTTCATGCTCCATTGTAGGATTAAACCATGTTTTAGTGCTAAAATGTTGAATTGGAACTCCATTGTTGCATGCATGGCCATTTTAGTGTATTTTGAAGTTAAATTCTTGGAGAGTTATACATGCATGTCCATGTTTATATTATAGTCCATGTTTTCAAAATGTTTTCCAACTATTGAGCTCTTTAGAGCAAGGATTGAAGCTTGAATTTGGTCTAAAACTCATGCATTGCATGTTTACACATTGTTCTTGAAATTGGGTTTGAATTTGTATTTAATTGACTCACCTTTGGGCTTGAATTCATAAATTGGCTTTTGGAACTTGTTATACATTGTTTTAGATGTATTTTCCAGAATTTGGGCCCAAGAGGTCGAGTATTGAGTTGGGAATGCTTGGTTTGAGCTTGGAAGGCAAATCTGGAAATTCCAGATTTGGTTTCTTCGCTCGAGCGAAGGATTCCTCGCTCGAGCGACCAAGGTTTCCTCTGAGCCACGCTCGAGCGAAGGATTGGTGGCTCGAGCGTAAAAAACGAGCATCCAGTATTTTTACTGTTTCTGCAGACCGCTCGAGCGAAGGGTTCCTCGCTCGAGCGAATCCTTTGATTTTGCAACCTCGCTCGAGCGAAGGAAGGCTCGCTCGAGCGAGCCCCCTGTTTTCAGCAACTTTTGAAAAGTGCCTTCCAACTGTATTTTTGCATCCTCATCCCATCCTAGGCATTCTTAGGCCTAGTTTAAGGCATCTTAATGAGGATTTAGATATAGAAACACACCGAGGAATTTAGGGTTAATTATTATCCTTCCCGATTGTGAACTTAGTGTGTGTTCTCTATTTGGTTAACTGTTTAGGGTTGGCTTCGGGGACGCGCTCTAGCTGCTATTAGCCCAATCTCTGTGAGTAACAGATTGTGTAAAGATATGTTCAAAATGGTTATCTTTTGAATACTGAACAGAACTGTTTACTGAACTGATATTGTTATTGAATGAATGTATGTCCTGTATTGTGAACTGTACTGTGGCATCCTTAGCACTTATTGCTTACTGTTATTGTTACAGAGCTCTGTCGGTTTCCTTGTGGAACCATATTGTTTATTGATTGATGGCCATCACTACTGTTGGGTCTGTTGAGGCCCGGTCCTTTTGGACCTACTGTTTATAGGCTAATGGATGTACCACATATGATTGATTGACTGACATACTGAAAGACTGAAATGCTGTTTAATGAACCTGTTTTCATTACTGTAAGGACATTCATTCATAACCCTCTTTACGCATTATGTTATTCACTGGGCTTTAGCTCACTGTTTATATATATATGTAGGTTCTCAGCAGCCAGACCGGAGCTAGGAGCGTGGGTTAGTCCCCAGTTTTGTCAAGCCAGCCTATGTGCCTCACTGCGAGGTTCCGAGACGCCATGCTATGGCTTGGGGTGTTTTGTGTTCCTCACCTGTCTCTTGACTGTTTTTGTATTATTGTATGAACTGTTACTGTTTGACCGTACTGTTATCGAGGGATTAAGTCCCCGCACTGAATGTTGTAATGATTGTATAGACTGTACTGTTCTGAACTGTATGAATGCATGAAAAATGTTTTTGGCATACAGATTTTCACAGCTCAATGGACACTAGTTACTTACTGTATTGGCTTCTGCCAAGCCCTGTACTCTGTTTAACTGTATTACTGTTCAGCAGGCCTGTGGTAATCTCGGATTACTGGCCAGTTACGGTGCTAAACCCATAGGGCCGGGTTTGGGTCGTGACACTCACCCACACTTATTACAATTATGCCCTCGTGCAGAGGGTCCAAAAGAATAATAATACAGCCCCGAATAAAGAATATTACAGTCCAAATATTACAGTCCAAATAATGTACAAATCCCTAATTAATTTACAAATTAGCTAAGAAAAACTGTAAACTGGCATGCAAGCCAGGGGCTAAGCCAGGGGCTGCCTTGATTCTGCTTCGGATGATGAATGATGCATATTTGGGCTGCTTTGCGCGGAAATCCACGGGCGATGCCCCGATTAGCCTCTATTTTGCAATGTTTCTTGAAAAGCGCGCCAAGCCTCGGAAGACTGCTGATTCTTGATATGCTGCAACAGAGAGCAGGAAAGGGGCATAGCAATGTATTTTCACAGATATATGCATGCCTCGATCCTCGTGCCACCAATCACGCATCTCGATGCATGATGCCGAGGAGCCGATTTGCACAACTCAATATAGAATGAATGCATATGAATGCTACAATAAAACCTAACTCCATCATGGATAATCCGGAGCGTCGGTGACTTGGGAATTGAGACCCGCTTCGTCACTCGGAGTACAAAACGCACCTCGTTTCCCGTGCCCGGGCTAACTCCTATCCCGAACATGACGCAATATGCATGACATGCATGAAATGCAACTAATATGCAATCTTAACATACACAATGCTATGGAATGGCATACACGCTAAACGAGGTGATACACAACCGAGCATACACAATGCTATGGATGAAATGGCATACGCAATGCAATATGGCTTACACTAACATGAGAGAGCCTCAGCCACACTCACATAAGAGGCCATCAGATAAAAAACAAGACACCTCGAAATGCGTGCACGCGTGCACGCAAACCGAGAACGGACCCTCAGGCACCGAAATGCCACTCTAATGAGACATGGCAAAGACACGGAATATGACATGCAAACATGCAAAAATCAGTAGCAAAATGAGGGGCAAAACAGCCCCGAAACCCGATGCAAGGAATCTCTCCCGAAATGCAAAACTAGGCATCCGAAATGACTTGTAGCTATACAATACATGCATAATTTGAACATGGAATGAAAAAGAAGAAGCAAGGCAGCCCCAAAACTCACATTTTTTCAGTTCAAATCAAGGCAAAACAGCAATCACAAGTAGGGCAAAAATGGCATACAAAAATGGCTCCGCAAAGGAAGCAATGAAGCAAGTGATAGATACAAAGCCCAAATGGCAAAAGACCCTTCTACAACACTGAAGAGGGCCTAAAAACATGCTGTTTTTCAGTAGGTGAAAACCCCTAAAACAATATACAAACATGCTAAAAATGCCATGCAAGAAGTAGGCCAACAAGAGGCTATAACATGAGGTATACAAAGAATTCACCAAACAGCCAAAGACCCTTAATAAAATATTCCAAGAAGGTCAAAATATGGCCACTTTCACTTCTGATCATGGCCTAAAAACAGAAGCAAAATAGGCTAACAAAGCATGCAAAAATAGGGACCCAAAAGAGGTTCAATGGAAAGTCATGCATGGAGGTCCCAAACAAGATTGAGCCCTTCTATAATGTTGTAAAGGGGCTCAAAATAAGCCTATTTTCAGTTTACATCAGGCCTCAAAAAAGATCACAAATAGGCTAGAAATACTATGCAAAATAATGGCATACAAGAGGGTATTGAAGCAAGTACCAAATGGGGGGCTCAAACAGGGTTGAGCCCTTAAACAAACATGAAGAATGGCTCAAAAAAATGACCCTTTCAGTTAGGGTCAGAGCCCAAAATAGTAAGAAAATAGGCTAGAAAGATGTGGCCAAAATGAGCTAAAAAAAAGGAAAATGGACTTACCCTTGAAGCCCACTTCTTTGCTACCTCTTGGACCAAGGAATGTTGCTTCTAAGCCTCTGAAAAACCCCTCCTTGCTGCTAGAATGGAGTAGTGCTAGTGGTGCTTGGTGGTAGTGAAGAAATGGAGTTGGAACTTGAGAAAATGAGAGAGATAGAGAGGGATGTGTGTCTCTATGCTTGAGAGCAATTTTTCAACCTTTGAGGGAGAGCTAGAGCTGCTGTATGTATGCAAGAATGGTGGGGCAAATGGAGGGAAAAAAGTGTAGGAAAAAGGGATTAAGTTCCCCTCTTCTACCAAAGTCCCCCGAAATCAGATATTTTGGGAGAAAAAGCTATACAGCTGTAAAGCACACATCCCAAGGAACATGGCCGGCCACCTATTTTTGTTGCAGGTGGCCTGCCGGCCACCCCCTATGGCCGGCCGGCCAAGGGTCAAAAGGCTCAAGAAGATTTTCTGGCCGGCCACCAGAGAAAGGTGTCCTCCCAGGTCTCCTCATCACAACCCTGTGGTTCAAAATTGGCAACTCTAAAACAGGAGAGAGAATAGGCCACTTTTAGGAGGGGTTCAAAAGGTTCAATTTGAATTACTGGCCGGCCATAGACTTTTAGGGTCCTCCCATGTGTGTACAACACAAATATATGGTTTGGGGTTGAAGAAAATGGCCCTAGGGTGGTCAACATTGGCTCGGAAATGAGAAAAACGGGCGTCGGAGGGCGCCGGAGGAATATAACTGGTTGCTGAGACAACTGCTGGCCTCCCACCCTTCAGTGACCTTCCTGGTGATAAAACAGAGGTACCTGCCAAAAATGAACGAAAACCGATGCAAAACGAATGCTCGGGGGCCAAAACACGCAGTTCGGGGTCCCGAAAATAGGCCGTTAAGCACCAAAAATGGCATTCGACCACGAAGTGGGTCTCTCAGGCCCCGGTGTCCCTCAAAAGGGAGTAAATGAGATGCATGCCAAAAACCAGAGCAGTCGGAGATGGTTAGGCGATCCCGAACCGAGGCACACGGCCTGACGGCTCCGAAAATCGGGAACCGGGCTCCGAAATGGGCAAAATGGCCTACGGCCACGAAATGTAGCCCACGGCCACTGAGAGATGGTCTGCGGGACCTCTCCCTTCCCTCAGGAAAAGAAACAGAGAAAACCGAGTCTAGTTCGCAAACCGAGACAAGGTACAGAAGAGGGTTCGGAAGTCCGGAGGCAGGGCTCACGGCCGCGACTCTGAGACTTCTGAACGAGCACAATATGCAACATCACCGAGCGCTCAACTGGTGACGTCTGAGTCTTAAGGTCGGTCAAAAATGGGGTGTCTACAGCATGTCATAAGGGGACCATGCGAAGACCTCGATGTTGGCCATCAAAAACTCAACCATTTCGATCCTTTCTTGGGCAGTAAGGCTGGAGCCGAGCAAGAAGAACTTGTCCTGATGCTTTGTATCAATTCGCACCTCCACCAATTCCTCAACGGCTTTGTTCTCTGCCCTGGCGCCCACATCGTCAAGAACTCCCCGGTCTTCCGGTCCTTCTATCATTTGAACGAAGCCTTTGGCAGCTCGGCTCCCGTTGACTGCCACGAAGCACTGCTTTGACATGACTTGATCTCCCCAAATTTCTTCGATTGCCCCCATAGCCGAGGGGAATCTCATCACCTGATGGTAGGTCGATGCCACGGCTTGCATCGCGTGAAGCCATCCCCTTCCAAGGATCAGGTTATAAGTAGATGGTACTTGCAACACCCAGAACTCTACTTGCTTGACCAGGGATCCCGCTTTGACCGGCAGGATAATCTTTCCCAAAGGCCACTCCGGTTGTGAGTTGAAACCAACCAGTGGCGAAGTCGCCGGAGCCAAGTCTGTATCACGGAGCTTGAGCTGCTTGAATGCATCCTAGTACATGATCTCGACCGAGCTTCCCTGATCGATCAAGATCCGTCTGACATCAAGTTCCTTGACGCGGAGCGTCACTACTAAGGCGTCGTTGTGCGGTGTCTGAATGCGCTCTAGATCCCTTGAGGAGAAACTGAGCACATCTTTTTCTTCGGTCTTTCCCCTCTTGATCGTAGGCTGAACCGACAAGACTTCCCTCATGTGTTCTGCCTTCTTGATCATACCCCGGAGCTCGCATACCCGCGCCGGCTCCACTATGCCGTGGATGACATTAATAACTCCTTGTAGGGGCGCATCACGGTCATCCGGTCCCCGGGGATCAACCGGAGCTTGATTCGCCTTAACTCCCCCATCAATGTAAAGGTCCAGGTGTCCGGTTGCGACTAGTTCTTCCAAATGTTGCCTCAAAGGCAAACAATCCTCTATCCGGTGGCCGCGCTCCCAGTGAAACGTGCAACGATACCGCTGATTGAAGCCCTTCTGACCGTTGCCCAACTTAGCTGGAAACCGGACATACTCCTCGTCTCGGATTTTACTAAGTATGCGATAGATTGGAATCTTGAAGACCGTGGTGATGCTTGTCCTGGCCTTCAACCTTTTATTTGCATCAGCCACGTCATCTCAGGGGTAGTCATCCCGATCATTCCGACGTCCCCTTCCCTTGGTCTTGCGATTCGAGCCACGGTCCGATTCCTCAGCGCGGTCACTTGATCGGCTGGACTCTCGCCCAACTGCGTGCACTTTGCCAGCTGACCTCTTGTCTGTTGCTACCGAAATCACCTTCGCGGTAGATGCCGACGCATCATCCTCTACTCGGATGTGCTCATTAATACGCTGTATAAGCTGGCCCATGGATGTCGGCTGGTGCATGGTAAGCGAGTCCCACAGTCTATGTCCGACCGGGAGACCACGCTTGTATTAAGTGATTGCAAAGTTGACCGGGCAATCCAAGATCTCGTTGAAGGTCTCCCAATATCTGGAGTTGTACGCCTTCAATGTGTCGCTCGGTTCCATCTTGACACTCAGTAGGTGATCAATTTCCTTTGGTGTTTTGGTGTTGGTTTTGAAACGCGTCACAAAGGCTTCGGCCAACTGATGCCACCTCTCGATACTCCCCTCCGACAACCTTTCAAACCATTTCAAGCCCAGTTCGCCTAAACTTGACGGGAAGATAAGGTACATAAGTGCGTCATTCCACCTATGTCCGGCCATAACCTGTCGGAAGTGGCTTACATGCATGTAGAGATCGGTCTTTCCGTCGTAAAGTGTGAATTTAGGCTGGTGGAAGCCTGTTGGAAGCGGTATTGTTTCTATCTCCAGGGAGAAAGGGGTGGCACTCAGCCTCGCCAAGTCTGAGTCTACAAGGAGCGGCGCTGCTTGGCGAGGTGAAGGCATTCCGACCTCCTCACTGGCGTGAACTCCGTAGGATAGCCGCTGGAACGCCGGCACCCTTTGAGCCTCCCGCCGGCGAGCCCGTTCCTTTAAGACTACCCGTAAATCCTCTAAACGAGCGGAATAAGAGTACCTCGACGTTGTCTCCGGACGTAAGGGCTGGTAAGTGTTATCTTGCGCGCTGGACTTCTCTACACGCACATCGGAATCACCAACCTTGTAACTTCTGGTAATAGAGATGGACGGAGTGTGCCACTGACTCTGACTGCCTGAGCGGCGGGGTTGGGTGCGCTCACTGTGGTCTCCCACGCCAGCTACACCCTTCCCTTTGACATGCTGCTTCAGCTCCTCCATTTTCGCCGCCATTGGCCGGATAACGGCATCTTGGTCCCTTAGCTTGTGTTCCAGACGTCTGGCGTGTGATTCTCTCCGTCGCCGATGACCGTCTGGGCTCCGTGAATGACCATAGCTCCTCCCGCGCTTATCCCGCGCGTCTCCCAACTGCCCTCCTGGGAATGTCTCCAAGTTCGCCATTGGAGGGATGGTGGGATGTCCTTCTCTCCGTCTGCCTGACTCCGGGGTAACTCCGTCGATGGCGGATAACGGAATCTCGTCGTTGTTCGCCATGAACGGCGATTAGATGAGCCTAGAAGACAAGGTTTTGTATGCAAAGATTCCCACAGACGGCGCCAATTGTACGGGGAGCAAATATTCCGGCAAGCCCGTACTCCTTTCTTCCAAGCTTCGTTTCTATCCGATCACCTACGAGCACAACGGCGGTGAGCTACCCGGCGGTGTGTGGCCGGAAGACCCCTCTGACAATCAAGTTAGCACACACCTTGGGATAGAGAGAGAAAGAGAAGAGAGTGTTTGAGTGTAAGTATTTCTTACAAAACGTTCATCCCCCTGCGTACGGGGGGCGCAGACATGCTTATATACCCTCTGTGCCCCAAATCTACTCCCAGTGATCTCTCGACACGTGGCTCTGCTATCCCATCTGTCAGCACAAACCTTGCTGTACATCACCTAACCCAACTGCCTGCCCACTCTACTGGGAACTCGGCGGCCGAGCTGCACCATCTCGGCTGTCAACAGCCATGCTGTGCTTCATGCCTAAGTATTCCAATAGCTAAGCTCAACGAGGACCGAGCTCGGCTGCATCCCGGCATAGCCAAGCTCGGGACAGCTCATGCTGGTTTGCTGTCGGCCTTACTGCCAAGCAAACACAAGTAACTCGGTCCAACCACTCCTTTCCTGGCGCCGGACAACTCAATTGACCGGCCTCGATACCATGAAGCTATGTAGCTCGGTCAAACCACACTTTGCATTAACCAAGCAGGTTCTTTCAAGACAGGGCCGCACTACCTCGGCCCAAATCTGTCCGGCCCAATTCCAAATCATAAATCTCCTTCTCATCTACAATTTATTATATATCTTTATATTTTATAATCATCTAACACAAATTTGTGATTTCTATCCCTGTCACAAATTATAACACTATTAAAACACCACGTGATGGTACCGCAAGACCCACCAATAATTTCTCTAAATGAGGGTCTGTTTTCCATGACTTTGCTCATGAACGGATCCCGGTTATTATTAATATTTTTTGGGGTCAAATTTTTATTTTTGTTGTTACATGAACATTATGCATGATATCCCGAAAAATTATGAACAAAAAATTCTCTAGGACAAATTAGTAAAGGAAAAATATTGCATCAGTAAAATAAAACACTACAAACAAATCAAAATGCATCTAAAAAAAAATACACAGATTATTTTTTGGAATTACAATTTGGGGTTTTTAATTATGAGGGTTTTCTTAATCTTTGCCGATTGTGAATATATTTTCGTGTTGCAATCAAAAAAAATATGCACAGATTATTGTTTGGAATTACAATTTGGGGTTTCTAAAAATGAGGGTTTTCTGAAGCTTTGCCAATTGTGAATATATTTGCAATCAAAATTTTTGCCTTTTTTTTTTTTTGAATACTGTAGTGAAATGTTGTGAATGTTGTCCTCTAAATTAGGATTTTTTTTTATGTATCATGCTTGGATACTGTAAATTTATTTGAATACTGTAGTTTTAAATTTTTTTGAATACCGTATTCCAGATAATTGTGTGTTTGTTTTGTACTGTAATAAAATTTTTTAGATAGTTTTCAAATTTTTTAGAATACCGATTATTTTTTGGCAACTTATGTGTTTGTGCGTTAATGAAATCTACCCACTTTGTTTCATGTCAGCACAAATTGCACAACATGCAAAAGCGTAAATTACAAATATATTTTATGTGACTCGCTTAAAATACGAATTGTTTTTTATGATTTGAAAAATTACAAATATTTTTTTGTCAAAACTTTTTATTTAACAGAATTAATTGAAAAAGTAAAATTTCTAACTGTTTACCTATACAATAATAAAATTATCTGAATTATTAATTGAAATAAAATTTTAACATTATTAAAAACTGTTAATTAACTTGATGATTTATCAATAAAAGAGCCTATTTATTATGAATTTAAAAATCTTAGGAGATATAATATAATTTCTAAAACTATAAAGAATAATTTATAATTTAAATAAATGTTAGGAGTGTGTGTTTGTAACCGATGCTTCATAAGTGTTTGGCTCAATTGAGATTGATTTCTATGTAAATAAGTCGAGTTTGAATATATTTTCAAACTTTCATTAATGTTTTAAAACGAATTTAAATGACACGGTATCCAATTTAATAAATTTTTGTGCATTATAAAATGCCAAATTATTTTAAGGTCCGTTTATTATTGGCTCGATTAAAAGTGATTTGTATTCATTTGATTGGTGCAATGGTCTAATTGACTAATCTGTGGCCCTCAGGACGGAGAGTACATGTTGCTTTTGAAACTAGATAATGCCATTTCTTGTGACATGCATGAAGAAAATGGCTTCTCTTCCGTTGGTTTCTAATTGGAAATGTGTTGTTGGACTTGATGAACACTAAGAAGATCAATCATTCATTCAAAAGAGTCTCTTTCTAATAAATCTTTTTCCATCCTTTTGGTTTGTGACCATTGGATTTGTTTTTCAATAAGTTGTATATTAAAAAATATTGGAAAAAATCTCAATCCAAATTAAATGAGGTAATAAACATCATTTCTCTACCGAGTTTATTTGTTAGATAATAAAGAGATATAGGATAATTGATTTCATGACGTAGTTCCAAAGTTAGTATGACACAACACTCAACACACAAAATGAGAGAATGATCAGAACCTTATTACAAACACACCAATTCTTGATAGTTAGACAGATAGATAGATAGATAGATCAAGCACTTGTGTATTATTCGAGTGGATCTTCAACTTCGACGCCATGGTTGGAAGAGAAGAATGAAATGTAATCGGAGTGATGGAAAGGCTTGTAGATCAGAGGATGGTCTTTGTAGACAAGCTCTTGAGGGACTTCAATGGCTACCTCTTCCTTTGGGAGCAAAAACAGAATACCTAACTTCATTGCCACTTGTCATCACCCTGTGTTTCGGTGCGTGAAGGCTTTCCATTTCCATGCCTAGCACCAATTGCAATCTCATATTTGTTAGGAGCTTGAAAACATTGACAATGTTGAAGAGTGGCAACTCAAGTGCATTTAAAGAACTAAAAAAGAAATAGAATTTTAATTAGCAAGTAATTTTTCGGATAAATTATGTCCGTCCTGTTATTTGATATCATAAGAAATTTGATAGAAATTAAGTGAAGGGCCATTTCGAATTGGATGCAACCCTTCAATCAGTTTGAGATAAGTACATGGACTATTTTGTTCCTTATTTTCAGTCCAATTTCTAAAGAGGCATATCATCACAAAGTGAAAAATTAAAGATTAAAATTAATGCAATTTAAAAACTAAGGACTAAATTGATGCAAGCAACAAATTATAGCAACAATATGTGTAATTTGCCCTTTAAAAAAACACACGCATAATGCAGTACTGACAACATTTCATTCTTCTTACCAGCCTTATGTTGTGTACTTTTTTATGATAATTAAAATTACTCACCTTAAGCGAATCACCCACAAAGACAATGAAGGATCCCATTGGAAT
This sequence comes from Camellia granthamiana, assembly GCA_036172215.1. Taxonomy (NCBI): domain Eukaryota; kingdom Viridiplantae; phylum Streptophyta; class Magnoliopsida; order Ericales; family Theaceae; genus Camellia; species Camellia granthamiana. The sequence continues at coordinate 16,521,281 of CM069916.1, read as the reverse complement.
CATGACTTGATCCCAATTGCCTTCTTTAGATTGAACCTCAAGAAGTTGCACTTCATTTTGACACAAAATGGTCAAGAAATTTTCAGTGTGGGAGGGAACACCAACAGTGGGCGAGTCGGTGATGGGAGGAACAACCTTGTACTTGATCATGCGAAGAGTGCCACTGTTGTTCTCTGCATGCAATTCATAGTATTTTTCCAATCCAAAGCTCTCAAAAACCATCTTCACAATCATCAAGTTCAGCTCTAACATCTTTGAACTCATGGAATTGAGAACCTCACTATCAATTCAACATGCAATAATGTTAGTAATATAGCTTAAAGAAAATGATGTGAACCAAATGGTACAAAACATCTAGTAGCCATGTGTTTAGGAGCCACAAGTATAATAATCTCTTAAAGAAAATGTCAAGCATCCAATTCTTGGTTGATCATCATGCACTAAATTAAGTCATATCAAAATGAAAATGATATTCATAAACAGATTTCTTATTTAAATTTTTTTTTTTTTTTATGATTAGATACAGAGGCATGAGTCCCGCATATATTTATTAAAGACAACAATGCACTCACATGTCAGCAGTTATGAGTACATAATATTACATAAAGTCCACCAAGATCTGATCTATCATATTAACCGCAATAACAAAACAACAGCAACAGTGACAGTAACAGAGGTTAGTATCTTATTTCTCGGGTTCATAACAAGAAGAAAATGAAAATAGCTCTATCAAAGACTGATACAGACAACAAGCATTTTGATGGACACCACAAAAAAAACAAAAAAAACAAAACCGGTTCAAAAAACATAAAAACAGATTTTAATGGCATTGATTGGAGGAATTAGAAATAACATCACTTCCAGAGTTTAGCAATCTTGTCATGGCTTGCCAAGGCAACCAAACCTGTCACTGTCTGTACAGCCAAGCCAGCAATCAGGCATTCACGCACTTGAAGAGTCATCATCTTGTTTTCACTCTTGTTCCAAAGCTCTAGACTCTAAGCAAACTTCAACAGTAGAGCGCATCAAAAACAGAACCCAATGTCAGTGTATGAGAATTTTACTCCATGAGAAAATTAACAAAAAAATTGCTGAATTGGCCTATTTCTTGCATGTACCAATTTAAGTTTTTTGAGAAATGAACTAAAGAACGAATGCTTTCTCAGCAGGAGAGGGAAAAAAAAAGAGTCGAGAATCCTCTTTTTTCTATATCTTAACTGAAGTTTCTTCAGAACGCCCATTCAAGCCAAAGCGGACAACAGAACAACCAAACTAAGTTGTCGTTTATGCATATGGAAATCCACTCAATTCATTAACAAAACAAGCAATTTGTAGACTCTGTATCTTAAATCCATATAGTAGATGGCAAATACACAGTAGACACTGAGTGATATATAAATTAGAAAGATGTGTTCACAACTTCCTCAATAACTTTGTAAAGAAGTTTTGGCCTTTTCAAGGAAACTATTTGCAAACACAGCATGGATTTATTTTAAATAAGCGCAATACCACCTAATAAATGAAAAGTAGAATCAAAACAGTAAAAAAGGTGTATCAGAAAGTACACATGGGCACATGGCTTACCTGGTTACAGCCAATGACCAACAATGAAGAAAGTGGTTGTGTTTTAAGGATAACAGCAATCTCATTCCCTTATTTCAGAGGCAAGAAAAATCTGATTTGAGGTTGGATATAGAATTCAACAATACTAGGAATACAGAAACAAACACATATGAATCAGATCTTACAAGATTTATTATTGGAGCACACTTCTCAAATATCTCTTCCATTTATTATTTTCAGTGTCCAATTACGTGTTTGACTTTTGTACCCGTAGACTTGTTACATGGGATTAGTTCTCTGCAGCATGACATGGCAAGTTCTTATTTGACTTTATGCGGTAATATTTCATTTTACATATGATAAATGCTAAAATGCACTTAAAATCACTTGCCATGTCACTCTAGAACAATTTAATATAAGACTCATCATTCAGCAGAATATAGCCTTCAATGGCTCACTTCATTCATATGGGATGTACATCTTGTTGCATACCCATGAGGGAGCTGCAATTCAGGAATCGGTCTGATCTTATCTTTGTTCGTTCTATTTGAAGAAAGGAAGGATCCCAAAGAATCGATCGTTGAATCTCTTTTTGGATAGAGCTGGATCTAAGTGTTGGCTCTGTAAGCGTCCTGTAGTAAGAGGAGCAGTTATGAAATTATAGACCATCCCCATGACAATGCTTCACCCATAAGAGCATTTACCATTGACTAGAATGTTTTGTTGGCAGCACTCAGGTTTTGTTAGCATTGGCCTTTGAAGGATTAAAGCAAAGTAACATCACCTCACAAAATACTCAAGCTTAATATATCCTCGAATTTGAGCAAAATTCAACTTTTTATCAAGTCAGTTCCCCCATCTGTAGACATATTTCCTTTATCTTCGGATCTGAACCATCTTGAGCAAAGAAGATGTGGGCTTGAGAATCAATCTTAACCCAGCTACACCCTGGTTCCTTTTTAATTCCCCGATTGGACATCAATGCCCTAACCTTTGCAACATCATCCCATCTTCCTTTGGTTGCAAATATGTCAGATAACAATATATAATTATAGTCCATTTCAGGTTCAAGCTCAAAAAGTTTCTCTGCAGCTTTTTGACCAAATTCTACATTTCCATGCATTTTACTAGCCCAAAGAACCGTTTCCCAGATAAGAGTGTTCCGGGTTAGCTTCATCTCCTCAATGAAGTTCTCAACCTCATGAAACTTACCTGCCCGAGAAAGGATATTGACCATGCAAGCATGGTGCTCAATTGCAGGAGTAATTCCATAAACTTTGTTTAGTGAGTCAAAATGCTTTTTCCCTTCTTCAACCAAACCCTTATGACTACACGCAGATAGTATGCCTATGAAAGTAACCTCATCGGGCACACAGCCTTCATCTAACATCAATTGAAATGCTTGAAGAGCCTTCTCTCCTTTCCCGTGTTGTGAATAGCCACATATGATAGTGTTCCACGAGACCGTATTCCTTTCAATCATATCTTTGAAGATAGTCTCAGCATCTTCTATGGACCTACATTTTACATACATGTCAACAAGCGCACTAGCAACATATGTACCTCCTGAAACTCCAACCTTTAAAGCCAAGGAATGGAACTGCTTCCCAGTTTCTAAAGTTGCTAAATTGGAGCAACCACCCAAGCAACTTGACAGAGTGAATTCATTGGGTTTCAAACCTTCTTGTCGCATCTGATTGAAGCAATTAACAGCCTTGTCACCTTCATCGTTCTGTGCATAACCAGCACAGATCACTGTCCATGTTAAAAGGTCTTTCTTGTGCAGTCTATTGAAGATTACACCTGCATCTTCCAAGCACCCACTGTTTGTATACATGCTAATGAGACCAGTTCCCACATGACTATGACCATTGAGGCTCTCTTTAATAATATGGGCATGCACTTGTTTCCCAAAACTGGCATTCCAAAGGCTGGAACAACACCTTAGAATGCTGATAAATGTGTAAATGTTAGGCTTGAAACCTTCCACAAGCATCTGGTTGAAGATCTTTGGTCCTTGATCAAAGGATTCATTGTCATGGAATCCTGATAAGAGGGCATTCCATGAAACTACATCTCTATCAGTCATTGTATCAAAAGCCCGGAAACCATCATCTACAGATCCAATTTTCATGTACATTGTAATCAACGCATTGCGGAGTAAAATTTCATATTCAAAACCATATTTGTATACACAAGCATGAATGCTTTCACCATAATGTGGGGTGAAATCGATGGCAGTTCTAACTATACTAGCAAGGGTAAATTGATTTGGTCTCAAACCAGTCTTCCTCATCAAGTGAAATAGCTTTGCTGCTTCTAGTTTCTGCCCTTGCTGATCAAAACAAGTAATCATTGCAGTCCAAGCCACTTTGTGAGGATTTTTTATCCTCATAAATACTTTGAGTGCATCATCCGCCAACTCACACTTGGAGTACATATCTACAAGAGTACAACTTACAAATTCATCAAGTTCACACCCAATCTTGATTGCCATAGAGTGCACAACCCTGCCAGCTCCCAAATTCCCAGAATTGGCAAAACCCTTGAGGGCAGTAGACAAAGTAAACTTGCTAAACTTCATTTTCGACTTCATCATCCCACAAAACATTTTCAAAACATTTTCCTCATCGCCCATCTGAGCATATCCATTAAGCAATGCATTCCACGACACATCATTTTGCTTGGGCAAGCAAAAGAACACTTTATCTGCATATTCCATCTCATCACATTTTGCATAAAGGTCAACAAGAGCAGACCCGACATAAATATCTGAGAAAAACCCAAGCTTAATTACCTCTGCATGTACCTGTTTCCCGAACTGTAAGTCCAAGCAAATGGAACCAGCTTTCAAGCAAGTTGCTAAGCTAAACTCATTCGGTCTAATACCCTCATTCCGCATCTCAGAAAACAAATGAATACAATCATTTCCATACCCATCAGCCACAAGCCCAGAAATCAGAGCTGTCCAAGACACGACATCCCGCTCAGGCATTTCATCAAGCACCTGACGCGCAAAATTAAAAACATGACATTTCGCATAGAAATTAATCAATGAAACCCACAAGTGCATATCTGGGTCTATCCCATTCTTGATGACCTGCCCATGAATTGCCTTCCCTTCATTCAAAGACACTTTCAAAGCACATTCTCCGAGCTTTTCCGAATACCCTTTAAGCCTCTCCATTCTATTTCTCGCATTTCTTTCAGGCCAATCAGGAGTAGACGACGACCTTGTCGGTATTTCCTCAAACCCAATGTGAAGCTGAAATAGTGGGTTTTCGAAATCATCCAAAGCCGAATCAGTAGATAGCTGTTTTGGTTCTCTAATAACGTTCAAAGCAGCACAAAATGATGAACAAGAACATAGAGAAACCCACAATGGTCTTGAGACTCTGTAAATAGTTGGAATTGGGTAAATGAGGTTTCGAAAAATTGGTGCTGGGAAACCCATATTTCGAGAGAGAAAAGTCGCATTGCATTAACACTAAACCCAAAGCTTCAGTGAGTAATGTATCAAATCAAAGCGCATCAACTACGGAACACAGAGAAACAAGAACATGAAGAAGGGGGTTGAGTGAGCGTGAGTGTGTGTGTGTGTGTGTGTGTATCTATACCTGTATATATGTGTGTTATGTATCTTCGTATGTCTCTCAAGTTCAAGTCTTTTTGTTCGCAGCTTCTGAATCTTATAGAGAAACGAAGAAGATAAAAAAAGTGGAGCATGCAAAAAATATCATGATAAATTTTATTATAAATATAATTTAAAAGTGTATAACCTTTTATAATTAGTATCATGATATTTTTTCATAATCGCTACCATTACTTAAAAAGTAGCCAATAGGAGAGAATACGAGAGACAGAACTTAAAAAGTAGCCCATAAGAGAGAATACGAGAGACAGAGAGCGACTTGGTAAATAATTGAATCGTTCTTTCAACGGTTTTAATTTATTAATTAATTAAATAATAATTTTAATTAATTATTAAATATACATTTTCCGTTGATTTCTCGGAAGCCAAACAAAGGGTGAAGATAGAAAAGGGTGATGGGTACCTTGGAAAAGAGATTGATGGTACGGAAAAAGGTGAGTCGGAGGTGGGGGTTTCGAGTATAGGCTCTGATTGCGGTTTCATGCTGAACAATCCAAAAGGAAAGATCGACAGCGACACGTTTGTTGCGGAGGAAATCGAAGCCTTCGGTTCGAGAATAGGGTTTGAGCAAATCCCAGAAGTGCCCTCCCACTCCCATTGTTGTTTGACTTTGATTTTCGAAAGACCGAAGAGGGTTTTTTCTGGGAATTTCAATGGAGGTCGTGTTCAATCACTCGTTGTCAATGGATTTGCAGTGGAGAGAAAGTGGGGGAGAGAGAGAAGGAAACCAGATTTCGCCTGCCGTGAATTGTTCCTAATCCAAAGGTTCAACCCTAGATTCAAAACCAGATTTAAACTGTGAAGTGTTCTTGGGGTTTTGATGACGTTAATGATGTTGTTGATGTTACTGATGTAAATAGTGGGACTAAATGGTATATAAGAAAATTTGTAGGATTAAATGGTATAACTTTCTACCACATAGGATTTACTGGTAATTTTTCCTAATATTAATTTGTATAATAATTTATATATATATATAATATTAACCAATTTTACATAAATATTTATATATATATATATTACTAATTTGTAACAAATTTTAAATCTTAAATCTCTTACACACTCATTTTTAATTTTTTATTTTATTAGAAGTAAAAAAATATATATTTATTAATTATACCATAATAGAATGATTTTGAAAACGGATTATAAATTTCAAATCACAGATTAAACTAATTCGTGATTAGTCGGTGAATCGATATAGATTATGCGGTTTTAACAAATAGGATGATATTTTGCACAATATTTCTAATAACCTATAGGATGAGTTAGACCATCTTTCGTTCTTCCCATCTTCTTCCATCAAATTTGATGGAAGTATTTAAAAATCATTTTCACTCCTACATTTATCAAATTAAGGTGGTGTAATTTTCTTCGTCAAATTGACTACTCATTAAATTGTTCATAAAAATTTTAATTTGATGAAAATTTTAAAAACATTAAGCATTAGAAATGATTTTTTTTTTTTATCAAATTTGATAAAATAAATACTTAGAATAAGAGGGGAATTTTCTTTTTTTTTAAATGATGATGAAAAATTAATGAAAAATTAAAATAGTTCATATCAAATTAAATTTTTTACTCAAATTTATAATCAAATTAATGAAAAAAATTGTGAAGGGTTGGAGATGGTATATTGTTTAGGTTTTCCTTTTATAATTATTCATAAAAAAAATTTAAAAAATCATTATTTTTATATTATTTTCTCTTTTTATTGGAGGCATACTAATTTTAAAAATTAAAATATGTATTTTTTTTAATGTTTATTTTTAACAAATTAATTTTTATATTTTAAAAATATTTCAGAAAACAAATTTTGAAATGGAAACTAAACGAGGTGTGATTTCTTTATTATAATTTTTCTTTATATTCAAATTATTAGTTTCATTTATATTAAAACCTTAACTTCCTGTTTTTAAAATGTTACTTTGAGTGGTCTCACATCTTTTTGAATCTTCTATATAATATCGTTCAATTGAATAAAACAAAATGTAACACAGATTTTTATGGTCAATATAGCCTTTTTGTTTATTTAAAGCATTCTAATATTTTATTTATCATTTTAGAGTTAATAAATAAAAAACTAGATATATATATATATTAATTGAGATATGGAGGCACTATTGTTGTGCCCCTAGGTTGATTTAAGCCCCTTGCATGATCAAAACTAATGTTGGGATGAGCTGACAATGGATTGTTTCTGTAAAACTTCCATACAAAAAATATCGGTATTATGCAAATTCTAAAAAACCAATGTTCAAATTAAATTGTTTAAATGCAAAATCTAAATCAAACATGAGCTACAAAAATTGACAAGTAATTAATTAACTAATTAGCCCCAAGAGGATGAAGAAAATTGGCCGGCTGACCTGACAGGAAACACTGCCATGCAAAAGAAACAACTAAAAACACGGCCCTTAATGACGCCGGGTAAAGTTTGGCAGTCCCGAAAATGTCCTTTTCATAAGAGTACATAATATTACATAAAGTCCACCAAGATCAGATCTTTCATATTAACCGCGATAACAAAACAGCAGCAACAGCAACAGTAATAGAGGTTAGTATCTTAGTTCCAGGGTTCATAACAACAAAAAATGAAGATGGCTCTATCAAGACCGAGAAAGACTACAAGCATTTTGATAGGGGAAAAAATAAAAATAGAAAAAAAATAACATAAAAACAGATTTTTAATGGGGATTGATTGGAGGAATTAATAATGACATCACTTCCAGAGCTTAACAATCTTGTCATGGCTAGCCGAGGCAACCAAACCTGTCACTGTCGATACAGCCAAGCCAGCAATCAGGCCATCATGCGCTTGAAGAGTCATCGTCTTGTTTTCACTCATGTTCCAAAGCTCAAGACTCTAAGCAAATTTCAACAGTTGAGCGCATCAGAAACAGAAACAGAAACCAATGTCAGCATTGGAGAATTTTACACCATGGAAAATTGTAAAAACAAAAAATGCTGAATTGGCCTATTTCTTGCATGTACCATTTTAAGTTTTTTGAGAAATGAACTAAAGAATGAATGCTTTCCTCAGCAGAAGAGAGACAAAAAGGGTCAATGATCCTCTTTTCTATAACTTAACTGAAGGTTCTTTGGAATGCTCAAGGGAGCCAAATCAGACTTCTACAGAACAACCAAACTAAGTGGTCATTTATGTGCATGGAAATCCACTCAATTCATTAACAAAACAAGCAACTTGTAGACTTTGTATCTTAAATCCATATATAGATGGCAAACACAAAGTAGACAGTGACATATAAATTAGAAAAATGTGTTCACGACTTCCTCAATAACTTTGTAAAGAAGTTTTGGCCTTTTCGAGGAAACTAATTTGCAAACACAGTATGGATTTATTTTGCCATATTAAATAGGCCTAGTACCACCTAATAAACGAATTAGAATCAAAACAGTAAAGCAGACATATAAGAAAACGCACATGGCTTACCTGGTAACAGCCAATGACCAACAATGAAGAATATGTGGGATGGAAAACACAGGAATGGAATTTGTTGCCATTACAACTCAACTCATGAACACATTCCCCTTCACTCCCTGTTCCAAGAGTCCAAACCCTAACCGAGTCCTCGCTGACAGATGCTAGATATTCTCCAGAAGGATCCCAACAAACAGAATGAATAGGTTTCGTATGCCCCTACAATCACATATCCAACATCCAAAAAAGAAAAAGTCAGCTCAACCACATTCAAGGTAGAAAGAACACAAGAAGACAAACACCTGCACCTTGCTTATTTCCTGGGTAATAGGGCTGGCCTGAATTAAAAACCAACCTGTAATGAATGCCGACAAGCTTGTGTCTCCACATCAAGTATGGACACAAGATTCTCAGCAGCTGCAGCAAGATATCTTCCCAGACGGGGTTGAAATCTCATCTGAGCTGTGCCACCCTAATTAAAACAAGAATGGTAAAATCAACTGCAGCCCAAAAGCGTGAAACAAAAATAATCAAACAAATAAATAGCAGAAAAAAACTGATGCATAATTTCATAACGGAGGTAAGTTCACTAGGTTCTACCTTCAAAACTCTAGCACAACTACCGTTGTTTATACTCCAGTATCGTATCTCACCATCCCCATCACAAGAACAGATTAGGTCATCTTTATTTGGATGGAAGTCCAGAGACATAACAGAAGCCGAATGTCCAGTAAAAGTACGAAGTGAATAGCCAGGCTGCAGTTGAAGTCAAATCAAGTTAAGCAGGTATCAACAAAGAATAGGGCACCATATCAAAAGATAAATTGAATTAAAGGCACCATAAATCAACAGTAAAAATACAATAAAATAAAATAAAATCGATACAGATCTATATAACATTTATCCTATTATATCATAACTATGTTTTATTTATATCTAAACTTCCAGATATGAAATGCATGCACCCAAGGTATTCTTAAAATCTGAGGTTCAAACTGCACAAACCAAGCAATCATGTATTGTTTTCATTCCAAAACTCCAAACTTTGGCCCTGTTTGGCAAGTGGGTTTTAGGTTATTTTTTGGCTAAAATCCACAAAAAGACAAAATAGGCTAAAATAACTAATAAGACAAAATATCAGATCAAACTCATAATCATCACTTTTTCTCTCACAAACATCACATCCAACTACAAAAAAATTCAATCATCTTCCCAAACACACAAATTTTAGCCTACTAAAATAGCCAAAAACTATAATAGCAACTTCCCAAACACCCACTTTAGCAAACCAAAATATTAATACATTCTCACACAATGAAACTGAATATATAATAGTTAAAGCTAAAAGAATTAAGAGATAGGTTGAAACAAAGCCGTGCAAGAATTCTATGTAAAATGTCGTTCAAAAAAGAAAAAAAAAAAAAAAAAAAAAAAAAAGAAAGGTAGCATAATAAGAAGATGCTACAGACAAACAGTCTAGGAACAATATGATGCGCCAAACACTCAATTACCAGAGTCTACCCAGAATATATCTTCCAGATATGATGTCAGAACATGGGCATAAAACAAAATCCATCACTGCTAACTAATTTGTCCACTTAGTTTGAATACCATCTATTATCTTAAGCACCAAAAGATATCAGCATTTTCTTTCACATCTAAGCAGCAAAGGGATTTGCTTATACCAAAGCTTGCATTACAAACGAGAGAGCAAGTCCCAAAAGTTGACAATGTAATTATGAAAAAAGCACAACCAAAAGATGTTCAGAGCTATCTAACACACACACTACTAAGTGCCAATTACCCGTGTCAGTCTCCTGACACTTGAGTAAAGCCATGGGATGCCTATCCAACAAGTCTAGTAGAAGATGTATCCCACAAGCATGTCCAATATATCAAGTTTGCTATACAATTATTCACAAACGTTTTTTAATAAATTACATTTGTGACTATATAAATTACCTAAATGCCCAAGATGTAACATAAAAACACCCTTTGACCAAGGAATAAATGACAGACACTAAGAATTAAGGTTATTTAACAAGGGATGTCCTGTGTTCCCTTTACTAGAGAGAGAGAGAGAGTCAAATGTCCTCTCCACTGAAAATTTCCCTCCTTTTCTTTTGTGAGGCAATGAATTCCTCTCAAACTTCTCATGAGAAGAAGCAATGTGATCAAGTAACTTCAAAGTAAACATGTCTTCAGTTTGTTACATCAAATCAAATCATCATGTTTTCGTGAAAATAGAATGTGCAAATTGCAATTGAACAACACCAACACAGTTACACGCCCACTATAGGTCAATGACAGAAAATCCTGGAAATGAATCAGTTTTGATCTGTATCCAATTCGTTTGTAGGAATTAGAAGAAGAATTATGATCCATCAACAAAAAATGATACGAAATCACAACGAAGTAAGAAAGGAAAGATTGTGTACTAACATTGTCAGCATCCCAAACCCTCACAGTTTTGTCAAAAGAAGATGTTGCAAGACGTGCTATGCTGGGGCTGAAACGGACATCAGTAATTAACGAAGAATGTTCTTCAAGTGTACTTTTTGCCTTTAAGGTATCCGTATACCACAATACAGCCTGCATCAGAAATCATCAGGCGAAAAAGAACACATTACTTTTCCAAGATTGAATTAATTACTATTAAGCAGCTTTAAGACTCCCAGCAACATAAAATAAGCTTTCAAACATTTATTCTTTCATTGTTCAAAAAAAACATTTCTTTCAGTCATTCATGAAACTAAAGAATCTCATGTGCGCACCTTTTTGTCATGGCCACCACTTGCAAGCAGTTTTCCATCTGATGAGAAGTGGCAACACACAACTTTGTTTGTACTAGCTCGAACTGAATTGATTTCCGTAAATGTGAACCCTGAAATAGAATGCAAAGAGGTACCTCATAATATGCTCTAGGTGGATCAAACAAGATTATAGTCGAATACAAATTTGACATTAATGCCAAGTGAAAAATAAAAAAAAAATATTCAGCTGACTCACCTTTGCTAACATCCATACAACGACCAACTGTATCTCTGGGGTCTGTATCCTCATGAGATAAAAAAGACTCAACATTATCATCAAGAGATGCATCCTCCACGAAACGATCAATATCAGCCTGCACAATATCTTTGTCATCCCACTGCAAAAATGAAATGCCAATGAGAGTTGATGTAATAGATATCTATATATATATATATATTTAAATAATATTTCGTTAATACAAGAATATAAATAATTTTTTCACCAATTGATTTGACGGAGATGTAAGAGTGCCACCACCATCGGTGCCAAACATCATCAAAGGTTTTGAAGAACTACCACCATGTGGCAACGCAGGCATTGAGATTACATCTCCAGGTGTATGAGTTGATGGTGTTGATGGTGCTGAACTTGGGGAGGGTCCCGCTGTGTTTGCTGTTCCTGAGCTATTGGCCGGACCTGAAGATGACACAGGCTGCTTTCTCTTTCTCCCAGTCTGATTTTTAGAAGCCTTAAAAGGTATCAACAAACATGTTGGGAATCTAGTCAACAATTGCATAGGACAAACCAGTAAAGTTATGAAGTTCACAACCATATCACTGAATATCATTGTGTAACCCCCAAAATTGTAATGTGAACACCATTCATCTCCCTCAACATATTCTTTTTAATACTTATATCAAGTAAAACCATCACATCATCCTGATTTAAACAGCATTTAATGCTTAAGGAGAACAATAAAACAACAGAGGTCAATACAGTTACTCTAGACACGGGTAACCCACTCTAGTTATATCCATTATATAACAAATTAATACTGCTAAAACAGAGAGAGAGTGTAAATATCCAGAAGGCAAAGAGGTAAACACATAATATTTATATCTGATCCCATGCAATGCATAAATTGTAGCGGTGCTTTTGAAAGATGATTATTGGTAAACAATTGTTCTACTAAACGCCTAGCACATGTTGATATGATACAGCTAGATACATGTCTGCACTAATCCTATGCAGATTGCCAACGGTGAGTGAGCCTGAACTAATTAGAAGAAGACAGAAAATTAACTACTGCTTCAGATTAGTCTTTTGCTTCATCCCTGAAACTATAAGTCAGAGGTTAAGCAAAGCAGAACAGTGATACTAAAAAAGTGTATGAATAAAATAATGAATGAGAGAAATAGACCTGGGTGTGAAAAAGGTCCAATAAATTGGGGAAGAAAAAATGAGAAGGGGGAGTAGAAAGAATGCCAAGGGTCATGAACCTTAAACAACAAATACGAATGAAACAACTATAGCTCCTATATGAACTACTGGGAAGATCAAAAACCAGAAAAAGACAGACCTGATCATTTCCTCGAAAGGAGTTTGACATGCTACCATCAGCAGTGACACTGCCAGCACCCACAATTTTATCCTGTTGATGGAGATTGTGGTTTGAGCTCTGAGATTGTTGGCCAGAAAGAGCATGCTGCTGAAGCTGCTGCTGTTGTTGATTGCTGTTCTGTTGTTGCTGCTGCTGCTGTTGTTGCTGCTGCATCTGAGCCACTTTTAACTACACCAATGAAACTTTCAGGAACTCAAAACTTTTGGGCCCCAGATTCTTAAATTCATTGTAATAAATAGTAATGCCTGAAAAAGAAGAACCTCCAGAGAAGCAAGTTCTTCAATTGCAGAAAGGTCCTTGACAGGGGGGGGAAAGAAGTACCTTCATTATCATATCTGGATCTCCACGAGACAAAACAGCGCAACCAGCTTGCAGAGGTGATCCAACATTTGGAACTATATCACCAACAGAATTAGCAAGCCCCTCCTTCCCATTCATGCTTCGACTGCTCAGAAGCATTCTCAACCTTCTGCTGTCCACATCATTGGCAGATGGTGATGTCAAATTTTGCTGTGCAAGCATAAGCTGTTGCTGGTGCTGTGGTGTCAGCATCTGGAGTTGATTAAAAGGGTGAGGACCCTGCATAAATGATTTCTGTTGCTGGAGAAGCCCAGAGCGAAGTTGATCCAGACCCTAGCAAAAATGAAGGGTAAAACAGTAGCACAATAAATAATACCCAAATGGGTGAAGAGTAATTTCGCTTCAAAATTGCATATTGAAGAACCAGAGAAAGAATGATTTGCAAGGCCACGGCCAATAAGGTAATTTGCATAACAACTAACTATAAAACAAGAAAGAAATAATGGCAATCAATTACTTCATATGCACAAAGTGGTGGCAATAGGGATGGTGATGGTATGTAGAAGACCATATTTGGCGGTTGACATGACTATGCTTGGGCTAGGCACATAACCCCAGTGGATTGCTTAGGAGATATCATGGCACCTTTAAGGGCTTGCCACGGGGAGAGTGAAGGCCCGACGTGGGAGATGACATGACACTCATGGGGCCCAGCATGTAGCAGGGGTGACCTATACACCCATGTTCAGTGCAGTGCTCATGGACTCTTGCCCATGTTTCTGCACAGGACATATTGAAAAAACTGTTTTTCATTGTTAAATGTGCAGTTAAGTATTAAACTAAAATATTTAATGTTCAACTACAAATAATCTCACCAAAAGCATTATCAACAAATAATTACTTCCAACATGCAAAATTCTAGTAAACCTTGTTGACGGTTTCAACCATAGAGGAAGTAAAAATATATTAGAACAGTTTCATTAGTATTGGCGTGGTACAAGAAGATAGCACAGAAGGAATCATAACCCCAATGGATTGCTTAGGAGATATCATGGCACCTTTAAGGGCTTGACACGGGGAGAGTGAAGGCCCGACATGGGAGATGACATGACACGTGGGGCCCAGCATGTAACAGGGGTGACCTATACACCCATGTTCAGTGCAGTGCTCATGGACTCTTGCCCATGTTTCTGCACAGGACATATTGAAAAAACTGTTTTTCATTGTTAAATGTGCAGTTAAGTATTAAACTAAAATATTTAATGTTCAACTACAAATAATCTCACCAAAAGCATTATCAACAAATAATTACTTCCAACATGCAAAATTCTAGTAAACCTTGTTGATGGTTTCAACCATAGAGGAAGTAAAAATATATTAGAACAGTTTCATTAGTATTGGCGTGGTACAAGAAGATAGCACAGCAGGAATCATAATGCACTCACTGTGAGAGGCCATCCTTTCAAAGTCAAATTGTTGCCACCTTGGTTTGATCCTAAAACAATAAACTTACCAGTTAAGTTCCAGGAGTTCTTCAAGAATACAAACAATGAATTTAATAGGAAAACAGACTGAGAAAAATCCCAACTTAATTTAATGACTCTAAATTCTAATCAACCATGTTATAAGAACGATACGAGCTTAGCACAATCAAAGGGAAAGTCAATTTTATGTATACCAGGAATTCCAATTAAAGAGCCTTCAGGACCAGCAGCTCTGGGGTTCAATACTGGATTCATCTCAGTCTTTATGTCCTGTTCACACAAATTTATTACTTACTGCAAAAGGAAATATATGAATAGAGTACACGGAATCACTTTATATAGGAAAAGAAAAGTACTCACTGGTGTAGAGCCAGGAAGTTGCGGGTTCCGAGATTGAATTTGCGGAGACATAGCACCCGCTGCACCATGCAGCACTTGCCTGGAAATAATTATACACAGATAACATTAATAGGATGTGCATCAGAATGCAACACCCAAAACTTTTATTGTTGTATAAAAAGACATAAAAGAGATTCCATGAGAACAAAGCAGTTCATTTCATTTCCTGTATAATTTGAAGGCAAAAACATATGTCACCACAGAGTAGTTTCATTAAAATAGTCAAACTGCCAAATAATAAATGACAGTGGCGTATCATTTCCTGCCTCTTGGGATCCCACTTAATATTTACGGATAGACAAGTACCAATTCTGTGGAAAATAAATAGGATGAATAAATACTAATGCCATGCAAGATAAAGTTCTTTTCTTTATACTTTTTTAAATGTGCCAAACACCCTACACAGCAACATCATGTCATGTCATCTCCAAATAATATTAATCAAGTTGCATAGGAAGTACCCTGAAGCCTGGCCAGCTGCAGCAGCAGACTTCAATATTGAAGCATGGTTCGGATCCAAAAGCTGGCCCATATTCTCACCAAACCTTTGCTGTACCCAAAAGTCAAATTGGTTAAACTGGAATGAATTCATGATTCAACAACCCCAAACAAGACATATACCTTCATAGCAGCATCATCTAAAGGATCCCTCTGTGGCAATTTTAATCTTTCCTCGTACATCTTTGTCGCCAGAGCATTAGCTGTTCCGGGGTTCTGTCTCATAAGAGGATCGTTGCTGACGAGCCCATTAGCGGTACCATTTAGGAGGTGGGCCCCATCTCTTCGTTGCTGCTGTTGTTGTGCCTGTTGTTGCTGTTGCTGTTGTTGCTGCTGCTGCTGCTGCTGCTGTTGCTGTTGTTGTTGCTGCTGCTGCTGCTGTGCCTGCTGTTGCTGCTGCTGCTGCTGCTGTTGCTGTTGTTGTTGCTGTTGTTGCTGTGCCTGTTGAGCATGCCTCTGCAATAAGAGCTGCTGCATCTGCAGTTGCTGCTGCGGATGTTGTTGTTGTTGTTGTTGTTGTTGAGGTTGCTGTTGTTGCTGCTGTTGCTGTTGCTCCCTAGCTTTAATTAACTGAGTCTGCAATTTCCGGGTATGTATTTAGTAAAGTGCTAAATATATAATCAATCATAGGGCAACTTTTTACAAGTAAAAACATATAATCAATCATTGAACATAGAAATCTTCAGAGTTTGTTTCTCCAAAAGGAACCAAATGCGTGCCAAAGGCCACAGCCAAAAGACAAGAATTATTAAAAATTCACAACAGTTAAAATTCCAGCCTGCCAGAGATGAAATGAACCACCTCTACTGTCATCGAGAGAATTTTCTTCAACGCATGTAAATCCCTAAAATGGTTTAAGGGGTGCAGTCCCGATCCTGTGCCTCATGGCCTACCATTCAAACCAGTAGGGTCTCTCCAAATTCATTCACAGCCCAACAACCAATTGATCAATAAATGCCTAAAATATATTCAATTACAAGCAAGATGAAGCCTACATTTTAACATTTGCAAGCCTCTTACACTGAGCAAACAAAAGGGACATTGAGTCTGAAAGGAAGTGCTTTTTGGATCCTTATGTGAGAAAGTCAGAATGATAGTCAACTTATTATATATTTCCATCAACATTTCAGATAAAAGACATTTCAGATCAGTAAACATATTATAAATTTCGAATAATGCTTCAAACAATGCAACATTACAGATCAGTTGGCAGAATATTACATACGGAAAACGTCAAGTAAAGCAGTTCAATTATTTTAAAACCAACATTGATAACAGCAGATACAGTGATATTAAAGAAGTATGACAGGATCTCCAGTAGATTATGGTGGTCCCAAGCGAAGTAAGAAACATTGGGATTCAGGGTAAAAATAATAAAACCATTTACACACCAGTCATTTTTGACATTTGTCAAGAATCATTCAAGCCAATACGCTTGCTATGTGAACAAAAATAGTAGAGGGCAAGCAATTTTTTGGCAGTTTTGATCAAGAAAATGACCATTTTAATGATTGAACCATGTAATTGGAATACCCAATCCCAATGACAAAAGGTCTTAGTAGTCTTTAAGAATGCAATCTTTAATTCTCATCATTAAGAACTTTTTTTTTTGGGGTGAATAGTCATTAAGGACTATTACATCAATGAACAATTCAATCCAATTCAACACAACCCAGGAAACTATCAAAGAAATATAATGTTGACATAAAACATATTTTAAAAAAAAAAAAAATTATAAATTGTCGAGCCAACCTCAATGTAAGATGCAGCAATGTCTGAGTGCTTCTCATTTGTCCTAGCAATAAATATGTCCCAAAACACTGACCACCATTCGAAGAGAAAACCACCAGGAGCATCGATAGCTGAAATACCCATGTCCCAATATTCAAAACAAACCACAAACCACATAACAAAATCGAAGCGACAACTGAAAAAAGCTTTTTTTTTTTTATTTATTTTAAAATGTATCTGTTTTGGGGCGCAAGGGGTTGAGGAGGTTACCATCCATTTTGAACAAATAATTTGTAAATAATCTTACCAACGGGATCTGAGGATACTTTCCCTTCAGCTTGAAAAGCCTGCGCAGAAGCCTTCAGATCCCTCTTTACTAAGTAATCATGGATATACACATCAAGCCTGTTATCCAAAAATAAACACAGTTCGCCAAATATCAAGGAAAAATTGAAACTTGAAAAAAAAAAAAAAAAAAAAAAAAAAAAGAAATAGAAAAAGAAAAAACAGCTTACACAATCTCAGTAAAGTAAATACAAATCCTAACAATTTTAACAAAAAAAAGTAAATAAAAATCCTAACAACTTTAACAAAAATTACCAAAAGATCAAAGAAAGTAAGATTAATTGGTCACTTGAATCAAAAAACATTACCCAGACTGAAACATCCAAACTAGACACTAAAAATGCAAAAATTTATCGAACCCAGTAATGAATACTGGTGGGAACAAATTCAAGACCTAAAAAACTGCTTTGAGAGAGAGAGAGAGAGAGAGAGAGAGAGAGAAGTAGGGCAGATACCGCAGAAACACCCATAATCCAAACCCTATAAAAAAAATTGTTGAGCAGCTCAGCCACAATAACTGTTATTGCACAACTTCAGAACATGAGAACTGTCCAAAACGGAAACCCCTAGAACACCCACAGTGAAAACAAACAACGGCAGCCCATTTTTACAAAAATGATTCAAAAAGTTAAGAACACAAAACCCAGAAAATCAAATATAAAAACCCAAATCTAACAGGAAAAGACAAGAAAGACCATTAATTGAACACAAATCAGAAACCTACGAACAGGACTGAAACAATAGGAAAAATATAAAAGATTGATCTGAATAGAAAAGCTTACATTTTATCAGCTTCCCAGTTGGTCTGTGACATGTTGTTCAATCTAACACCCAAACAAAAGACAAATAATACAATAATGTCAGATTCTAATCCAATGGTTTCTTCTTCTTCTTCTTCTGCTCTCTTAACCTCTAAAGATGAAGAAGATTAACAAATACCCAAAACCCAAAAAATTAAAAATTAAAAAAACAAAAAACAAAAACAAAAAAAGAACAGATTTTTGTAACTATAACTGAAGATCCTCTAAACAACTACAGGCACACAGACACAGTACGCGGGAGGGGGGGGGGGGGGGGGAGAGCGAGACAGAAATCTATCAAGGGAATAGAAGCAAAAGCAACTGGCAATTGGTTATACAGAATATTATATATATAGTTAAATTCAATAAACAAATGAATGGAAGTTGATAGAGATGGAGATACCTAAAAACCCAGAAAAAAAAGCTTCTTTTGATTGTGAGCTTTTTTTTTATAAATGTAAAAAAAAATTCTTGAAAAAATAAAATTGTTTTTGATAGCTGTGGTGGGATTGGGCTTGCTGTTGCAGATATCATTATGGGTTTGGGAACCGATTTACCATTAAAGCCCCTTAGTCTTGGTCGAATTTTCAGTCTAAGGCAAAGTTCTGGCACAACTTTTCTTGAAATTACTAAAAAATCCTTTATGATGAAAAATTATGGGCAAATTACACAAATAGTCCCTATAGTTTGGGGCTTGTGTCACTTTGGTCCTTGACTTTTCAATTGTGACACATTTGACCCTGAATTTTGAATCTTGTTCCAAATAAAGACAATTGAAGTTACCATTGTTTAATTTCAAGGGCAAAATCGCCAATTTAATAAAATATAAACTAATTTAACAAAAATAATTGTCAAAAAAATATTTTTAATTTTTTTAAAATTATTTTTATTCACCAATGATAAAATTATGTAAAATTGATAAAAATTAATAAAAATTACATGAATAATTTTTTAAAATTAATTTTACATGATCATCATCCAAACACATAATAAAAATTAATTTGGTAAAAAAATAAATAAATAAATGTTTAAAAGATTTATCAATTTTACATAATTTTATTTTTAGTGGATAGAAATAATTTTTTAAAATTCAAAAATATTTGTTTAACATTTATTTTTGTAAAATTAGTTTATATTTTATCAAATTGACGATTTTACCCTTGAAAAATCTAATAATATTTTCAATTGTCCTTATTTGGAACAAGATTCAAAATTCAGGATCAAATGTGTCACAATTGAAAAGTCAGGGACCAAAGTGACACAAGCCCTAAACTATAGGGACTATTAGTGTAATTCACTCAAAAATTATTGATTGGTTTAGAGATATCATGTAGTCATATTTTTTAGGTATTTTTATTGATAAGTTCAATTTAGAAGTGTTTTAATCTAAAAAGTCCATGAATGAATTTTTTAACCCATTTAGTCTCATATATGTATAGTTTTATTCCATAAAGTCCATTTTCTTGATTTACACTATTTTTTTGGACACTTATACCTTTATATTTAATTTTGATATCCTTATAAATATTTTTTGAACGATTAGCAATTTAATGATGTGAACATTCATATTTTAAAATTCACATTGGTAGGAATGTAAAATTGGCCCGTGGGCGGCCCGAAATCCGCCCGCGAGCCGGGGCGGGCCGGGGCCATTGACAATGTGAATATTCACATTGACATGTTAACATTCACATTAATAGGAATGTAATATTGGCCCGCGTCCCGTGGCGGCGCGAAACCTGCCAGCGGCCCATGGACGGCCCGGAGCGGGCCCCGCCCGGCCCATTGACATGTTAACATTCACATTGATAGGAGTGTAAAATTAGTCCGCGCCCCGTGGCTGCCTGAAACCCGCCCACGCCCCGTGGGCGGCCCGGGGCGGGCCCGACCCGGCCTGTTGACAATGTGACTATTCACATTGACATGTTAACATTCACATTGATAAAAGTATAAAATTGGCCAGAAGCCCAGGGCGGGCCCGACCCGATGACAATATGAATATTCACATTGACATGTTAACATTCACATTAATAGGAGTGTAAAATTGGCCCCCGTCCCGTGGCGGCGCGAAACTCGCCCGCGGCCCATGGGCGGCCAGGGATGGGCCGGTCCAGCCCGTTGACAATGTGAATATTCACATTGACATGTTAACATTCACATTGATAAGAGAATTGGCCCGCAGCCCATGGGCGGCCAAAAGCCCGCCCGCGGCCCGGGACTGGCCCGGGCCGTTGACAATGTGAATATTCACATTGACATGTTAACATTTAAATTGATAAGAGTGTAAAATTGGCCCGCAGCTCATGGGCGGCCCGAGGCTCGACCGCAGCCCGAGGCGGGCTTGGCCCCATTCGTGACAATGTGAATATTCACATTGACATGTTAACATTCACATTGATAGGAGTGTAAAATTAGCCCGCGCCCCGTGGTTGCTCGAAACTCGCCCACAGCCCGTGGGCGGGCCCGCCCTGGCCTGTTGACAATGTAAATATTCACATTGACATATTAACATTCACATTAATAAGAGTGTAAAATTGGCCCGTGACCCGTAGATAGCCCGAAGCTCGACCTCGGGCCGGGGCGGGCCCAGCCCGTTGGCAATATGAATATTCACATTGACATGTTAGCATTAATAAGAGTGTAAAATTAGCCCGCAGCCCGTGGGCGGCCCGAAGCCCGACCGCAGCCCGAGGCGGGGCTTGGCCCGACCCATGACAATGTGAATATTCACATTGACATGTTAACATTAACATTGATAGAAGTGTAAAATTTGTCCGCTGTCCGAAGCTCGCCCGCGGCCCGGGGTAGGCCCGGACCCAAACCCGGGCAGCCCACTGGCTTCGGGCCGCCCATGGGACGCGAGTCAATTTTACACTCTTATCAATGTGAATGTCAATATGTCAATGTGAATATTCACATTATCAACAGGCCGGGCCGGGCTCACCTCGGACCGCCCACGGGCTGTGGGCGGGTTTCGGACAGCCACGGGGCACGGGCTAATGTTACACTTTTATCAATGTCAATGTGAATGTTAACATGTCAATGTGAATATTCACGTTGTCAACGGGCCAAGCTCGCCCTGGCCCGGGGCCGGGCTTTGGGCTGCCCGCGGGTCACAGGCCAATTTTACACTCTTATCAATGTTAATGTTAATATGTCAATGTGAATATTCACATTGTTAACGGGCCAGGCCGGGCCGAGCCCGCCCTGGGCAACGGGCGGGCTTCGGGTCGCCCATGGGCCACGGGCTAATTTTACACTCCTATCAATGTGAATGTTAATATATCAATGTGAATATTCACATTGTTAATGGGGTGGGCCGGGCAAGTCCCGGGCCGCCCATGGGACGCGAGTCAATTTTACACTTTTATTAATGTGAATGTTAATATGTCAATGTGAATATTCACATTGCCAACAGGCCGGCCCGGGCCCGCCCCGAGCCGCCCACGGGCCGTGGACTGGTTTTAGGCAGCCACGGGGCGCGGGCTAATTTTATACTCTTATCAATGTGAATGTTAACATGTCAATGTGAATATTCACATTATCAATGGGTCGGGCCGGGCCCGCCCACGGCAGCCCACGAGCCGCGGACGGGTTTCGGGGTGGCCATAGGCCGTGGGCTAATTTTACACTCCTATCAATGTAAATGTTAATATGTCAATGTGAATATTCATATTGTCAACGGCCCAGGCCCGCCCCGACCCGGGCCCGGGCTTCGGGCTGCCCACGGGTTACGGGCCAATTTTACATTCTTATCAATATTAATGTTAGTATGTCAATGTGAATATTCACATTGTGAACGGGCCGGCCCGGGCCCGCCCTAGGCGGCGGGCGGGCTTCGGGCCGTCCACGGGCCGCGGGCCAATTTTACACTCCTATCAATGTGAATGTTAACTTGTCAATGTGAATATTCACATTATCAACGGGCCGGACCTATTTTTTTGGCTTGTGGGTCGGCCCGGCCCGGCCTGACTCGGATTTTTCCTGGCACCCCACGAGGATCAACATGGGCCGGGCCCCTACACATTGACGATATGAACATTCACATTGACGCGGTGTGAACATTCACATTAGGGGTATTTTGGTAATTATGTCACCCATAGGACTTATTGAAACATAAGAAAATAATGTGAACTAAATGGAACATAAGTAGATGAAAAGGGTATTTTGGTCTTCTTATCTCAAATTGGACCTAATGGAATAGTAAAAAAGAATATGGGTTGGATAGAATAAAACTCTTAAAAAATGGATTTATCAAAAAAGCTCCCTATTTTTTATTCATCACAATTTATTATAAGCTATTTTGGCAACATTGACTTTTAATCTACTTTAAATCGCAACACTTCTCTATATTTTTTTAAAAATCAAAAAATCAATTTTTAACCAATTTTTCAAAATAACTCATTCTCTTTATATTTCTCAATTACCTAATACAAATTCATGAACTCCACTCCCTCCATCATTCATAATACCGTTGACACCACGTGATGATTTAGGGATACTGAAAATACCGCAGGAATGTTTGGGCGTTTTTGTCTTTTCATTTATCTTTGCAACTTATGTGAGTTTTCAAAGTGGTCCTTGTATTTTAGTTTATTTACTGTCTTTTCTAAAAAGTGTCTTTTTTTTTTTAATCAGAAAAACCAATTAAGTGCAAAAGAAGACAACAACAAAAAAAAAAATTACAACAACTTCCATTGATCTCAAATTTTAAAGTTTTTTCCACAATAATCATTTTTATTATTATTATTATTTTTTTTTTTAGCATTTCTCTATTTATAAGTGAAAACAAATGCGAAATGTGTCCCTGTGACGTTAGTATTGAGATTAAAATCAGAAATGTCTTGAAAATATATGAAAATTTGAAATATATATCAAAATATATTTTGTTTTGAATTTAATATAAGTGTCCCGTATTATTCTCATGATTTTTTTTATTTTTATTTTATGAGTATTTGTTAGTAAGACTCATAAATGAATCTATTTTTTTTTTTAAGAATAATATTATATACAAAAAATTTAAAATTAAAATATGTATACTTTTTTGCACTGTAAAACATTATTATTTTTAAAAGAAAAGTTGAAAGTTGATATTTGGCATACTAAAAAATGTATAAACAAAAATTTTAATTTTTAAAAATAATTTAATTTAAATTGCTATGCTTCTAAATTTCTAAATATCCTTTTAGTTGTCGTCCTTGTCTAGTTGGCTTTTTTTTCTTTTTCTTTTTTTCTCTTTTTTTTTGGGGGGGGGTGTGGGTAGCTTATCTAACAGGATGACTCGTTTGACCTTGTTTGTCAAAAATTGTAGCAAAGTGCAATCAAACTTGGGATTATTTGAAGGTTTGTCATTAAATAAAAATGGTATGCATCATAAATTTTTATGTGAAAATTTATTTCAAAAATAGGATACATATTATAGATTTAAAGTTAGTAAAATATAGATCATACTTATGATAAATATAATCTATTTATTTAATTGTAAATAATTTTTTAGATAATAAGGACAATAAGGGTTAGAATAGGACTTTCCACTAGAGCATTTTCATAATTATTTCACAATCTCTTCATTGATTTCTATGTGACCAAAATATTAATTCTCACGTTTAGTATACTAAAATATAATATAAAATACATTATAAATTAAATTATCATTTACCATTTATCATTGTAAGTGAATGGTTAATTTGTAAGAAAATTAAGAAATAAATATTTTATTCAATTTTACTTTCATTTGAGTGAATTGGACATAGCATAAGAATATCCTCAAAGGAAAAATGAGGATTTAAGCCTCGTTTGGAAACAGACTAATTTAGTAATTTTTTTATTATTTGGCTAAAATATGAGCTAAAAAAAACTAGTATGTTTGGGATGACTTTTTGACTTTTTATGAAAAGATGTGCAAAAAGTAGAGAGAAAAGAGAAATTTTGACTTTTTGGTATGGGTTATTGGCCTTTTATTTTTTTAATGACCTTTTAACTTTTTGACTAAACGGATCGCTTCCCAAACGAGGCCTTAATATTAAACTATTTGTCCACACTCATGACTTCTCGCGTATACTAAGCAATTACTTGCTTAAATATTTAAACAGTGATCCACCTTTGAGATTTCATATTGGTTCACTTATTAATATTCAAACTCATGACTTTTTATATGAGAACATAAACTCTGACTAACTAGAATTATAAATTATTCAGTTAGATATACAAATAAGTTTTAACATACTTTAAAATGTAGTATGATATCTGTAGATTTGTACATATGACACTATTACATTTTTTAAAATACTTCTAGAATAATTTTTTTTAAAAAAAATAAAAAAATTAATAAAATATAATCTTTTTTTTCAAATTAATCATATAAAAATACATTTGTAGGATGTTACATTTTGTCTTGCCAAACCTTTACACCCTTTAAATTTTAGTTTGTTGTATTTTATTATTTTTTTTCGTCATTGAAAATCATTTAGCAAATAAATAGGAAATTTTTTTAATCATTTTGAAATGCTAAACTCAGTATTTTGAGAAGAAAGTGTACTACATTTTGAAACATATATCATAAAAGTATATTAAACTTCTTAGAAAAATATAAATTACTAGGATTTTAGCATAAGAATACCCCTAAAAATGCCCGAATTGCTATCAAGTTGTTTAGATTTGGTATTATCTCATGCTCCAATTCCATCATCATTG
Organism: Camellia granthamiana; assembly: GCA_036172215.1. NCBI lineage: Eukaryota > Viridiplantae > Streptophyta > Magnoliopsida > Ericales > Theaceae > Camellia > Camellia granthamiana. The sequence continues at coordinate 16,495,999 of CM069916.1, read as the reverse complement.
AAGGAATGTTTGGGTTCAATCTTGCAGAAGAGGCATGAGGTTGGAATATATATAGAAACCCATTTCTAATATAAGACGTCTATGTGCTTCATAGTTATACCATTAACATAGGGACCATAACTGATAAAAATGGAAGACGCTATACTTTTTTTACTCTTCTAGACTTCTACTTTCGGTGGATGTGAAGTTTACAAAGTAACATTCAAATGTATGTTTTGTAGATTGGACTAATTGTCAAGAACAAAGTTATGTTTGTCACTTGCTTCAATTTTACTGATCAATTTTATTTGAAGATGTCCAATGAACTTTGTATAAGACAAGTCCTGCTGCTCATCACCTAGTTTGCAAATTTAAAATTCTTTTTTTTTTAGAATTTTTACAAAAAGTCTATAACCAAAAATATATATGGTTAGAATTATTTTTACAAGAAGTATATAACCAAAAATATATATGATTAGAATTATTTCATGCTGTTACTTTTGTATCTATAGACTTATTGGGGTTATTTACTTTCTCATATCACTACTTATTTGGCACAATTTATAAGTCGATTTATTTTTGTATTTAGTAAATTTTGGTATTTTATTTTGAGTCGATGGTTTTGACTTGTTAGATTTGACTAAAATAGACTAGATTAGACGACTCTAAAATTTAGAATTTAATATATATATATACCAAAGACAAAAACAAGTCAAAATGTGTCAAAAAAAAAAATAGAAATTTGACTTATTTTTATATTGAAAAATGTTTAGTTCACCGAAATAGATGGAACCGACTCCGCCCAAATGATATGGCCAGACGATCGGAGTCACTATTGTCAACTACAGTCAACCACAGTTGTCACTCACTCTTGTTATGTGGTGTGTTAACTCGCATCCTCTCGGATGACTGACCGAACGACCGACATGCGTAAATTTGAACAATTTAAATAAGTCAAAATTCAGTGGATATAGCATTATTATTTTATCTTTAGTGGACCTTTTGAAAAAATTTACTAAGGTCAAGTTTGGCAAGTCCATAAAAAGTCAAAAACTCAAAAAGTTAAAAAGTTAAAACTATTCACCAAAAGTCAAAAATTACGGCTGCACAACTCTCAATCCTAATTTTTCCCTACACACTAATTTATACAATTTTTTAATACACATTTTTCCATAAAAAGTTAAAAAGTTAATCCAAATATTTGTATTTTTTTCTCAATTTTTTAATCTAAAAAGACAAAAAAATATACTTATTTAAGACATCCCAAACAATCCCTAACTCATTTTAAACTTTAGGATCATTTAGATAGACCGTAAAGTAAAAACATTTGACTCAAATTTAAAAATAAAAAAATCACCAAAAATAAGAATAAACAGAAAAAGTAAACAAACAATGCAACCTACTTATAAAGTTTCCAAAATATATAGGGAAGATGTTGAAAAGTAGTATAAAGAAGTCAAACCATTGCATGGAATTAGATTGTTCATAAATGGCCTCAACTACCAAATCATGCCTATTGATCATAGACCCTTTGCTTTTTTTGTTGTTCAATTGACAAAAGATGTCCCAGGGTTCATAGCCATGGCCCATTTTCATTAAATTTATTGATTTCCACCAATCTGTGAAAGTGCCACAGTCAATAACTAAAAAGAAAATTATTCTACCTATACAAAAATCACATAAAATATATATGACCTGGGACTTATTTTTCTGTGAGATTTATTTGATCAGATTTGAATCCCTTTATATTGGCATGTATATTTTTAATATTTTTATGTAATTTTAAGAGAAAATTAGTGAAACATCCTTTAATTAGCTAAAGTCCCTTGATACTTTCACAAAGAAAATTTAATTAGGAGAAATTTCGGCTCCGACTCAAAGAAATTTCGAAATTTCTCTAGAATGATCATAGTAGAAATTTGATTTTTTTTTTTTTGTGAAATCAAAAAAAAAAATTTGTGAAAATTAAAATTTCTCTGAGTCGAGGCCAAATTTCTCTGAACCGGACAAACTTTCTCTGAGTCGAATTTTCTCTGTGAAAATATTGAGAGACCTTAACTATTATGAAAATATTGTGTGTTATTTATCTTATAAAATCGTAATATTAGGGATCTTAAAAAAAAAATCCTAATTTTAATGTTGTGGACATACATTGATTGCAAACTAAATATATATATATATTTTTATTTTGTTCCAGTATCCTCTTGATTTCTAAACCTCCTTTTTAATTGATCTTTTATTATCATTTTAATTTTACTTTGGACAATTCAAAAGAGTTATTTTCCAAGTAAAAATAAAGAGATGATTTAATTTGTGTGTGACATATTCAACCCATACAACACAACATCCATATAATCACTCTATAAATTTTAAACCGCCAATTAGCATTATTTATGGGGTGAAATACTAACAAATCTTAAATAGCGATCTTATAAACTGTTTGATTTTCTATTTTTTTTTATGAATCCAAAGATTCCATTCTAGTGTGAATTATATAAAAAGCCAAGTATAAACACACGTATGTTATGTGTTGAGAGACTGCGAGTTTTCTCATAGTGCTGAAATTACTAAACGTAACACTTTAAAAAAATTAGTGTTTTTTTTTTTTCAAACGTTAGACTCCAATGTAACGCACTAAAAAACTCATAGATGTACTTTTTTCAAACGAGGTAATGTAACATTACAAAAAAAAAATCTTTAGTGGTGTTTTGGGAATATGGTAAAAAACTGTCTTTTTGACTTTTTTTTTTTTTTATATATATTTTGTGTAAACAAGTAGAAAGGTGATGTAAACCAAAAAAGCCAAAATATTAAAAAAAAAAACAAAAAGTCAATCTTCCTAAATTAGTGTCCTTTTCCTAAATCTAACACTCTAATCAATGTAACACACAATGAAACAATGTAGTATTCCAAAAAAACTTTTTAGTGTATTTTTTTTTCCAAATGTATTACTCTAATCAATGTAACACACAAAAGTCTTTTAGTATACTTTTTCTAAATGTAGCACTTCAATATAATACTCTAATATAACACCAGAAAATCACATTAATAGAAATATAGATTTTCACACTCGACTACCAATACTTCAGCCACCAATCCCACCAAAAAGAATCTTCCACACTTCACCCTTCCATTCTCATCCCAAAAAATGAATCATAAAAGGGTGTGTGTGTCAATTTCGAACCACACTGTCAATCAAACATTCAGCTGGAGAACATTGGCAGAATAGATTAAGCCCGAACGACCTCTCACAAAAAAAAGAAATTCCGGCGGTGGTTCGTCCACCCGGGGGCACTTCGACGATCAAGTCAGTTATCTCTCAAAGATAGCAAAAGTGCTTAACTCACTATTCAGAACATAAAAAACATATCTTAGGCCCATGGGGGTGCTTTTTTTTTATGGCCAACACTTACCTAATCCCAATAGAAGCCTAACTTCAATGGAATTAGGATTACTGTTAATCTTGGACTCCCAGTAGGATTGGGATAAACTCTCTAAGAGTCTTATCTTTATCCAAACTGAAATCCTCTTATATTCTAGGACTCTTGTCCCTTATCCGCTTATCCCGGATTCCGATTTATTTGCAGATAACTTCGGCCTAGCCGAGATTATCTCGGTATCATAACCAAGACGGGTGACACCTCGGCTGACACTTCGGTGTTACCTCGGCCACGTGTTGTCATTAAAAAATTATGTCCCCACAAAAGGTATTCACTTAAACTCAAATAATACCAAATCAAATAAATATAACTTCTAAAACAAAAAAGACTAATTAACTCATAAAAAAAACTCTTAAAACTAATAGATTAACATTCCCAATATGGGATTTGTGGACAAATTTTCCGTATTTATGTGGACTTTATATTGCTAGTTTCTTTGAGAACTTAATCAAAAAGAAAAAAAAAAAACAAAACTACACCAAACATGTCTTTTTATTTTATTTTTTTTGCCACTTCAACTTGTAGATCTCTATAAAATGATGAAGACTTTCTCAATCTATTTATTTTAATGGCGATCCTTGACTCTGACATACCATATTATTCTTGATAAATTATAAATACATCTCTCGTTATTTAAAATATAAATTATTTTTTATAATTTTAAAAATTATATCCCATTTTTTAAAATTTTTAATTACATAACAAATGACTCATTTTATAAATAAATCACCAGGTCAATTAAATTTTTTTTAACAATGTCAAAAATATATCTAAATTAATAATTTATATAAATTTATTATTGTATAAAAAAGTTAGAAATTTTATTTTTTATACTAATTCTTTTAAATAAAAAATTCAGATAAGGAAGTATTTATAATTTTTAAAATTACAGAGAATAATCTGTAATTTAAGAAAATTTCAAAAAATGTATTTAGAATTTATCTTATTATTTTTTATTTTTATATAAAAATTATAGGGTAAATTACATTAACACCCCTTGAGGTTTGGTCCAATTACAACCAACCCCTAACATTTTAGAAATTACATTCCCACCCTTGTAGTTAATAGTCTCATTTTACAAACCCCTTACTTATATAAAAGGTAACAACTCCTAGTAGAAAAACAGAATAAATTAAATTTTAAAAAAAAAAGTAAAGGAAATGGGGAAAAAAATAGAAAGTAAAACAAAACAAAAAAATAGAGAGTGCATGAGTTTAATGTTTTCATTTCGTCTAAATAATTACAATGACAGGGGATCAATATAATTTTCCAAATATCATGGGGTGATATGTATTAAATCCAAACCTCAAGAAGTGCACGTATAATTTATCCAAAATTATATATGTTTATCATTTTTTGTTTTCCAAACAAGTTGTTATTTTCATGAAATCAATATCAAAGGTTGTACTATTGATGCAGACCATTCTCCAAATTAATCATTTGACTTTCATAAATTCCATTGTAAAAATAATCCAACAAGAAAAGTTTACTAGTTGTCCGGTGATTATGGCATCGCTAATGTGTGCCGACAAGTACTCGATCTTACACTCTTCATATAGTCAGCAGGTTTATTTTTTAATCTGTTTAATGATAATAAATAAGTTTCTTTGAAATTTACGAATGAGTCAACTCAGTTTCTTGAATTGTTTACTTTGAACAACAGGGTTAGTTTCGTCTCTTTGACCAAAGTAAAAAACTTTTGGGTCAAATCCAGAAACTTCTTTGGACCAATGGACAATAACTACCCTTCAGTATTTAGCTTTCTTGGAATTTGAATGTACTACAATAACTAAAATGACAATTATACCCATACTTTCCAGTGGTATTTCTTGATGTGCCCCTGTGGACCTGTGGTACTGTAGGTAAATAGTTGATATATGGAATTCACTTTAGTTTTAGTTTTAGTTTTAGTTTTTTTTTTGGTAAACTGAGAACTAATATAAATTAAACAGACAAAGTTCCGGGTATGAAATCGCTCTAACATTGTCATACAATTGATCCGATAGATAAGGAGTAAAAATAAAAACATGAAATCCTTCAATGACAAGACTACTTTGATTTGTTAAAATATTTACACTCTTGTTAGCTTCTCGATAAATATGATCAACTGTTGTGATTCTGAACTGTCTCATGAGACACCTACAATCACATATGAGGTTATTGAAATGGTGATGCGGAGAACGTTTTTACAAAATTAGGTTGATCACTGTTTAGCATCCGACTCAACGCCAATTCTCAACAAACCTAAGTCCACTGCCAAATTCAAACCATATCTAAGAGCCCAAAATTCTGCCTTCATAGTTGCCTCATCAATGTTGAGTTTGAAGGTCCCTTGGAGAGGGGGTTCCATCCTATAGACACTACAACAAAAAAGGTCTATGGTGACGAAAACGCGCGACGAAAAAATATTTAGTCTCCAAATATGCATGTTTTAGTGATGAAAATAAGATTTCGCCTCCAATTATATTATTTTCAGAGACGAAAACCAAATTTCGTCACGAAATGCTTAAAATCAAATAAAACAATAGGTGACGAAAATTTTATTCGTCTCTAAATTTTATTTTTCGTCACAAAACAATTTCCCGCCCTTGGAAAATTTGGTGGAAGATTTGGCGCCATTTTGGAGACGAAATTTGTCGTCACCATTGTAAAAAATTTTAGAGATGAAATAATTTCGTCTCCAAATGTATTATTTTCAGAGAGGAAAACCAAATTTCGTCACCAAATGCTTAAAATCAAATAAAACAATAGGTGACGAAAATTTTATTCGTCTCTAAATTTTATTTTTCATCACAAAACAATTTCCCGCCCTTGGAAAATTTGGTGGAAGATTTGGCGCCATTTTGGAGACGAAATTTGTCGTCACCATTGTAAAAAATTTTAGAGAGGAAATAATTTTGTCTCCAAATGTATTATTTTCAGAGAGGAAAACCAAATTTCATCACGAAATGCTTAAAATCAAATAAAACAATAGGTGACGAAAATTTTATTCGTCTCTAAATTTTATTTTTCGTCACAAAACAATTTCCCGCCCTTGGAAAATTTGGTGGAAGATTTGGCACCATTTTGGAGACGAAATTTGTCGTCACCATTGTAAAAAATTTTAGAGAGAAAATAATTTCGTCTCCAAATGTATTATTTTCAGAGAGGAAAACCAAATTTCGTCACCAAATGCTTAAAATCAAATAAAACAATAGGTGACGAAAATTTTATTCGTCTCTAAATTTTATTTTTCGTCACAAAACAATTTCCCGCCCTTGGAAAATTTGGTGGAAGATTTGGCGTCATTTTGGAGACGAAATTTGTCGTCACCATTGTAAAAAATTTTAGAGAGGAAATAATTTCGTCTCCAAATGTATTATTTTTAGAGAGGAAAACCAAATTTCGTCACCAAATGCTTAAAATCAATAAAAAATACAAGAAATCTGGGCTATTGTGACAAAAAAAATTTTGTTTTAAAATTTAACCCAAAGATGACGAAATATTAATTTTGTCGTTTGTTTTAATTTTTCTCAAAAGTATAGGAGACGAAAACAAAATTTCGTGTGCAAAAATGAGGTGCCAATTTCATTTGCATTGGCGCGAATTATTTTAGCTCATTGGAGACAAACATTTTTGTCACAAAATATAATTTTTTTTGTGACGAACGTAATTCGTTGCCAATAAATTCCATACCTATTAAACGATGTTGTTGCATATTTCCATTTATTAGGCGACAAATATATTTTTGTCTGCGAAGGATAAGTTGTGGAAGACGAAAATATTTCGTCACCAATAAACACTCCATCATGCAGACAATGTCATTTCATCTTTCTATTAAATAGGCGACAAATATATTTTTTTTCAGAAGAATAAGTTGTGGGAGACGAAAATATTTCGTCACTAATAAATTCTAATTGATTGCGTGACGAATATATTTTTCGTCTCATAAGGTTAAGTTGTGGAAGACAAAAATATTTCATCACCAATAATAAATTCTTTGTTCTGGTATTGAAGGATACAAAAATATTTTATCACTAATCATTTCTCTTTATTAAAATGCCGTGGTTTTGTGTTTCAAAGCATTGGAACTGTGACCCCAAGAGATACACTCTGATGCTTATCACTCATTTTCATGTACATGAACCTTGAAGTCGTGACCCAAGAAAACACTTTCTACAAACCCTCATTTCTCTCTCGCACTTGAGTCTACTCCTCTCTCACAAGTATTGAAGTCGTGACTCATGAAGACACTTTGTAAACCATTTCTGCTATTTCGCGCTAAAGCTATCTCTTCTGTCTCACACTTAAGCCCTTCGTACATGCCAACATTAAAGCTATTATCCAAGAAGGCACCCTATGCAAACCCACTATTCTTTCTCACAGTGACGGCCCCTCTTGCACGCAAGCACTTTTTCTCATTGTCTGAACCAACTCTACCCTTTCTATCTAGAACACCCATTTCAGAAAAATCGAACGTCAAAACCTCTCTCTAACAAAAAAAAAAAAAGATAATTAATGTAGCTATTTTTTTGTGAGAAAAAATACAGAGAAACAAATAATAAAAAAATTGTAATTTTCAAAATTAATAGAAAACATTACCTTGTTTAGTACATTGTTTTCAAACCTGGACCGGACTGGCCGGTCGAACCGGTTGGACCGGGCCTAGTTCCGGTCCGGTCAACCCCCTGAAACCGGATTGGGGCCAAAACCAAGAAAACCCGGCGACCCACTGGTCGAACCGGTAAAACAGGTGACCCAGTGGTCGAACCAGCCAAAACCGGTCAGTTTTTTTTTTTTTTTTTTCCAAATTTTCTTTTTTTTTTTTTAAATTTTCTTTCTTTCTTTCCTTCCTTTCTTTCTTATATATTTATAAATATATATAAATATATATTTCAAAATTTTGACTAAAAATTCTTATTTCAAGAGTCTCTTCTCATAACGAAGAGTCTCATTGAAAGCTTGAGAATATATATATTTTTTCATACACTACTACAAAAATAGTTAAAGATCACACTTTGACAAAAAAAAAATATCTCACTTTTATTGAAAGTGTGATAAAAAAAATTAGATTGATATTTTAATCACACTTAAGTTGATTAAGTGTGATAATATTTATTTTTTATGTCACTTTTCAATTAAGTGTGATTATATATATATATATATTTTTAATCACACCTTCTAATTAAAGTGTGATTATATATACACTATTACTTTTTAATCACACTTTTTAAATGAGTGTGATTATATATATATTTTTTAATCACACATTCTAATTAAAGTGTGATTATTTATATATTTTTTAATCACATTTTTTAATTAAAGTGTGATTATATATACATTACTACTTTTTAATCACACTTTTTAAATGAGTGTGATTATATATATATTTTTTAATCACACATTCTAATTAAAGTGTGATTATTTATATATTTTTTAATCACACATTCTAATTAAAGTGTGATTATATATACATTACTACTTTTTAATCACACTTTTTAAAAGTGTGATTATATATATATATTTAATCACACTCCCTAAATAGGTGTGATTGTATAAAATATTCCAATTTGATTTTTAGATAAAATATACAATTTTATTTTTATTTTTATTTTTTAAAAAAAAGCCCTAACACCAAAACACAAATTTTTTTAAAAAAAAAATTCAAAATACATTTAACTCTTTAGCTACTTCTAATCAAAAGGAAAGTAGAAGGTTAGGGTTCATCACAAGGCGCGTGAGAGAGAGAGAGAGAGCGCACGTTCAATACTGTTGGGGGCAAAGTGTTTCTTACGGTCGCCATCTTCGGAGGCCTCTCTCTGATCACCCCCAACCAACATACACTACAACAAAACTGGGTTTTTACGGCTTCACATCAATGACATACAGTAAATGCAAGCCGTGGTTTCTCACTTTTACGACTTACTTTTTTTTGCATGTCGTAAATAATTTTCCAACCACGACGTGTTTATTGCGTAGGTCGTGAATGCTAATAACGAAGATTTTTTTATGCCTTGCAAAGTTAGTCGTAAATAATAAAACTTTTATGACGTGCATATGACATGCCGTTAATACATCAACTATACATGACATGCGTACACCAACAACTAAAAATGTTGAATATTTTATGACGCAGAAAAAAACCAACCGTTAAAAATTAAACTTTCCATGACACACAATGCTTGGTTATCATTTTTCAAAAACAGTTTTCAGAAAAATTCTACTTTCTTATTTTCCGTATTTTTTTGTTTTTACTGAATTTTTTAATATTTTGAGCAATTTTTTTAATTTTTAGACATACCTAACATAAATATACCTAACAAGTAAAATTTTTTTGAAAAAAACCTTTTAAAAATTCACTAAATATCAAAAATACAAAAAAAATACGAGATTTCAATATATTTTTTGTATTTTTATGTATTTATTAATTTTAAAAAATATTTTTTCACAATTTTTTTATTTTTTAGATACATCTAAGTAAGGTGCATCTAAAAAAGTAAAAAAAATGTTTAAAATTTTAAAAATATTCATTAAAAACAAAAAAACACAAAAATCAAAAAACTCAATTTTTAAAAAACTTAATTCAAAAAACTCAAATCAATACGTTTTCAGTTTATATTTACAAAAATTTTAAAAACTCAAATAAAAACTTGTTTGGTAAATTTTTGATTTATAAATCAGTGGTTTCAGTTTATAAATTTGGCAAAAAAATGTAAACTCAAAAAATGTGTTTCCGTTTTGAGTTTTGAGTTTTTTTTTTTTTACCACCCAATACTAGCTACCACCCGCTACCATTTTCCACCACCGTTTTCTGCCACCATCACCCACCCCCCACCACCACCTGCCATCACCACTCACCACCCACATGCTACCACTACCTGCCACCAGCAACCACCAGCCACCTACCACTCACTCACCGCCACCACCCACCCTCTGCCACCACCACCACCACCACCACCCACTTGCTACCGCCACCAGCCGCCATCTGCTACCCACTCAATGCCACCACCCACCCCCCGCCACCACCACCACCACCCGCCACTACCATCCATCCGCCCGCCACTTACCCACCACCACCACTCACCACCCACCTACCACCACCACCCGTCACCCGTCACCCGTCACCACCACCCATCACCCGTCACCACCACCCACTACCACCACCACCACCACCACCCATCCGCCACCACCCCACCACTGGCCACCACCATCCATCCGCCCGCCACCACCACCTGCCACCAGCCACCACCACCATCCATTCGCCCGCCACTACCACCTGCCACCTACCCGCCACCAGCCACCACCATCTACCACCCGCCATCACCAGCCACCAGTCACCACCAGCCACCACCACCCATCCGCCAGCACCACCAGCACCCACCACCTACCCGCCACCACCACCACCACTACCCACTCGCCACCATCACCCACCCACCCACCGCCACCACTACGCACCCACCACCACCCGCCATCCACCACTCACCTGCCACCACCATCCACCCATCCGTCACTGCTTTCTACCACCGTCTTCCGCCACCACCACCTGTCACTTGCCACCACTTTCCACCACCGTCTTCCGCCACCACCACCCACTCACCCGCCACTTGCCACCACTTTCCGTCACCGTCTTTTACCACCATCACCCACCACATGCCACCATTTTCCACCATCGTCTTCCGCCACCACTACCCGCCATTATTTTCTACCACCGTCTTCCGCTGTCACCACTCGCCACCACTTGCCATTTCTCACTCTTTTTATATTTTTAAATTTTTTTAAACATTTTGTCTAAACCAAAAGCGTTTGTAGTTTATGTTTTTCTAAAAATAAATAAAAAATAAACAAAAATTAATTTTTAAAATTTTTATAAATATAAACTGTAAACGTTACCCTAAGCTGTTGCTAAAAAAACAAAAGGCGCTAAATAAAAATTAATTGGCGCCAAAACTGAAAAATACGAAACTTTTAGCCAAAAATATTAAAATTAAGAAATTTTCATCTCTTTCAATAGACTATTTCGCTCCATCTTCATCCTTCATCACCACCGACATGCTTTACTCTCCTACCCTAAACCTTTCTCTCACTCACGCTCACTGATTTGACCTTTCTCTCCCTCTTCTCCAACCCTCTTCACCGACCTCATAGCTAGCGCACACTAATCGCCGCTTCAGTTGCCCCGGGTGAGTGGAAAAAGAGAGAAGCAACGATGTAATGAAACAAAAGGATGAGAGAGTGAAGGATTGGAAGGCGGTGTGTTTAGGGTTACAAAGGAGGCCATGGTAGAAGAAGAACGATGATGTAAGTGGAGAGACTCTCCCCTTGTTTTCACAAACAGTCAACTCTCTCTCTCTCTCTCTCTCTCTCTCTCTCCATCCTTCCCCAGGTATTTATTCCCTCCAATTTTCTTCATATTTATTTGCTTTAGATTGCTTGAGATTTGTTGAAATTGCCTATTTTTTACTTAAAAAAAAAAAAAATTACTTGATTGCTTCTGTTAATTGCGTCAGATTTGTTGATTTCTAGCATAATTTATGTTGAAATTTCTGTTCGAAATTGGTGAAACAATTTCTGTTTAAAAAAAAAAAATTTATTTTAAACAATCTGTTTCTGTAAACAAATTTTTGCTTTATATTTGTATCCTTTTGTTTTTTTTTTAATGGATTTAAAACTAATATGGGTGAGAATATTTTGGTATTTTTGATGATTTCTTATTAATTTTGATGGGTTTATGATTAATTTTGTTTGGTTTAATTGACATAAATCCTTTTAAACTCTAGATTTATTTTTAGTGGGTTTATGATTTTTTGTGCTAGTTTTGAATGCTGAGTTCAATCTTTTATATTGGCCATTTTGGTATTCTGTTTTCTAGATGTCAACTCTTTACAATCTAAGATATTCAGGAGCAAACAATGAAATATTAGCAGGACTTTTGAGAGCTTTAAATGGGTCACGGTCCCTTTTCCACCCCTGGTTCTGCCTTGGTACATGTTACTGCTAGAAAAGGAGAGTTGGAGAGACAGAGAGGCCTCCATATATATCAAAATTAGTGAAAGATAAGATGTGTTTGCCTCAAGGCATCAGTAGAGGGGCTATTTATAGATATTTTCACTTTTGGCTTTGGCTGATGAAATGGTGACACGTGTTTTATGTTTATTAAAGTGATGTAATCTTTTTCCCATCTGGCATCCCCTTGGTGCCTTCCAGTCACTAGCATTACCCTCTTATTCCCCGTAGATGATTAGCTCCTTGAAGCCCTTAGATCAATCCCACAACATAACATGAAAATGGCTTCCTAGTGCTCGCACCTACCTCTTTGATGGACTGTACTAATAAAATTGTCAATTTGTCTAAGGTTCCATTTCATCTTTTGGATGAATTTGCATCACTAGTCTAGGTGATCATCTATTGGCTGTGCTAGAACCTGTTATAAGTAGTTGCCTTGTTAAGGTAATGTCTGTGAAGTCTTAGTATTAAATTATTTCTTAAATGAATGCACTTTGTTTTGACCATATTAGATGATATGATACTTGGTTATGAGCAACCATTTATTTTGGAATTTTGGTGCTGTAATAAACTTTAGTTTAATGTTTGTGTGTTTGGGCATCCCTGCTGGTTCTTCTACATGTTCAAATGCAAAAGATTTTAAGGGACCCTCTTTTGAATTGTCTAGGCATGGTGCACTACGTCTTAGTGCAGTTTGGATCTTTGGATCCCTTTTGGTGTATATTTTCTTTGGATGGGTGCTATATTTGTGTTTTGTAGTTATTGCACCTTCTCTGGTCTTAGTCTCAAAATTGGCAAAAAAATTCAAGGATCTGCTAGAAGTCGTCTATAGCTTACACAACAAACATGGATAAATATAGTCATTTGGCAATTCAGATACACATCACACAGAGAAAATTATGTGTGCTGTTACATATACACTCATCTAAATTTTAAAGTAATTATTTTTTAAAATTTTAAAAGAATTAAATAATTATTTTAAATTATTTTAAAAGAATTACAATTGAGACATAGCCCAATATGACTTCTAATTTTAACATTTTTTCTTATTAGATAAATAAAGACATTATCAACAAACTTTTTGTAATAAAGTGTGCACAAGTTTTTCTTTTTAAGGTTGCCATGGGAGGGTTTTTTGGTACATGGCTTCATCTCAACACTCTTGTGTCTGGAGTTTAAAAAGTCTCTCTTGAGTTCTTTCCCTAGAAGCTCACCTGTCCTGGAAAAATAGTTTGGATTCTGGTTACTAGATTTATTTCTTTAGTAACAAATATAAGAAAATAAATAATGTCAAAACTCTCAAATAATATTGATGTAGGCATTGTTCAGATTGATTGAGCCCGTAGACGGCAGAATTATTATAGACAATATTGATATTTCAACAATTGGTCTTCATGACCTCCGTAGCCGTCTAAGTATTATACCCCAAGATCCAAACTTATTTGAAGGGACCATTAGGGGCAACCTTGATCCCCTCCATGAGCACTCAGATCAAGAAATTTGGCAGGTCAAACTCAACTTGCTTACCTTTTTTGTCTTCATTTTTCTCAGTTTTGAAAAAGAAAATCTTAAACTATAAAAGTTCGACCAAGTGAAGTCCATAAAATAAACTGTTAGAAGAAATATCCCAGATATTATGTATAGCCACAACTATTTTAAATTGTTCTGAAATCACAAGTGATCCCATTTTTTGTAATATGAATTCCTCAGTTCCTTCTATAAATTCTTGCCTAAAATTTGTTGTTAAAGTTTGGCTTTCCAGTGTTTATTCCCAAACTTTTTTGCCAGTTTAATGTACAGGCATGTTATGATTACCAGAAAGACTCACCTTCTTAGTGATTCTATTTTGATTTGGAACAGACACTTGAGAAGTCTTAGCTAGGGGATTTTGTTTGCCGGAAAGAGAAAAAGCTAGATACACCAGGTATTTGCACTAAATATTTGAGCATTAAATTTAAGCTCTATTATTAATATTACATCTTGAAGCGTTCCTTTTGGCATTTGTCTAAGACCAGTCGATAAATTGTATTTGTTTGAAATTCATAGTTCTAGAGAATGGAGATAATTGGAGTGTGGGCAGCAGCAACTTGTTTCCCTGGGCCGGGCTTTACTAAAACAGGTTCGGGACTGCACTGTGTGCACTATTGCTCATCGTATCCCAACTGTTATTGACAGTGATCTAGTTCTGGTCCTCAGTGATGGTGCGTACACTATACTTCCCATTTCTTCTTCCATTTAGTGGACATAAGTGTTGTAGCAATCTGTAGAACTTTTTCTAAAGAATTTTAGTATAATTTACTTTTAATAATGTTATTAATTTTCACGAGTATCCAAAAATTTGTCATTTCTTTTTCTTTTAAACTTTTGACAAGACAAATTAAGTTAGTAAAAGGCTCTAGAAGAGAAAGTCGCCCTTGTAGATTTGTAGGAACAATATCAACACCCACAACTCTTTAGATATCTTACGATGAATAATTCCCTGACTCTACATCTTCTTTTTCACTAGTAACACCAACTAAGCACAATGCGTTTGCATTGAATCAAATTTTCCAAGATTCATCAAATTTTTTTGATGTTCTTGAAATGATGAAAACTCAAGGAGATTATGGTATACAAGAGTATATATCTAATCTTGATCTTCAGGATATGCAGGTGAATATGTATCTTGATTAAGAGTTAACTTTTAGAATGTAAATAAGGGTTTGAGAGAGTTGTTGGTCTTCGAAGTCAAAGTCTTAGGTTTGATATTTAGAATGTATCTTGATCCTCTTGTGACTTGTCTCATTTATTAACATAATGTTTCTACAACTCCAAGGTTGTTTGTACGGTCGATCTTTATTTATTTTTCAGAGAAGTGTGATTGCTTTGTATTGTTGTTTTGAAATTATTGTGGGTTTGCGCAGTCCATATGTTGACATGATTTTGGCTGATGGCATCACACTCCTTTGCAATGATCTTCAGGTAGCTTTACTTGTTTACAACTAATTGCCTTCAAAGTGATTGGTTGATCAGGTTACTAGAATTTTTAGTTTAAATGATTATATGAGGAACATCATCTTCAAGCATTATGCTCATAATTTTAGTCGCGTGTTATGGCTCATTATAAATTCATTTTTCAATGGTTTTGGAATTTTTATTTCTTTTTAGAAACTAGAATTATCTCTTAACTTGGTTAAATGACATTTGAATATTTGTTTTCTTGGCAGGTGGATCCCCAAGATATTGTTATGGTATGTGGATATATTTAGATACTCTGAACCTGTTACAATCATAAAACACGATGATTTATATAATTACACTGTTCTGAAAATTTTGTCATGTAGGATTAAATTTTTTATCCTTTGATCTGTGATAAACTCTAAAATTTCAAAGAATTTGCAGAATTCCTTGGAAGAGTGTGGTAGAAGTAGTTTTTATTTTTTTAAAGATCTTAATTTGTTGTTTTAATGTAAAATTTAAAAACATAATCAATTGCTAGACCATATTAACTGTCTTCAATTGCTCTTGATTGGACATATCTCATCCAAGAGTTCACAAATAAAACAAGGTGCTTTCGTCTGTTTTGAAGTTGTTGGAAAGCTAATTGCATAATTTGAAAATGCTGCCTCTGGGGCTTTACATACTATTTGATATTTTAACTTGAGTTTATATGCAGGTAATGTTGTTTTTCATCTGGGGTTTTGGTCGTTCCAAGGTTGCAATTTTTTTTTTCTTCATTTCTTATCAAAACTTTAGTCTTACAATTTGTGAGGCTTTTGGTTTTGCTTCTATTGTTATTATTATTATTATTATTATTATTCTGTGAATCTGCATCTTTGTGAGGCTCTTTAGCCTTTTTCCTTGGGTATCTGCATCTTTGTACCATTGGACTGTTATCAAGGTAAAGCTCTATAGCCTATAGTGTAGGCCTAATGGAGAATAATGCCACCAATCCAAATCCAATAATGGCCTTCATGAACTTCCAACCAATCTATGACTGTCCATCAAGTCCCCTTTTAGTCTATATCTTTAACCAAATGTTATCTATTCATTCCGAACATTTTGTACATTGGATGATTGTTTTTACACCATAACTGCAGGATATGGCCAAAGTTCCTCTCGCTTACATCTTTGCTGCCTTTATTCCAGCTGTAATGATAGCATGGCTTTACTTCTTTGACCACAGTGTTGCTTCACAGATGGCGCAACAAAAAGAGTTCAATCTCAAGAATCCTTCTGCTTACCATTACGACATCATCTTGTTGGGATTCATGGTATATACAATTGGACTTCTCCTATTCCTAGTAGTTGTTCTTATCTGCTTTGCTTTACCTAGAGCTTATGTTTTCTTCTAATTTATGTGTTATCAGACTGTGCTTTGTGGACTGATTGGACTTCCTCCTTCAAATGGGGTCATCCCACAGTCTCTGATGCACACCAAGAGCCTAGTGGACTGATTGGACTTCCTCCTTCAAATGGGGTCATCCCACAGTCTCTGATGCACACCAAGAGCCTAGCTGCTCTCAAACGGAAGGTAGACGTAAAAAATTAAAAAAAATTGAGGAATTATTTACTTATACCCTGATCTGCTTTTAGGTCCGGATGTTGAACTTATTCTCTTGTGTTTTTGGGATGTTGAATTGTGCATTTTGTCTATATATGTCTTCAGTTTTCCTTATCTAGCATATGCTTGTCGGCATTTAGGTTTATCCATATGCAAAACCTTTAGGTTCAGCATCAATTACTCAATTGTTGTGGTAATTAATTCTTGAAGCGTTAGAAACAATGCTGGAATCCTGAGAGTTTATTTTCCTTCCCTGTATTAATATATTAATAAAAACCGTGAGAGAATGAATGCTCTAGGAGTGAAGAATATAACAACTTGTTTGAAGGTTACGGTTCAACATAAGAAATTGAGGAAGGAAAAACAAATACCAATTGAGGAAAATGACGATGATTATCGACCGTCAGAGGTTGAAGATGGCAGTGACACTGAATCCTATGATTCGTTTGAGCATGAGGTACTATACATTTATGCATTGTGAAATATATTCTTTCTTGTTACTTTCAATTCATACACACATAGACATGTATATCTTTGTATATATATTCATATTTTATTATGTTATTCAGTTGTTAGAGATACCATCGAGAGCCCATTCACAATCTCATCATGAGGTATTGACCCACGCATTAGAAGAGGGGGATACCTCTTCACGTCCTGAGGTGACTAGCAATCTGCCACCACCTCTCAATGTGGAGCCTCAACTTGAGGTGACTGCTGGTAATACTATTGGTAAGACACACTCTTTATTTACATTGATTTGAGATCTTAATTAAATTTGTTCACATACTATTTCAATATTATGGCTTCACAATATCAGCTGCTAAGCGTGCTCGTGGCCCGACTCGAGGCAAAGAGGTTCAAGGCCTTGTTGATAGAGATGGAAAGCTTAGCGTGCCTATCCCTCCAGAATTTCGTGCACCGGTAGGGGACTATGCCTCAAAACTAGCCTCAAAGATTGGTGTAGAAGTGCGAACTCGTTTACTAGATCCAAGTGTTCGTAGGTGGAAGTATGTTGATGCCTCCGTTAAGGAGGGGATGTTTCAACGCTTGAATGTAAGTTCGTTGTCTACTTATAGGAGATTTTACTCATTTTTATAATAGGTTAGAAATCTTAATTATTTATTGTAATTATTTTATTTTTTATAAGAATTATCTATGACTTATCTATTTTTTGCAGGATCAATTTGATTTACAAGGAGACCCTGTTGATATAGAGAAAGCAATGAACACAAAATTTGGTCGGAGATTGAGTAACCATACCTATAGGCTGCACAAACAATTCATGGAGCTGAAGGAGGCTAAAGGGGAGGAGTATGCAAGAAACCACCCACCGAAGAATGTCGATCCTACCAAGTGGATAGATCTTATTGATAAAAAGTGGAACACTAAAGAATTTCTGGTAACATTTTCATCTTTTTTATTATATTAGCGAAGAAAGAATTTGATTAGAATAGGGAGAGATTCTAAAACAACTAGAAAGAACACAATCAATTTGCTGTGAAATTCCATATGTATTCTTTTCCCTTTATCTTCCAGGCATGTAAGTGGAACATAATAAAAACCAAATAAGTGGAAAAATGAGAAAGGGAAACTATTAAACATGGATTGGAAGGCTCGCATAATAGGAGATTAATTTATGGTTCCTTAAAGTGCATCTTTCACATCATAGAATAAGAACTAAGATTTCAGTTTCTATGATTGTATTAATTTTCTGTTTGTTCTTGGGTTTGGTCTGAAGTTTCATGATAATGGTAAGCAACTAGCTAAATAACTAATATAGGGTATTGAGGCAGAACTTTAGATTTGATAGAGTTGCAGAAGAAAGAAAGGGTTATGAGTTTGGTATCAGTAATTGTTCCATATCTTGTGAAATGTAAATGGATTTTTTCACAATCTATCTTGCCCATGCTTATATGCCCCCTATTTGTGAACGGTGTAAATTACTCATTTTTCTTTTTTCACCCAGAAAAACCATCTTATGATGAAATCTCAACAAGTCCTCTAATCTATTTTTCACAGAATTGAATGAAACTAGTGAATAATTTGAAATATCTTTTAAGTTGAAATGATATATAGGAAAATGATAGAGAGGAACAATGCAATTTCTTTATTATCAACCATTAAATTTGTTTTACTAGTGATACATTTCATTGTTATATTGGTTCATTATTCCTTACAGGAACAATCAGAAGCCAACATAGTTGTCTTACTAATGATACATTTCATTGTTATATTGGTCATTATTCCTTATAGGAACAATCAAAGGCCAACATCGCGAACAGAGAAAGGATGTATACAAAACATAGGTGTGGTTCTAGGTCAATCCCTGTTAGAGTAGAAAAATTGGTACGTATCCTTGCACTTTCAGAATTATATTAGATTCTTAGCTTTATTTATTGAATATTTGGTCTATCGAATTAGGCACGAGAAAAGAAGATGCTACCTGATCTAGCAGAGTTGTACAAGGAAACTCACTATAATGAGAAAACACGAGTGGATCTCATCTCAAGCTCAGTGTAATTATGTGAGTATATATTGCAATTTTTATTAACAAAATTTTAGAATACTATTTCTTATAATCTTATTTTTCTAATAATTATTTAATTTTTTTTATATTTGATAGGAAAATATGATACAGACACAGGCTGATCACCTCTCACAGCCGGGATCAACCCCTTTGACTACAGAAGAGCTATCAATCAAAGTCCTAAAGCCAAGGTCTGGCTATGTGAAAGGACTTGGCATGAGACCTTCATCCTCTATTAGGAGAGCCACTACCATATATGCTGAAACAAATGATTATGTGAAGCGCCTTGAGATGCAAATAGAGACAAAAGGAACAAATACAAATGCAGAACAATAAAATAGAAGATCTTGAAGAGGGTAAGAAGAAGCAAGGGGAGATAATGGCTGATGTTGTCAACTTTTTGAGGACCAAAGGATTCACTGGACATTTTGGAAGTGGAGGGGACTCATCCACAAGTGGACATACTTCTTGGTAAAGTATATTAACTTTAATATAACAAATTTTATAAAAGAATACATGTTTGAAGAATTAGGAAGTAATGGAAACATGCATATGACATCCAATTTGCACAGGTGCACATGATGTATAAATTGTGAATTAGTCTAAAAAATATATTTTTTTCTCTGTACTTAAAGCTTGAAAAAAGGTCGTCGAAATGCTAAATTATCACACAATTACAGATTTGTACAAGAACCAATAGAAACACCTTAGGAGGGACCAATATAAGTTGTATGAACTTACGGCACATTAATGGAATGCACCATTTGTGAATTAGCCTTAAAATTAATTTTTTGTTCTCATAATCTAAAAAAAAGTCTGTTACAGGGATAAATTGTATAATTGGTTTAATTGTAAATTGATGAGTTACTAATGTTTTTTTGTATAATTGATTAATTACTAAAACTTTTAATTTATTTTTTTGCAGATTGGATTGGGGTGGCATTTTTGACGTGCAACAATGATATAATTTGTTTTTCATTTTTGTTTGATAAGGATACACATACTTTTTGGAGTTACACTAGTTATTGTTGTATTTTTGGTGGAATTGAACAAGTTATAACTTTTGGATATTTTGTGGATATTTCACTATTTTATTATATCAGGATGGAATTATTTGTAATGATAAATGGATATTTTCATTTTGTTAATTCGTAAATGTGTTGATAACAGGCTAGGTTAAGTTGTGATGGAATTATTATATTCAACAGGTTTCAACATGAACAGGGTCATATTTGTTGAACTAAAATTTAGATTTTGATAAAATAGGTATATAATGTGGAAAAAAATATTATGAAATTATTGACAAAATTTTCCATCCCTAAAGAAGGTTTTTTTGTCTCTTATTTGGCTTGGGTGGATGATTAATTTTGTCATAAATTCTTTATTTCGTCGCTAAATGAATTTGTCATGACAAAAAATATTGTCACATTTTGTCACTATTACTCTCAATGTGTGACGAATTTTTTTTGACATTATTTCATCATTTTTAATGATGAATTTGTTTTTATCTCTATTGGTAGCTTCTTTGACAAAAATTTTTTGTCTTCGTTTATATTAAACGTGACAAAATTATTGTCTCCATTTCTTATATTTATGACAAAATACTTTTGTCTCTAATTTCTCCTTTAATGACAAAATATTTTGTCGCTAATTACTTATAAGTATATTCCCAACAGAGTGTATTGGAGACAAAAAATTCGTCACAAATTTATCATTTTTAATGATGAATTTGTTTTTGTCTCTATTGGTAGCTTCTTTGACAAATTTTTTTTGTCTTCGTTTATATTAAACGTGACAAAATTATTTCGTCTCTATTTCTTATATTTATGACAAAATACTTTTGTCTCTAATTTCTTCTTTAATGACAAAATATTTTGTTGCTAATTACTTGCAAGTATGTTCCCAACAGAGTATATTGAAGACAAAAAAATTCGTCACAAATTTATCATTTTTAATGATGAATTTGTTTTTGTCTCTATTGGTAGCTTCTTTGACAAAAAATTTTCGTCTTCGTTTATATTAAACGTGACAAAATTATTTCGTCTCTATTTCTTATATTTATGACGAAATACTTTTGTCTCTAATTTCTTCCTTAATGACAAAATATTTTGTCATTAATTACTTACAAGTATGTTCCCAACAAAGTGTATTGGAGACAAAAAAATTCGTCACAAATTTATCATTTTCAATGACGAATTTTTTTTTCGTCTCTAAGACCCTTTAGCGACGACCCTTTGGAGACAAAACGGGTGACGAAAAATGTTCGTCGTAATTAGTTTGGGTGACGAAATATATACATTTTGGGACAAATTTGTTTCGTCTTTAAATCCCAAATTTGTTGTAGTGAGAGATATTGATAGTCTTTATTGATTGTCTCTATATGTAATGTGCTGCCATTCTAAAGCTTTGGCTACCACCAAAGAAGCCCTAAAAAAGGTCGGGTTGGTTTGAAAGTATACAGAGTTACGGTTCAATCAAATGGCCAAACAAACAACAGGAAACAAGATAGTTCAGCTGATAGTGGAATTCACTTACTCCTAGACAACAATCAGTATGTTTGGTTTCAGTTTTCTGAAAATTGAGTTTTTTATTTTTCGTATTTTTTTTTTAGTGAATTTTTTAAAATTTTAAGTAATTTTTTTTAAAACTTTTTTAGATACACCTTACTTAGATGTATCTAAGTAGTAAAATATTTGTGAAAAAATATTTAAAAAAATTAATAAATACACAAAAATACAAAAAATGTACTGAATTTTTATATTATTTTAATATATTATTATGTTTTATAAATGTATTTATGTTAGGTGTGCCTAAAAATTAAAAAAAATTACTTAAAATATTAAAAAAATTAATTGAAAACATTAAAATATGAAAAATAAAACAGTAGAATTTTTTGATAACCGGAAACAAACAAGCTAAATAATTTTGGTATCACTCATATTTCATGCATGAATTTTAAATTTATATTATATATTTTATTTTAAAATAAATTTTAAAATAAAAAATCAAGATCATTCCCATTTTTTCGCACTCACCTAAATGGAAATATCCAATTGAAATAGTTATGGTCCATTTTGGGTATATTTTGGTGATATGATATACGCCCACAGGGGGTCACTCCCACGACCTCCACAGGCTTATGACTGGTCAAATTTTTTATTTTTTTTTCTTTTCATCCAACTACCAATCCCCACGTATGTGTGTGGGGTGGGGTGGAGGGGGTGGGAGAGAGGGTCCGGATCATTTTTCTATGATATAATGGAATATGAATAATTTGAATCATATTTGTCTTTAAAAAAAATAGACACTCAATTTTTAAAATTATATTTGTTTTTTTTAAGATAAATATGCTCCAATTATATACCTGCTAATTTTCTATCAATTTAATTTTATACATAATAATTTATTTGACAAAACTTACAACATGAAATTTTTGAATCACAAAAGTGATTCAAAGATGAATCCACAATTCTCAACTAAGGTCTCGTTTGGGAACAAGTTATTTTAGTTACTTTTTGACTTTTTAACTAAAATATGAGGTAAAAAAAACTAGTTTGCTTGGTTCTATTTTTCCAAAAATACTTTTCAGAAAATTCTACTTTCTTTTTGTTTTTACTGATTTTTTAAAATATTTTAAGTATTTTTTTTACTTTTTTAACACACATAACATAAATACATCTAGAAAGTAAAATAATTGTAAGAAAAATCTTTTAAAAATTCACTAAATATAAAAAATACAAGAATTCAGTACATTTTTTTTGTATTTTTATGTATTTATTAATTTTTAAAAATATTTTTTCACAATTGTTTTACTTTTTAGATACATCTAAGTAAGGTGCATCTAAAAAAGTAAAAAAAATGTTTAAAATTTTAAAAATATTTACTAAAAACAAAAAAAACACGAAAATAAAAAAATTTAGTTTTCAAAAAACTTAATTCAAAAAACTCAAACCAAACACAACTATATTTGGAATAACTTTTTGATTTTTTATGAAAAGATGTGCGAAAAATGGAGAGAAAATTGAATCTTTGACATTTGATATAAGTTATAGATTTTTTTTGATTTTTTTAATTTTTGGCTAAAAATATTGTATGCTAATCGAGACCTTAGGCCCTTTTATCCAATTAACAAAATGGCGAGAAGTTTAATCTAACATAAATGTAAATAGGCCGAGTTCCAGATGGAGGCCCACTTCGAAGACAATAGGTTTGGTTGTTCTATATGAAAAGTTTGGCCCATGAAAACCTTGTTACAACCCGTAAGCAAACCAGGTTGGACTGGGCCTATTAACAATAACAAATGCTCTGTTTTTCCAATTAGTTTTTCTATGTGTATAAAATCTGATCATAAAATTTGACACAATCAGTGGGACACATTCTAGTTGTTGCATGCAACTCTAATACCTTTCATGAAAAAATCCATGACTTTCTCTAGAAAATTCGAAAGCTCTTTTTTTTTTTCTTTTTTTTTATATAAACATAATAGACCTTTCAAAATGGTTCATCCTTGCAATTTTATAATTCCCAGAAAGCAGATTTAGATTTACCATTGAATATGGGCCAATTATGCTGATTGAGAATCCAATTCACACTTCTTACTTGATCCAATTTGCATATAATTTGAGTAAGATATAATGCAAGATAATATTACTGTTACATTTAATATTTATTCTCTACTCATATACGAGAGAGAGAGAGAGAGAGAGAGAGAGAGAGAGAGAGAGGAGGCCAAGGTAAAAGGTGTTTCACTTGAATGATACTGCACCTTCAAAAGCAACATACCACTGCATATGAGACAGACAAGTGTGGAGCCAAAAGCCAAGAGAAAAACAAACCCTAGCCAGATTTAGCAGAAAAGAGAGAAGAGAGAAGAGAATTTTTCTGTGACCTTTCATCATACTAGCTCTACTAGCTCCTAATTAGACCATTCATTTCCTCATCACTGCCCCAAAGTACTGCTACTTCCTAATTAGATCATTTCATTTCATTATCACTTGCCAAGTGATGCCTGAAGATGGTTATGATTGGTGGATATTGTGGACATGTACCACAGGGAATGATATGGGACAGTGAAATTTTATTATTGATTAGTTATTGATCGTCCAGATATGAGTTAATTCAGACTTAATTGGGTTGATGAGTTGGGGGAAAAATACATTGGATTATTATTATTATTTTTTAATTATTAATTTGTGACATGATCCACACAATGCTCACGGACACTCAATAGCTTTCTATATTAGATAATTTTATCATCATTAAGTAGCTTTTCAGGGATAAAAATTATCACATTAATTTTAATTTTGATTAATTATAATTGATTATAAAAGTGAGTTTTGACGTTTAACTTTATCAAAATCCCTCTCCTTAAATAGGTGAAAATATAATATCTTGAGTTACAAATTTATTGATTGGAGACCGATCGTGATTAAGTTTGTTCAAATCTAATGTGGTAGTTTGAATATTGAATAATTATTTTCAAATTTCAAAATTTCATCAAATAGAGCAATTCTATATATAACATAATATAATTTTTTAGCTCATTTTTCTCATTACAAAATACAAGTCAGTGAAACTGACATTAATAAATATACATTAGATTTACACACTTGTGTTTAGAAAGGGGAAAAAATGTGATAAGAGATCAGATTATATGGAATATTTATTAGTTGTTGCGGAATATCATGTGATATTATTCACATAATGTTCTCAATCAAGACACCATGAAAAACTATACTTGTAGAGAAAAATTGTGACACACACATCAAGTGATTTGTCTTTTATGTTCTAACTAACTAATTAATAAAGGGCGTCAAAATTATTCCACCTATAAAGTTTTTTTATTAAATATTACTGCTAAAATATCACTGATTGGTTTTTAAGAGACAACATGTCCTTTCTAATTTATTTAGATTTTTCTTATTTATTTTATTAATTGAGAATATCAGATGAACACTGATACATGATAGTAGCCAGTAGGAGACTAGTTTCAACAAAGAATCAAAATTGAGGGAAATTATCAATGACATTTGGCATTGTATAATATATATGCATGGCAATGGTATTGGGAGGGATGAGCTCTGGCATCAGTAGTGTGTTTTTGATTAGTACATATGCATGCCTTGTCATGCCAACCTATACTTGCATGTACCCTCACCCTCACCCTTAGTCACTCCTCCTGGATCCCATGGTCAGCGCGTGTAGTGTAAACCATGCTACTGAAAAAAGAAAACAATCCCAATGGACAAGAGAGATGATCCATACCCATTTCCGACCCTTTTGAGAAAAAAATGTGTACTTTTGCACTTTGGTTTTGTGAAGTTCTTCCTGGTTCTGTGTGTGCGCGTGTATGCATGAAGCCTACTGAGTTTGACATTGAAGTGTGTGTGTGAGAGAGAGATAGAGAGGGACGTCAGGTCTTGCATGCAAAGGAGGTTGAAATGAATCTATCAACAAGACAGAGAGAGATGATCACAAACCATGCAATCTGCCTTGAAAATTATGTGATGCTCCCATAATTTCCCTCAAAAACATAGGTTTAATGTTTAAATTTAGTAATGTGACAATCAATTAAAATATTAAGGCTAAGTTTGGCATAACACAAAAAAGTCAAAAAGTCAAAAAAGTCACTATCCTATTTCACATCATCTTATTTAAATCACATCACCTCTGTACAACATCAATTCAAATCCAACCCATATTTTATAAAAAGTCAAAAAGTGCACTTATTTAGATCATCCCAAACAACCCCTAAAAGTAATACTTTTTTCATATATTATTTAATTATCAATAAATCATATCACTTACGCATTATTGAGTTTAAAAAATGAATTTATATATTATTTTTCTTAATTAAATTTACTATTATATAGATAGTAGTAGAATGAGTTTTTTCAAAGATTTACAAAGATGGATGAGCTTTTACTATTATATAGACAGTAGTAGATGAGAGGGATTGATGATTTGATGACGTTTTCTCACTGCTTGGAGGTGCAGCTACGTGCCAAGATCATCTTGTGTGACATGTATGTCAACTAGGGGGTGTTTGGAAATTAATTTTTTTTTTTTTATTTTTGATTTTTTATGAAATGACATACAGGAAAAAAAAAAATAGAGAAAATAATTTGACAAATTATAATATAATTTTTAAAATTTTTTTGACTAAAACACTCACATTTCCAAACAAGGGCTTACAACTTAGCAATGGCGGAATAAAGAATATACATCACAAAATAATTCACAAAAAAATATATAATAAAAGGTTGAGAGTAAATTTAATTATTACTCATTTTGTGTTTTAATTCTATATATTTTTGTTAACATTAGTATATTGCCAACTTCGACAATATACACTAGTAAGAGAGAAGGGATGTGTCATTGTGTTGTTGGGGCTATGTAAATTAAGGGAGCTATTATTTCTACTCTATTTTATTCTAAATATATTTCTTTCTTTGTTCTTATTATATATAGAAGGGAGTTTATTTGAAGAAAAATAGAGTGAGAATAGTAAGTATGTATAATAAGGACAAAGAAGAGAATGTATTTGGAGCAAAATAGAGTGAGAATAACGACTCCCTAAATTAATGTGTATTAGAAGTTTTGGGAGTTCAAATTAAATTTTAAAATGCTACTTGTTTTTATAATGTCAATTTCCATTTGATCTAGAGGTAAAGCTAAGATAAAACTAGCTATGTGAATATTTTCTTAAGCATTATGTTAATGATAGTTCTATGAACCATGTTTTGAATCCCGAATTTTTTTTAAAAATATCTACTAACCATGTTAATGACCATTCAATAATTTTTTATCATAACCAATATTGTTTTGAAAAAAATACCATTTTTGACTCTTTGTCTAACAAGTCACGCAACTTTATTGTGTAGAATGTAAGAGGTATGTGTATGAGTAGTGTACAATGTAGCATTACAACTGTATTAACTGTTATTAAAATGATGAAAAACTACCCCACCCCACCAGTGTCAATTTCAAAACTAGTGTGCAAGGCATGTCCACAACACTAATCATCATGTTGGTTTAAGTTTTTTGAGTTATTTTTTAAAAAAGTGATTTGAAAACTATATTTTGAAAATAGATATATATTTGGTTTTTAAAAATTTTATCAAAAATGCTTGGGAGCACTAAAAAGATAGCACTAATGAGTTGGCTCCCCCCATGATGTGATGGGTGTCTCTTTTTTTTTTTTGGGACATTTCCACCTCATTAGAGCTATTAGTGCTCTATTATTTAGAGCTCCCAATCACTTTTGAAATTTTATTATTGCAAATTCAAATTTTCCTCCACAGGTGGAGAGAGAGCGCAGACTAAAGGATGTATTCAACAATAAATAAATAAAAAATTATTATCACATCAAAAGTACCATCATGTTTATTTTATGTATATATGTACATACTATATGTATCAAAATATAAAAGATGAACCAAACCAAGATTTTGAAAAAAGAATCCAAAAAAGAGATTTTGAAAGCTTTTTCAGATTTTTGACTAAAACTAAACAAAAACTCTACAATTTTTAAAAAATTAAATCCAAAAAAGAGTAACCAAATAGAGTGGATAGCATGAACCACTAGTCCTACAATTACCAAAATTTTCGATCATCAAAACTAAATGTCTGTATTTATAAACGCAAGCACTGTATACATTTACATTTTTAAATATAAACATTTTAATTAAAACAAAAAATTTTGATGATAAGAAAAAGAAAAATACTTCATCTATACAATTTTTCTTCCATAAACCTCTCGAATGACGTGACAAGAAAAAGTCAAATTAATGATTCACATTCCTACACTCTTCTCTTCCTTTAAAACTTTATAGTCATTCTTGCCAAGTCATTTAAAAATTTATAGAGTAAAAATTAGGTAGATATAGCATTACTTAAAAAATAAAATAAAATAAAAAAATAAATTCGGCATCCATATAATTTTTCTTTATAAAGTTGATCATTGAACTTCAAACTAGTTTCTCTCCCATGTACCTTTACTTCAACCTTTACCTTTGCTTCAACCTTTTCTCAAACATAGGAAATCACAATCTAAAGTGTTGACTCTTCTTTGATTGACACGTGTCACTTTAGAAGAAATATAGACGAAATGGTCATTTTAATTCATTTCACGTCTACATCGATTATATGCTTTTATACCAAGAAGGAAAAAAAAAAATTACAACTCAATTTTTTTAAAAATATTTTTCCTAAACAAAATTATGAGGACAAATAAAAAAGTTTTAAAAATAAAAATTACAATGTTCTATTAAAGTTCTCCATCAATCATCATGCAATCTTTATTTACATTTTATTTTGGACAAAACCCCATCTATGACATTTGAGTTTGTAGCGGAGGACATAATTGAGCCAGTTTATAAGGTTAAAATATTTTAAATAAATTAACAATATTTATCATTAAAAAGAATAATTTGATTTTTTAGTTTTTAATTATCAAATTTCAACCTATAAAAAGATTACACAAAACAAGTTCACAATCATCTTCCTCAGAAACATATGAAAGTGAAATACTTAAAAGCTAGTATTCTATTCATAAGAGTAGGATAAGCAGACGCCTAAACAAAATTGGTTGATTTACAACCCACCTATATCCCTGTGCGGGGGCGAAATATCCTCTGCTTTCTGTACGCCTTGGACTCCAAGCTTCTCGTAACGGCGTCTAACCTGACAACACAGAAACGGTGAGCTGCCCGGCGGTGGTTTGCCGGATAGACCCTCCGACGATCTAGTCAGATCACTTGAGAAAGAAGAAGGCTGTTAGAGAGAGAGTATGTTTAAGATGGCGCAAATTCGTTACCTCTAACGTTCATCTTCTTCCCCTATTTCTAGGCTGGCCATGCAGCCTCAAGATTGTGCGCGCATTACCCCTACTGTCCTTCCCTGGACAGGTGGTAGTGCTCGCCTCTCACCACCTTATGCGTGTAAAGGCCTAGTCCTCCAACCAGTACATGCAGAACTGCCCAACGGTATTGACGCGTGCTTGGAGTAGATGTCCTCTCCCCAACGCCATTGGCCCAGGTGGCATACTTAACCGGAGTGCCACGATCGGTCTATCCCTCGTAGAGAATTGTCACCACAAGCACACAACCGAGCTATGTATCGCCGACCAGCCCCTTGGCAGGGGCCAAAGTGTGATGCTCATGGCTGGGTTACTCGTGACTGGTCACTCCTGGCTGACCGGCCATGAAGCCCGCCGGCCTTTCCCCGCTCTTCCTCCATTCTAGGTTGCGTGAAGTCCGGCCATCTCGGCTATCCGGTCGGGGGCGTGCCGGTCTTCGCCCGTCCTTAGTCTGGCCCGGGTTGCCCTTAGCTCGGTCGCTTCACATCACTGCGTGCCCAGCCGAATGTTCAACAGCTCCTAGCTCGGCCAGATCTTTAGCCCATATCTGACCGGCCAATCCGACTCGGTAGTGCACGCCAGGCCGAAAGGCCACGCCAATCAGGAGAACAACTCGGCACCGCGAGGTTCGTTCACCCCCCGCGTTCCCGTAGCTCGGCCGTACTGTTCGGTGCAAATCTCCCCTCTCAATTGCCTCTTAATCCCATCCAAGCTAATCGTGATTGGGGTTACCTCCATGACCGAGCTAACGGTCGCCGAGTTGCGCCAGTACAGGCCGAGCGTGATCGGCGCCAAATCCGTTGCCGTGCTATCCCACTTGGTCGGCCATTGCCTCAGTAGTCTTGTCAAGGGTCGTACAGCCGTACTGACAGCTGCGCTCTCAGTGCCACATGGCTTCACGCCATTGGGCCGTACAACCCAACTGTCTCCCACGCACAGAATTCAAACGGCTGCCGCCGTTTGGGTTTTCCCCTCTTTTTATGCACAAACGAAGGGTCATTTCAACCCTTACTGTTCATCTTCTTCTCTCAAGCCCCAAAACCCTTGCTCTCAAAACCTTCGAACCTCCACCTTGCTGCCGTTGCTCCCCATTTGTTCCCCTACGTCTCTCTTTGCCGTTTCTGAAGCTGCAATCTAATCTGAGAGGCCTAATCGTGCGGCATTAGGTACTGGTAAGCCCTTCTATCCTTCTTTTGTTTTTCTGTTTATGCTCTCCATGTTTTTCATCACTGTTCTTCGTGTTCTTGCTTAGAAATACTACGAACCTACCAATACTCCCTCCATGGGGTAGTATTGGCACACCTTAGGACAAACTGGAACTGGAGGGGTGGATGGGGCCTTCGTGCCCCTGTTTCTCCTTAGTTTGAAGTTTGAATGAATGAACCTCATTTCTGGGATGAACAGTTTGAATCTGGTTAGGACCGAGCTAAATGCTCATTTAGATCCGTAGGTAGAGCTTCAGCCGAGCAAAAACTGGTTTGTGGTTTCTCGCTGAGGCCGCGACCGAGCTGAATACTTAATTAGATCGGTAAATAGGACTGAACCAAGCTAAAACTTGCCTTGACCGAGCCGAAAATTGAATCAGAACCAAATCAAGAAGGCTAAAACAGCCATTCCGTCGAGCTGAGATAGGGGTTAGACCGGCCAAACACCCTAAAACCTTTCTCCGGGCTAAGAGTTCTAATATGAGCCGTGCAATTTCTGCCGTGCTAACCCTTGGGCTTATTTTTCAACAATGCAAAACAAACTAGGACCGATCAGGCCAGTCCAGAACCATCACTGGTGAAGCTCAAAGTCCGAGCGAATACCAACATTTTTGACCAAGATACAAATTAAGTCGTCAAATAAAACCGAGATAGATGGGGAAGTACCGATTCATGGTGAGCTCGCCCAGTGCATTAGCTGAGTTTCGTATGGAGTACAACATCCCAGACGACGTCATCTTAGAGCTCGCCAAGAAGGGAGATACCCCTTGGGGCAACCTAGACCAGTGCCCCTTCATGGTCGTGTCCATAGTCGAGGGAGGACTTCGCTTCCCGGTCCAACCCTTGATCTGCGAATTTTTGAGACAGACAAGGCTTTGCCCGACCCAAGTCTCCAACAATACGTACAAAATAATAAACGGTGTCGCCGAGCTGAACCAGAGGCTCGGCTTCAATCTCGGTCTTGCTGAAATTTTTCATCAGTACAGCCTTAGTAAAAATAAAGGTGGGTTTTGCTGATACCTGAAAGTAAAGAAGGGCCGAGCAAAACTCATCGAGGGCAACCCGGACAAAGAGACCAACGATGATGACTTCCTATGGGTGTCCGGTAATTACGAGGACACCGAGGCGCCCATACCGGGCTAGTACATTAGGAAAGATTTTGGCAGTGCTGGTGAGTAGCTCGGCTAACCGCCCTATCTTCTTCCTGCATTAGTTTCTCTCTTTGCCGGTCTAACACTTGCTTCTTTTTGCAGATTACAAGCACTTAGCAGAGGACTACAACCGGGCTAACCAAGAGGCTATCAGAGTTTTACTGCGTCATCCAGTCGAGGAAAGGGAGTCTTCAAAACTGCTCGGCTTTGAACCGACCTACCACTACCAAGCACCGCGCAAAATCCGGGTCACCGACTTTCTTCGTGCGCCTTCTCCTGAACCTGACCCAAATCTTCCGCCGATCAGACTAGTTCCCCTCACCGCCGAGCAAGAAATGGCAAAAATCCGGGCTATCAAATCAATGATCACTGGTAAGGAAACCGAGACGCAACCACCGGAGTCAACTGGGGGAACATCCTCTACCCCAGCCGGGCAAATGGAAGGCGCAGTGCTGGCTCTTGCCAGCGAACAATCAGCTAGTCGGCCGAAGAAACGCCCGAGGAAAGCTCAGGCCGGACAACACCTGGTGGATGAGGACTCCACCGAGCAAGCTTCGACCGATCTCGGGGGCCAGACCGAACAACACATCAGCGGCCCCTCCAAGAGCCTAAGTGCCCTCCCGGTCTGGTCGCCGGAATTCAAATACAAAGGCCGTGCTGTTTCTGAAACAGACTCTGTCTATGCGGACAAGGACTACTCGCTTGGTTTTAACATGACCAAGGGGTTGATCCTGTCCGCCGACATGAAAAAACATGACGAGCTCTCCGACCTGAAGGTCCTCCGCTCGGCGGCGAAATCCATAGTGCTGGTAAGTTGTCAGTTTGCTTTCCTTGGAGTTATTGCTCGGTTTTTGCTCAGTTCTCCAAATTCTTACAATCTTTCATTCGTTTTCAGGCCGCTCAAAAGAACTATTTAGCCCACGATCGAATGATCGCATTGCAGCAGAGCCTGCGGGATGCCATTGCTGAAAACAAGGCCAAAACAGCCGAGATAGCAAAGCTGAAAGCCGCGCAGGAGGCGGTTGAGGTTGAGCGAGATGCGCTGAGCCAGAAGTTGGACCGGGCTGAAGCGGACAAACAGCAAGCCGTGAAGTTGACCAAGGCTCGGTACCTCCCCGAGTTGCGTAAACTTCGCGACGCCCACAAGGAAGAGAAAGACAAGGCGGTTGACGACGCCGAGGACCGAGGATATGCGCAAGGCGAGAAGATGTATGAGCGGCAGGTGCAGGCGACCAAGGACATCTTTTTCCAGTGCGGTTGGAAAGTTGCCGTGGAGAAAGTTGGCCTTGGTCAAGATGCTGATATGTTCCTGAATCCACCCACTGCCTTCATATCGCACTACATGCAGGCCTATGCGACTGCCGCGCAGAAGAGGCTCATAGAGGAGGCCAAAAAGGAAGCCGAGGTAGAAGCCGCCGCCACGCAACAAACCGAGCAAACTTCTCCTGAAGCATCTCAAGATGCGGAAGATGAGATGACTGATTAGGAAGTTGCCACGGTGGAGGGCGCTGGCGATGAGGCAGAAGAGGGCTTGCTCGAGCAAATTATTCAGGTCGCCGAGCAGATGATCGAGATCGCCGAGCAGACCGTCGATCTGGAATTGGATTGATGATGTTGTCTTCTATTTTCCTTTGTCGTTTTTTGTTTCCTTTTTT
The DNA here is from genome assembly GCA_036172215.1 of Camellia granthamiana. Classification (NCBI taxonomy): domain Eukaryota; kingdom Viridiplantae; phylum Streptophyta; class Magnoliopsida; order Ericales; family Theaceae; genus Camellia; species Camellia granthamiana. The sequence goes on along the minus strand of CM069916.1, from coordinate 16,462,655 downwards.
TGAATGTAACCGGGCTAGGCCCCCCACTTGTAATGCGTTTCCTTGGTCAATGAAATTTAACTTTTTGCTCGTTTATCTCCCATTTCTGTTCGGTTGGCACATGCAAAATTTCTTCATTCGAACCTTAATGCATCACAACTGGTACGTCAGCTACGCCGCGCAATATGCCAGGCTAAAATCAAAATTTCTTCAACTAAAATGTTTGCGAATCAAACTGGCAGCTCGGTTCTCTGATTATTCAAATGAAACCAGAAATTTTCATGCAGCCGAGCAAAATTAGCTCGGCCGGGCTGAAATGCCTCTGCCGTCCTTGCGGGCAAGGACCAGCTCGGCCCTGAAGAAAATTGGACAGATCATCAACATCACATTTTGGCTGAGCAAAACTAGCTCGGCATGTTTATTGTACACAATTCCAATATTCCGATATGGCCGAGCAAAATCAGCTTGGCCTTGGAGTTGGACAGAACGTCAAAAATTCTTTTCTCCGAGCAAAGTCAGCTCGGCTTCTCGTAAGTCAGACAAGGCACCAACATATCGTTTGGCCGAGCAAAGTCAGCTCGGCTATTATTGGTTGGACAAAACACCAATATTTCGTTTTGGCCGAGCAAAATCAGCTTGGCCTTATCATTGGGCAAAACACCAATATTTCGTTTTAGTTGGTCATGACGTCAACATCCTAATTGGGCGAGCAAAAATCAGCTCGGCCCTTATTTGAATTAGACCATACGGCAATCATTTCGCTGGGCTATAAACAACTGTTTGTGCAGTCCGCTTTTATACCGGTGAGAGAAAATCAGTCCGGTCCCAGCGAGGTCGGTCTCCTTGCCCCTGGCATCCGTAGTGGCCTTGTATCCTTGCGGTGTCATCGTATAGAGGGATGTAATACAAAATAACAAGAAGGCTATGTTTCATTTCAAAAAACAGTGCTATCTTTATATCAAATGCAAAAAGGCTCAGAGAGCTAAGCAATAAAAGCGACTACATCTTAAAAGTAAAAGATCTTAAGGTTGGCTGCATTCCACGGTCTGGGGACAGCTTTGCCTTCTAAATCTTCCAGATGGTATGCCCTTTTGCCAGCGAGACCAATCACTTTGCAAGGTCCTTCCCAATTTGCACCGAGCTTTCTTTCGCCAGGGACCACCGTGTTGCCCAGCACTTTTCTTAAGACCCAGTCCCCGATCTTGAATAGCCTGGGGTACACAGCCTTATTGTATTTCTTGGAAAGTTCTTGCTGATAGGCCACTATGTGGATTAATGCCCGCTCCCTCTTTTCCTCGGCAAAGTCTAGTTCCAATGCCACTGCTTCATTGTTCAAATCCGGTTGGAAGCTTTTAGACCGGATGGTTGGCATGCCTATTTCCAGCGGGATAACGACTTCCATGCCATAGGCCAAGGCGAACGGAGTCTCTCCGGTCGACCGCCTTGGTGTAGTGCGGTACGCCCAGAGTACACTAGGGAGTTCTTCAGCCCACTTCCCCTCGGCCTTCTCAAGCCGCTTCTTCAGCTCGTCAAGGATGGTCTTGTTCGAGGCCTCTGCTTGACCATTTGATTGCGGATAGGCCGGCGTTGAATTGTAGAACTCGATCTTTAACTCTTCGCAAAATCCGCGAAAGAGTTTCCCATCGAATTGAGTGCCATTATCCGAGATGAGGGCCTTTGGTATGCTGAAGCGAGTGATAACATTTTTCCAAACAAACTTCTTCACATCTTTTTCCTTTATGTTTGCCAATGGCTCGGCCTCAACCCACTTGGTGAAGTAGTCAGTGGCAGCGATGAAGAATTTGCGATTGCCTGGTGCTGCTGGGAGTGGTCCAACAATATCTAACCCCCAAAGTGCGAATGACCAAGGACTTGTAAGGGGGAGCAATTCTCTAGCTGGCTGGTGGATCTGGTGAGCGAACTTCTGACACTTTTCACACCTGCGAATAGGGATGACAATTTAAACCGGGCCCGACGGAGACCCGACCCCCCGACCCCGAATAGAACGGGTTTTCCTCGAAAATTATCCCCATAGGGCCGGGGACGGTATCAAAAATTAAATCCCCGATAATTTTCGGGCCGGGGACGGGGATAGGTTTCCCGGCCCCGGATGAGCCCCGTGCATCCCCGTATATATTATATATAAAATATATTTCTAAATTTCATTTCATCTCACTGTTGAATACTTCATTCCACTCACTCATTCTCTCTCTCTACCAATCTTCTCTCTCTCTCTCTCTCTCCTCCCTCCACCGCCGATCTTCTTCAGTCACAACACTCTCCTCCACTGCCAGTCTTCTTCACTCGCCACCGATCTCCTTTCTCTCAGTGTCTCTCTCTCTCTCGCTACCACCGTCGTCGTACAACACCGATCCCGCTGCCACCGTCGTAGCACATCACCGCATCTCGCTACCACCGTCGTCGTACACCACCGATCCCGCTACCACCGCCGTCATACACTATTGCAGTGACGTGACTCACCGATCTCGCTCCCACCGTGGGTTTTTGAACAGATCTATGTTTTTTTTTGAAAAGTTTTGATCAATATATACATATAAATATATATTCGGATCTGATCTTATTGTTATGGTTTTATCTGTTAGGGTTTTAAAAGGTCTGTTTTTTTGTAACAGATCCATGATTTTTTCTAATTAATTTAAGATTTTTTTAAAGATTTTTTAAGATGATGATAGATCTGATCAGATTTTTTTTAAAGATTATTACGAGTATGCCCGTGTATATATATGTAATTTTTGTGTGTGTAATGTTTACAGGTTCATATATGTAATGTTTGTGTGTGTAATGTTTACAGATTATTACGATTATTACGAGTATGTGTGTGTGTGTGTGTAATGTTTACAGGTTCATGTTTTTTTTTTTTTGTTTTTGTTTTTGTTTTTGTTGTTGATGTTGTATACTGAATACAACAGGTCGGGGATTTTCGGGGTCGGGGAAACCCGATCCCCGATCGGGGGCGGGAGCGGGGGGGCTAATGGGGTCTCCATCAGGGATCGGGGCCGGGGCCGGGGAATTTCTCACTATCGGGGATCGAGGACGGGGAGTGTGGTCCCTGGCCCTGCCCCGCCCCGTTGCCATTCCTACCTGCGAACATATTTCTGCGCGTCTGCCTGCATGCACGGCCACCAATAATCCTGAGAAATTGCTCGGTAAGCTAAAGATCTGCCCCCAGTATGGCTGCCGCAGATGCCTTCATGGATCTCATAGAGAAAAGCTTCCACCTTGGCGGGGTGGACACACTTCAAATACGGCCCGGTAAAAGACTTCTTATACAAGGCTCCGGACGGGAAGAGCCAAAACCGCTCTGACTTGGCTCGGATCTTGTTGGCCGCCTTCTTTTCTTCCGGTAGAACCCTATCTTTTAGGAAGGCGATAATGGGATCCATCCAAGAAGGACCCAACTCGGTGCAGAGTACCTCGGTCGCTTCTGGATCCTCAATACTTGGCCGAGGTAAGAATTCTATAAGCAAGGGGTTAGGAAAAGCTGTCTGAGCCGAAGCGAGTCCGGCCAATTCATCTTGATCTTTGCGCGCACTAGGGCCTGATACTTGGCCATTCTGTCATCCTTTGCCTCATACTCCCCTGAGACCTGATTGACCACCAGCTTGGAATCGTTGAATACCATAAGGGCTGATGCTTTCATTCTCAATGCGCTTCTTAGCCCGGCAAGGAAGGCTTCATACTCCGCCTCGTTGTTGGATACAGGGAAGCCGAGCGTAATTGCGTGCTCGATAATCAGCCCGTCCGGAGAAGTCAGTACGATACCCAGCCCGGCCCCGTGCCTGTTGGATGCCCCATCGACGAAGAGCTTCCACATCTCGCCAATGAACAGCTTCCAGCAATCAGAAGGGTTTTGGGAGCTCCTCAGTTCCAAGTCTCTGATCGGCTCATTCTGGTCTCTTTCCTCGTCTTCATTGAGTCCGTCGTCTAATGAGTGACTCGGCTTCGCCAGTTCGGTCTCATTTTGCCCTTCTTTCACTGGCGAGCCAACACTTGCCTCCAGTGCCTGATCCATGGGCGGTGCTAAATTCGCACCAGCCAAATCAATCGGGCAGACTGGATGCGTTCCGGGGGCGAACTCCGCCACAAAGTCTGCGAGAGCTTGAGCCTTGATTGCGGTGCGCGGGCGGAACTTGATGTCGTACTGTCCCAATTCCATGGCCCATTTCAAAATTCTCCCGGTAAAGTCTGCCTTTTCAAAGAGCACCTTTAGTGGAAACTCGGTTATCACAACTATGGTATGGGCATGAAAATAGTGCACCAGCTTTCTTGACGCCATCATTAGGGCCAGTGCCAATTTTTCCAGCGGAAGATATCTCGTTTCGGCCAGGAGCAGAGTCTTGCTTACATAGAAAATGGGCAAGTGCTGGATGCCTTCGGCGCGGACTAGGACTGCGCTCACCGCGTGTTGAGAGACTGCCAAGTAGAGGTACAACTCTTCACCCGGCTGAGGTGTGACTAAGATAGGGGCTGAGGAGAGGTACACTTTCAGGTCTGCCAGTGCACTGTCGCATTTGTCATCCCAGAAGAACTTGGTCTTCAAAGTTTTGAAGAAAGGCCTGCAACGATCTGAAGACCGGCTGATAAATCTGTTCTGCGTGGCTGCCATCCCTGCAAGATGTTGCACGTCCTTCGTGGAGTTTGGGCGCTCCAGGTCTTGTATAGCCTTGATCTGTGATGGGTCGGCTTCAATCCCTCGGTTTGTGACCAGAAAACCCAGAAACTTCCCAGTGCCGACTCCAAAGGCACATTTGGAGGCATTCAGACGAAGCTTGTGGCGTTTAAGTATAGCAAACATCTCTGCTAGGTCGGCGAGGTGCTGAGACTTCTCCTTACTTTTCACTATCATGTCGTCGATGTAGGCCTCCATGGTGCGACCCAACAGTGGAGCGAACATCTTTGTCACCATCCGTTGAAAGATTGCTCCGGCGTTTTTCAGTCCGAACGGCATGACTTTATAGCAATACGAGCCTCTGGGAGTAGTGAACGATGTGATCTCTCGGTCCGGTTTGTACATGGCTATCTGGTGGTAGCCGCGATACGCGTCCAGGAAGCTAAACCTCTGATGGCTAGCGGTCAAGTCCACCAGCTGGTCAATTCGAGGGAGGGGAAAGTTATCCTTTGGGCAAGCACGGTTGACTGTCTTGTAGTCAACGCAGACTCGCCACTTACCATTCTTCTTCGGAACCACCACCGTGTTGGATATCCACTGAGGGTATTGCACCTCTTCTATGGCCCCAGCTTCCAACAAGTTCTTCACTTCTTCTGCCACCACCTCAGCGTGGTGCAAGGCTGAGCGGCGTGTCCTTTGGATGACTAGCCGCGCATTGGGAAAGACATTCAACTGATGGAAAATGAAGCTCGGGTCGACGCCAGGCATATCGTAAGGCGTCCACACAAAAGCCTCCAAATTGGAAGTCAAGAAGTTGACATAATCTAACCGCTCGGTGTTAGACAAAGATGATCCCAAGAGGAAAAACTTGGTTGGGTCGTTCTTGTCGATGCGCACTTCTACCAAATCCTTGACCGATTTTTCCTCGGCCTTTCTACCTACGTCTTCAAGGACCTCCTTTCCCTCGGGTCCCTCAATCATTTGGACGAACCCCTTGGCTGCTCGGCTGCCATTTACTACAACGAAGCATTGTTTCACCATCACCTGGTCTCCCCAAACCTCTTCTATTTGTCCGGTTGGTGTCGGAAAGCGCAAAACCTGATGGTAAGTTGACGCTACTGCTTGCATGGTGTGCAACCAGCCCCTGGCCAAAATTAAGTTGTAGGTGGATGGGACCTTGAGCACCCAGAATTCCACTTGTTTCACGACCGAACCCTCTTTGACCGGCAATATGATCTTCCCCACTGGCCACTCTGGCTGTGAATTGAATCCAACCAAAGAAGACGTCGCTGGGGCCAAGTCCTTGTCCTCCAGCTTCATCTGCTTGAAGGCGTCATAATACATAATTTCGACCGAACTCTCCTGGTCGATCAAGATTCTCTTGATGTCGAAGCCTTTGACGCGAAGAGTTACTACTAGAGCATCATTGTGGGGTATCTGGATCCTTTCCAAATCCTTGCTTGAAAAGGTAAGGACGTCTTTCTCCTCGGTCTTTCCCTTCTTCACAGCGGGCTGAACGGAGAGCACCTCCCTCATGTGCTCGGCCTTCTTGATCATCCCTCTCAGCTCGCAGACCCTGGCCGGTTCAATGATGCCATGGATGACGTTGATTACACCTTGCGGTGCCGCGTCCAGGGCGGCTAGGCCGTTTGGTTCGGTTTGTCCTGATGGTGCGGCCTTCATCACTCCATCTATGTATTGGTCAAGATGCCCAGCCGCCACCAATTCTTCCAAGTGTTATTTGAGCGGCAAACAGTCCTCTGTTCGATGCCCCCATTCCTCATGGAAGGTGTAACGATATTTTGAGTTGAAGCCTCTCTGCGCACTCCCCAACTTGGCCGGCCAGCGGACAAAAGGCTCGCCTCGGATCTCGTTCAGAATGCGGTAGATAAGGATTTTAAAGACCGTGGCGATTCCAGTCTGCGCCTTCAATTTTCTCTTGGCATCTTCCGCTGCGTCACAGGGAGCGTCAGCTCGGTCGTTTCTGCGACCCTTGTTTCGGTCATCGCGGTTTGGGCCCCGGTGTTGATCTTTTGACCGGCCATTTGGGCGGTTATCCTCCTGCCCGACCGAGTGAACTTTCCCTGCCACCTTTCTGTCTGCCGCGACTGGATTAACCTTGTCGGTTGCGGAGGCAGCATCCTCCTCCATACGGATGTGCTCATTGATCCGCTACATCAAGGACTCCATAGTGGTGGGCTGGTGCATCGTGAGCAAGTCTCGCAGCCTATGTCCGACTGGGAGACCCCGCTTGTACTGAGTGATCGCCAGATTGGTAGGGCAGTCGAGGATCTCATTGTAAGTTTCCCAGTACCTCGCATTGTATGCCTTCGATGAACCTCCAGACTCCATCTTGATGCCCAGGAGATGGTCGACCTCCTTTGGTGTTCGAGTGTTGTTTTTAAATCTGGTGACGAAGGCTTCCGCCAGTTGCTGCCACCCCTCGATACTCCCCTCCGAGAGCCTTTTGAACCATTTCAAGCCCAGCTCTCCCAAGCTTGCTGGGAATATGAGGCACATCAGGGCGTCATTGCGTCGGTGGCCAGCCATCACTTGCTGGTAATGACTCACGTGCATGTGCGGATCCGTCTTGCCGTCGTACAAAGTGAACTTTGGCTGATGGAATCCGGTGGGGAGTGGCGTACTCTTGATCTTTGGAGACAGCGGCGTGGCTGTTAGTCTCGCCAGCTCTTTGTCCACTGCAACAGCGCCCGCGTGGGGGGCCTTGATGCTACTACAGTTCGGACTCCCCTTTTTGTTTGTGGTTCTAAATCTTGAACCAAAGAGTCCAACTCTGGCAAATCGTTTTGAAGAAAAACAGATTTTTTGAAAGGTAGTGCCAAACATGGACTGCTTTGCCAGATTACAGAGTCGCCACTTAAATATTTTTTAAAATGGGAAATTTAGGAAACCCTGACTCGGTGCCGAAGGCCACGTGTCCGTCATAACCAAAGTAGTCTTGGCTCGGGAGCTTGGGTACGATCGGGGAAGGTCAGCTATGAGCACCCCCTTTCGCCCGGTTCGAAGACCGGCCTCTACTAACCGTGATATCCGATTTTGAAAACATTACATGCTTTTATTCCAATTATTAGCCTAGAATTACTATGTTATGCGTACAGCAAACAAGTATAGACTAGATTGCCTAATTTGGAAATCAATATTGCATATCCGTTCGTTTTGAAAATGCTTCGGAATTTGCTACTCGCAAGTAGGCTAAAACACGGATTTCAATGAGTTTTCCAACTCAAGCAACCCAACCTCCACCCACAGGCATTCAAACAGTTTATCTCACATAAGCACTTAGCCGCATGGTAAGCATACTGTCATGGCAACATTCACACGCATGTGGTATGCTAAAGCGTAAAATACTTACATCGTACTCCGTGCCAAAACAAGAAACTAATTAGCAGACATGCATGTCCCTAGGTCGTGTTAAGTGGCTAATGCAACACAGGCAATGATGCAATTTAGAGTAGGCTCGGCTAACCCTAAAATGGCACGTGAAATGCAATCATTTGATGCACGTATTCAAGTTGGAATTTAGAATACAATGTAGTTTGTATGATGTACCGAGCCCGGTGCATGTTTAGACAAATGCATGGATGCACGCATGCATTGCATAAGGTATGCTAAAATAGACGTGCCCTAATCTACCATCATAAGCAGGTAAATAAAAGGGAAGAAAGAAGTGGGGGTTGGAAGACATACAAACCACTCACCCACATTTATTACAAATTTGCCCCCACTCGGAGGGACCAAAATAATAATACAGATTAATTAACTACGCAGACTAATTAAAATATTACAGTCCAACTAAATTAATCAAATAAATAAATTAATCTAATTAAAGTAGTAAACCGCCTCGAGATGAGGGCCGGATGCAACGCATGCTCGGGACTTGCTCGGAATTGCACTGCCATGCTTAGGTTGCTTCTGTTTTCCCTGCTTTGCATCTCAGAAGACTGCCAAAGTCTTAGGAGTGCCTCCCAGGACACTGAGGGACATCATCGGCTGAGTAGGACTTCCACCGGCATTAGCATGAGGTCACCGGCACAAAATTCATCCATCGGCCATCAATAGACTGCCGGTCGGCACTAAATACTGCCGGCCGGCACTGAATGTCTGCAGAATCTGCAACTCACAGCAGCAGAGGGCAAAAACTTACATGGCAATGTAATTCCAACAATGTGTGCACCAATCATGCCCCTTATCATATTTGTGATTCAAAGGGGCATGTGCCTCGATTCTCGGGCCACCAATCACGCATTTCCATGCATGATGGCCCAAAGAACCAAACGTGCAACTTCTATTTCAAATGCATGCAAACCAAACAAACACACAAGGGTGCTAAGCCTCTATCATGACTTGGTCAAGAGGTAGAGCATGCATGTTTATGTGATGCAATCCTAGACATGTCAACTAGTATGCAATCATGTGTCACGACCCAAACCCGGCCCTATGGGTTTAGCACCGTAACTGGCCAGTAATCCGAGATTACCGAAGGCCTGCAGAACAGTAATACAGTAAAACAGAGTACAGGGCCTGGCGGAAGCCAATACAGTAAATAACTAGTGTCCATTGAGCTGTGGAAATCTGTATGCCAAAAACATTTTTCGTGCATTCATTCAGTTCAAACAGTACAGTCTATATACAATCATATACATCATTCAGTACGGGAATCAAATCCCTCAATAACAGTACAGTAAACAGTAGACGGTTTATACAGTTATACAAAACAGTCAAGAGACAGGTGGGGGACACAAAAACACCCCAAGCCATAGCATGGCGTCTCGGAACCTCGCAGTGAGGCACATAGGCTGGCTTGACAAAACTGGGGGACTAACCCACGCTCCTAGCTCCGGTCTGGCTGCTGAGAACCTACATATATATATAAACAGTGAGCTAAAGCCCAGTGAATAACAATAAGTGTAAAGAGGTTATGAATGAATGTCCTTACAGTAATGAAAACAGTTCATTAAACAGTATTTCGATCTTTCAGTATATCAGTCAATCAATCATATGTGGTACATCCATTAGCCTATAAACAGTAGGTCCAAAAGGACCGGGCCTCAACGGACCCAACAGTAATGATGGCCATCAGTCAGTAAACAGTATGGTTCCACAAGGGAACCTACAGAGCTCTGTAACAGTAGCAGTCAGTGCTAAGGATGCCACAATACAGTTCACAATACAGGACATACATTCATTCAATAAACAATATCAGTTCGATAAACAATTCAGTTCAGTATTCAAAAGATAACCATTTTGAACATATCTTTACACAATCTGTTACTCACAGAGATTGGGCCACAGTATGCTAGAGCGCGTCCCCGAGTGCCAACCCTAAACAGTAAACAAATCGAACACACTCTAAGTTTAACAGTTGGGGAAGTACAGTAATTAACTTCCTATTATGCCTCGGTGTGTTCTACATCTATATCCTCATTAAGATGCCTTAAACTAGGCCTAAGAATGCCTAGGATGGGATGAGGATGCAAAGATGTATACAGAAAACATTTGCAGAATTTTCAGTCAAACAGAGCCCCGCTCGAGCTCAGGTTTCCCCGCTCGAGCGTACAGGCAAACAAAGGTCCCCGCTCGAGCGCAACATCCCCAGCTCGAGCGGACCAAAAAGTACTGGATAGGTGAAATCTCCGCTCGACTCCCGCTCGAGCGCATCACCCAGTCCTCCGCTCGAGCGCCCAATTCTCCGCTCGAGCGGACTGATGCACAGAGCAAGATGCTGGGAGCTCGTTTCCTCCGCTCGAGCGCCACTTCTTCCGCTCGAGCGGACAACAGAAATCTGGAAATCCCAGATTTGAGTCCCAAGCTCAAAACCAAGTTCAAAAGCAATGTTTTCGATCCTCTTGGGCTATTTTCTGGAAAAACTCTTTTAAACACATAGAATAACATGTTTCAACACTCAATTTAAGAAATCAAAGCCCAAGGGTGTTTCAATTAAATTCAATTCCAAACCAATTTTCAAGTTTCAAATCTTGCTCTCAAGAGCTCAATAGTTGGAAAACAAAGCGAAAACATGGACTAAAACTTAGACATGAACATGCATGTACAATTCTCCAAGAATTCAACTTCAAATTACACTAAAATGGCCATGCATGCATGAATTCAAACATAATTCAACCTCAATGCACTAAAACATGGCTTGATTCTACAATGGAGCCTAGAACATGCAAGATGAAGCTCAAGACAACAAGAAGAAGATGAATCCACTTACCTAAGTCTTGTATTCAAGGTGCAAGAGCTCAATTTAGTAGTCTATGCTACCAATCTTCAAGTTTCTAAGCAAGATTAAGCAATGCAAGAAGGAAATCAATTCTCTCCCTCTCCTCTCTCTCTAATTTCGGTGGGGACTAAGGAATGGCTGAGAGGAAGCTTTGATTCAATGTATGCAAGGCTCAAACAAAATTAAACAAAGGGTCCACTAAGGGTGGCAATGTGGTAAATAAGTCCAACCTCTCCATTAATCAATATTTAATCTAGTTTAATCATTCCTAATCAATTTTCAGATAAATATACCATTAAATCCTAAATATTCTACTGATTCCAAAACATCAAACGGTTTCTAATTCGGCCGCCGATAAGGCCTTCAATTAATAGTTCAAACATATGAATTCAAACAGATATTCAATCAATCAAACAGATACAATACGCAATTCAATAGATAACTTATTCAATTTCAGTTTCGATTTCATTCAGTTTGTTCAGTAGTTCCTCCAATTCACTTATCAGTCATTATCAGTTCGGTTTAACAGAAATCAGTACGTAATTCAGTGGGTTATCGATAATCAGTACGAGGGTTGTTACATCATGCCAATGCAAAGGAGCATACAAACTAACAAACATACAAGGCATGAAACACCAATGTCAACCATCAAGTATGCAAGGTGTAATGTGGGTGTCCAAGCATGCAAACAAGCATGTGACTTCATTCAATCATGTTAGTCCTAACATGCATTTACTTACCAATACATTACAACACTCAAGGAGCATATGCAAGCAACAAGAGGATGGACTTGCACATAGGTTAGGCAGCTCTAAATAAGCCTAAAATCAGTGGCCAAATGCCATAGAAGTGAAGGCTAAGATATATGCAATACATGCACACATGCAAGCATACATAATCCAACACTTAGGCATAAACAAGCAACTCTTAAGAACACTTAAAAGAGGCTAACATGGACATATTAACATGCATATATAAGCTTTAAAATCATGTTGGACATGGTGCCAAACTAAGCAACAAAATAGACTAAGCATGCAACAAATGGTCCAAGCATCCAAGGCAAGCCAAAGGAGACCTAAACCATGGCTAAGCCAACCAAGCCTCACAAGGCCAAGAAGGCTTAAAACAGGTCTAAGGCAGCCCTAGACCATACAAAAGGGACCTCCTAGATGGCATCTAAGTGGCTCTAGAGCAAGGCACACACAATGACCAAATCATTAGGCATACAACATATGCTTTCAAAACTTCAAAGAGGCATGCAAGACAATCATTCAAGCATGTCTAAGGGACTGAAATAGCATGCTGAATGGTTCCAAACCATTGAACATAATGCAAGCGAGGCGTGCTATACTTTTATGCTCTTAAGGCCAACAAGCCAAATGCAAAGAGGCTATGTGATGCAAGCTAAGATTGACCAAAGTAACCATGGACAGACCTTATTCATGGAAAAATAAGCATACAAGCTTCATGAATCTAAGCCTAAAGCATGTTAGAATAGAGGCACACAACCTAATGCATGTTAAAGGACTAAAGAGGCATTACGAAGCTTCTATGCAAAACATGCAAGGAGTACTAAAACCAACATGATACAAAGTTATAATATGGCAATATGAGCACAAAATATAGCCATGGCATAACCAACAAACAACCAAACATGGGGCTCCCTCAAGAGGCAAAATAGGTCCTTTTCAAGGAAAATAAGGAGAGGGGGTGACCCTCTCCTTCTTGGGACTTCAAGGCATCATCTTCACCACTGAAATCCCTCAAGATTTCAGTGGTGAACAGACCCCAACACCAAAATCCCGGAGCTCTCACAAAATAGCACAAAATGAGGCCTTTTCAAGGCCTAAGGGTGGTCAAACCTCCCCAAAGCACAAAACACTCTTAACCAACAATAAAGAGGACTAAAAAACAGAAATTTTTTGTATTAAATGCTAAGCACAAAAACAGTTCTAATCTATGCAAAAATGGAGTGCAAAAATGGGGTAAAAAGGGGTAGTTTCTTACCCTTGAAGACCACCTTCACAAAGGTTGATGTTGTTGCTTCCTTAAGCTCAAATCCAACCAAAAACTTCAAGAACCAGCCCTTAGAACCTCAGTAACCGAAGGAAGGTGAAACACTAGGTGCTTGTGTGCAATAATATGGATTAAAGCACCTAGTGTAGAAACAAGAGAGGAAAAGAGAGATAGGATAGATACACAAGTTCTAACCTAGAACCAGAGCTTCTTCTCTGTCTTTTCTCTCTAAAAATGTCTAATTTTTCTAACCCCTTGAGCCAAGAGAAGAGAGCCCTCTCTTATAGGCAACAAAGCTTACAAGCTAAGCAAACCAAAGGCTCATCCCTCCATACACGTGTATGGAGGGGAAACAAATGCTATACAGCTGCTTCAAAATATCTCAAAAAGCAACTGAACAGTAGTCGGCAGGGCAAAATTGTCATTTTGACAAAATTGACTGCCGACCGGCACAAAAGAGTGCCGACCGGCACAATATAGTGCCGATGGCAACACCAACCAGCCGGTGGCCTCTAGCCACTGCCGGTGGTGTGTGGGGATGCCTCACAAGGCATTCCCCGCCCCTCCAAGGCAAAGCACAAGTGTTTGGTGCAAAACCAGACACAAAACGGTCAAGTTCGGAGGTCCTGAGGCAAGGCGCGTAGCCGAGAACTTCGGGAACTCCAAACGAACACGAACATGGATAATCACCGAGTGTTCAAGCGGTGACGTCCAGGTCTTGAGGACGGTCAAAAATGGGGTGTCTACATCCACCAGCGCAGGGGCCATCACCCTGGGCGCCGGCATCACCACCTCTTCGTTACAACGAACTGGAACGCTCAACCTCTGCAACGCCGGCACTCTCTGAGCCTCTCGACGGTGCCCTCTCTCCTTCAACACATCCCTAAGGTCTCCGGAATGGGTGGAGACAGAGTATCGTGATGTCGACGACGGGCGGGAGGGACGGTAAGTGTTGTCGCGAGTGAGGGATCTGTCTTCTCTTGGGTCAGAATCTCCGACCCCATAGTTCCTAGTGATGGAGAGAGAATGAGTACTCTCCTGGCGGCGACTGCCAGAACGCGGAGACGGGGTGCGCTCACTGAGGTTGCCCTCCCCAGCAACACCCTTCCCCTTAATCTGGCGCTTCAGCATCTCCATCTCCGCCGTCATCTTGCGAATGAGGGCGTCTTGGTCTTTGAGTTTGTGCTCCAGGCACTGCGCACGGGACTCCCCCCGTCGCCGACGGCCCTTTGGACTCTTCGAGCGATCAGTACTCCTCCTGCGTTTGTCTCGCGCACCTCGCGAAGAGGTTTCTAAGCCCGCCATGGCTGGGACATTCGGAGGGCCTTTTCTCCGTCTGACATACTCTGGTGTGACACCATCGACGACGGACAATGGAATTTCGTCGTTGTTAGCCATCGAAATGGCCGATGAAGCTCAAAGAATAAGGGTGCAGTATCAAAAGACTTCCCACAGACGGCGCCAATTGTGCGGGGGCAAAATATCCTCTGCTTTCCCTACGCCTTGGACTCCAAGCTTCTCGTAACGGCGTTTAACCTGGCAACACAGAAACGGTGAGCTGCCCGGCGGTGGTTTGCCGGATAGACCCTCCGACGATCTAGTCAGATCACTTGAGAAATAAGAAGGCTGTTAGAGAGAGAGTATGTTTCAGATGGCGCAAATTCGTTACCTCTAACGTTCATCTTCTTCCCCTATTTCTAGGCTGGCCATGCAGCCTCAAGATTGTGCGCGCACTACCCCTGTTATCCTTCCCTGGACAGGTGGCAGTGCTCGCCTCTCACCACCTTACGCGTGTAAAGGCCTAGTCCTCCAACTAGTACATGCAGAACTGCCCAACGGTATTGACGCGTGCTTGGAGTAGATGTCCTCTCCCCAACGCCATTGGCCCAGGTGGCACACTTAACCGGAGTGCCACGACCGATCTATCCCTCGTAGAGAATTGTCACCACAAGCACACAACCAAGTTATGTATCGCCGACCAGCCCCTTGGCAGGGGCCAAAGTGTGATGCTCATGGCCGGGCTACTCGTGACCGGTCACTCCTGGCTGACCGGCCATGAAGCCCGCTGGCCTTTCCCCGCTCTTCCTCCATTCTAGGTTGCGTGAAGTTCGGCCATCTCGGCTATCCGGTCGGGGGCGTGCCGGCCCTCGCCCGTCCTTAGTCTAGCCCGGGTTGCCCTTAGCTCAGTCGCTTCACATCACTACGTGCCCAACCGAATGTTCAACAGCTCCTAGCTCGGCCAGATCTTTAGCCAATATCTGACTGGCCAATCCGACTCGGTAGTGCACGCCAGGCCAAAAGGTCACGCCAATCAGGAGAACAACTCGGCACCGCGAGGTTCGTCCACCCCCGCGTTCCCGTAGCTCGGCCGCACTGTTCGGTGCAGATCTCCCCTCTCAATCCCTCTTTCATATATATATATATATTTAATATTTATTATATATATATATATTTCCTATTTATTCCAATAATTTTATTATGGCTATCTTTGTAATAAGGACATTGTGGGAATTACAGACTCTTGCAATCCTTCATTGTTCTCCATTGATTAGCAATGTCACTGGCAATTTTAAGGGACTCTGATGCAGTGCCACGTAAGCCTCTTCTTGTGAAGCCAACCGTATACAATCCATTCTTTTCCTTCCAACTCTTGGGAAATGCTGTTTTGGGCAAACCTTCTTCTGTGAAGAAATCACTTCCCTGCAAAAATTTAATTTCAAAATTAATTTTTGTAATTGGGACAATCAACGTGTGACAATCAATATTATTTTTATAGGCTTATAAAAGCTCTTACTAGTTAAAGAATAGATAGATGACACGTATCGCAAATGTCCAATCTTAAACTTAACATAATTAATAAATAGACCTAGTCTAAATTCATAATTCCCTCTTTTGAAAAAAAAACACTTCTTAGTTTTTTTTTGAATAAAAAATAAAAAATTATCCTACATGCATGCACATGAAGATCACTTTTATATGCACGTAACATTGTTGTGAAAAAAGAAAGAAAATATATATCATGACAGCTACATATCATTACACCAAACAACAATTTCTAAGTTTTTTTTTTTTAAATATATATATATATATATACAAAGAAAGTGGGAATAGTCCAAACAAATGCCATCGCATTCTCTTTTATATAAGAGAATAAGCAATGTTTTGCAGGGTACTGCGTGGTGTAAGACAGAAAGGGACATTAGATTGATAATAAAGATTAAAAAAAAGATAATTTTTTTTAGAAAAACACAAATTGATCGACTCTCTAATATAAGTATTACCTTTTTGTGGTTCCGTACTTCATTTTGTGATTAATTTTTCAACAATTTTAAGAATCCAAAAATAAGAATCCAGAAAATTGTCTAGAATTAACAATCAAAGGTCTAAATTTATTTATGGTATGACCCACAATAACAACTTTAAATGTAGTCCATAGATTAAACTATTTGGATCATTTTCTATTTTGTTAATTTTTGTATAAGGAAAAATAAAAGATAAAACTAAAACTTAAAAAAAAGAAAAGGAAAAACATAGGTGGTCATGCATACCTTGAGCCAAGAAGGCACATTGCTCTTATACCCAGTTGCT
Source organism: Camellia granthamiana (assembly GCA_036172215.1). NCBI lineage: Eukaryota > Viridiplantae > Streptophyta > Magnoliopsida > Ericales > Theaceae > Camellia > Camellia granthamiana. Next base: position 16,446,198 of record CM069916.1, on the reverse strand, counting down.
AAGATTATAGAATCAAATTCTTTTTCTATTACATCTATGAACTTGGCTCCATTTCTGCTTATCTCGGTCACACCTTCAATCACCTATATAGAACCTTGACAATGATTAGCTAAAGATAGAACCAAAAAAGTTGCATATGGGCACAAAAAATGTGATCCAATTAAGTGTTTGTTTGGTTGGAGTTAGTTGGTTAATTAACCTTAATTTTTCCAGACTTTATTTGTGAGAATGCTCTGACGTCGATCACCGGGGTCTTTCCGGTGGTATTTTTGAGCTCAATTGGGCCAGTTTTTGGACGTCGGAGGCCTAACCTGTTTATGTTGCCTAAGGTGAAGTTGGCTATCAGTAGGAGGAACTTGTCTACTAGTCTTAGAGGTAGCCATTTGAGAAGTGCCATTGCTATTCCAAAAGTTGAGAAGCCAAACATCTCCTTAGGTAGTGTGCGTACTGAATACCGCACTAGATAAAAGTGGATCGGAGCTCCGCACTCGACTGGACTGTCCAAGAATTGAGGCCCTGCAGCAGGGAACACTGTAAGAGCTGCCCAGTCGGGGTTTGCCGAATAACCCCTCCGGTGTGAGAATGAGTAATCGGAGAAGAAGTAAAGTGCCCTCTAAGTGTAGAGAGTTGAGTTTTAGTAAGTAGGGTTCAGCTTCGATCAGTTACCTTCAATGTGAAGTCAGTGTAGTTTATATAGATCTCATTGCTTGTTGCCCAAGATCGTTTTATGGAGCTCTGGTGCTGCCAAGTTTTCTTTTAGCATTGCCCAAGGTGGGAGATCATCTGGTAGTTGTCAAGGGGTTCATATACTCATTGTAGTCATTCTGATATCAAACCACATTCCTCTGGTTTAACTGTTTCCGTGATTCTAGGTGTAGGGGACCAGTTGAGGTGGCAACTTACATATGCATATACTCACAGCTTCCACGTTTCTCTGAAAGGTTTCCTCAGCTCGGTACCATTGTGCCTCGGCTCGGTCCTTTGTGAGACTATTATAGAGATGGGCTGGCCCATTCGGATATCTTTGTATGGACTCGGCCTACTTTGGTTCTGATGATGGGTTTGGTTCATCAGTTCGGCCCATAGATTGAGTCTTGCAGCTCGGCCCAGCTCAGTATAGCGGCTGGACTGGCCTTTCCACTGCGAGTTGGGCCCAAGTGCTTGAGGACTTGAGTGGACTGTTGGTAATGGAGTTGGGCTTAGTTGGCTTGCCCACACGTTCATCTGATCCATTTGGATTTGGGTTTAGAAGATTGGACTGGCCCAAGGCTTGGATCCGACCCATTTCATATTTAGCCCCTTCATTTGCCCCCTAGCTCGCGCTAAGGTTCCCCTTAGGGAGAGCTATTGTTCTATACTCCAAGCGTCGCGTCGCTTCGGATCTGCCCCAGTTCGGCCTTGGTAACGGTTCAATCCTGACTCACACCCCCTGCATGTGTCATTTCATGGGGACACGTGGCGGCATGGTATTAGTGCGCAGAGATAGTGCGCCGATTCCATACCGATGGTCGTGCAATAAATGCTCTGGAGCTATCAATCCAAACCCCTTCGTCTGTTTTCAATCTTTTAGAGAGTTCAAAACCCTTTACGTTCCTCTGAGCCAGTCTCGTCAGTGCTCTGTTCAGATGTTCCGCTGCAGTTCTCGTTTCAGCGCCGCCTACTTACCACTGCTGTTTTGATCTCTGTAAGTTCCCTTGTGACTCTTCTTTTCCTATCTTTTTCTGTTTTGATCGTCTTGTTTGGCCCTTGCGCCATTGTCTCCGGTATCTGGTTTTACTTTCTGCCTAGCCTGAGTTTTGTTTTTGTCCCATTAGGTCTGTTTAATGGGGAAGTTTCGATCATTAGTTGATACCCCTGAGGCTATAGCCATGTTTCGCCAAGACTACGGCATCCCTGACGATGTGACCCTTTCGCTGGTGAAGGTTGATGCTAAGCGCATGGGCACTAGGAGTACTACTGCCTTCCCAGTTGCGGCCATTGTTGAGGGAGGGGTTCGATTTCCCCTCGACCATTTATTGTGTTCCGAGTCGTTTGCGGTGTGTCTGCTCTTAACAAGCGGTTGGGTTTGAATCTTGACATCTGGGACATTTTGGGTTGCTACACTCTTTCACACAACAAGGATCATAGCACGTACTACCTTCGTGTTCGTTCAATTGATTGTCATCTGGTGACTGGTTTGCCTAATTTAGACAAACATAATGATGATTTTCTGCAATTGGTGGTAATTGGGAGTTCCTTGCTGGGACTGAGTTCCAATCCGAGCGGATGCCCCCAGAATGATGGCTACCCAGGTTCGAGTCCTTCCTTCTAGTATCTTCTGTGTTTCTTGCCTTGAATGTTACTTTAATGTTGCCCTTCTTTTCTGTAGAGGCTTCCCGTTTTCAGCGCAGGCCGAACCAAGAGAACACTGAGGCCATCAAAGCTGTTTTGAGGTACAATAAGAGTCCGCGCCCGAGTTATTGGATTACCAAGCGACTTATCGTTCCATCATTCTGAAGAAAGCAAGGCTTGCTGCATCTTTTCTAGATTCTGACACTGAGACTGATACATCCCTTACCCCTCTGGTTACGAATCGCCGCCGAAGCTAGGGTGTGCCGTCTGAGAGGGCGCCTTCTCCTGTCCACAGTTTCCTAGGGGGTGGGTCTATGTCGAAAAAGAGAGTGCTAGTGGATTTGGAGGCGGAGGCTTTTGGCTCCTCTAATGCTTTGGTGGCTCCTTCAGTGAAGGCCGAAACGAAGAGGCTCATGGATGTGAAATTAAAGGCAGGAGCTTCTAAAACTCATGCTACTGCCGCCGAACCCTCTACTTCAGTTGCTACAAGAGCGAAGAAGAGGAGGAGGGAGACTGGCAATGCAGTAGTTGGAGAAGCTTTTGAAGATCCTATTGAGGACGAGTCGTTTGAGAAGTGGGAACCGCCAATATTGCATCGAGGCAGGCCCATTTCTACCTCTGATTCGGTTGTTGCTTCCAAAGACTTTGCTTTTGACCTGACCAAGACCTTATTAATGCCAATGGACATGGCCTGTCACGCCCCAAACCCGCCCCTAAAAGTTTGGGCATGACCCATTCGAAAACTGACACTAAACCTGTTATACATATCATACGGGGCTTAAACGGAAGCATTTAATAATGTAAAATACTTAGAATAACATCCATTGAGCTATTACTAGCATGCCAGGATCACATACTCGTACTCAGCCCCTTTACTGAGCGTGTAACTAAACATTATTACAGAAAAGGGTCATATACATACATAATCACTTGGATAGACAATTAATCAAAATTTTAACAAAACTTTACAGAAATGCATGGGCTTGGTCTGGGTGCCTGGACACACTGAGGTTGATAAATAAAAGGCGAGCACCAAGGGTTAAGACTGACCTCCAAGGTGACCACCTACAGAACAGACATAACACAAAGTAAGCCAGGCTTAGTGAATAATAGTACATAATAAAACGATGCTTAACTTAAAACATGATATATATCAATGAGTATGAAATTGCAGGGTTCTCATAGTTAGTCTGATTCTGTACTAAATTCACAACGGTCTTGTTGGTTCACAAATTCACGGATTGGCCCTTGGCCTTGTGGGTTCACATATTCACAATTAACCTTTGGCCTTATAGATTCATAACTGAGATTCATAACTTCACAACTTGGGCCTTGGCCCTTTAAATTCATAGTTTCACACGTTGGCCCTTAGCCTGATGGTTTCATATTTTCACAAGTTGGCCCTCGGCCTCATAAGTTCACAAATTCACAAGTCGGCCCTCGGCCTCATAAGTTCATAGTTTCACAAGTCGGCCCTTGGCCTCATAAGTTCATAGTCACAAGTCGGCCCTTGGCCTCATAAGTTCATAGTTTCACAAGTATTCATAATTTCACAAGCTGGCCCTCGGCCTCATAGCTTCATAGGTCACAAGTTCACAATATTTCACAAAATCATATATTCTTGAACCACGGTATTATTACCCCCGGGCAAGGGCCACAAACCACGGTATTATTACCCCCGGGCAAGGGCCACAAAGGTTCGTAACTTCACGATTTCTTTTAAAGCCTTCATAATTTTACATTGTTTCTCACATGGCACACATAACTTCTCAAACTCTTTTGATGTTTCCATAATTTCACAATATTCCTCATATAGTATACATTTTTGATGTTCCCATAAGTTCATAAATTCACAAGGTGGAGGTTCTTACTTCACAAATTATATCTTTCGACATCTTGTATCTTTCACATAATGGCCATAGGCCTCATGACTTTCATATATTTACAGACCAAACCATACATATCATATCATATATAAACGGAAACAAAGTCATACATAGTCATGAAGCTTGAATCATAACAAAATCAGAATTCTTATGTAACATAACAAAATAACTTCAAGTTCATATGGGTATACATAGCTCTTTTCACTTGTTCTAATTTTTCGAAGGTGACCATACTTACTTGATAACTTGTAATTGAATGGCCTGTGGTTCATTAATAACAAATAGTATACCCTCATATTTACATAGAAGCCGATCTTTCAAGAATAAACATAAATCCTTTGACGTAGTTCACTTAAGCTAATAATCGATAGCATATAAAAGTAGACACAATGGTCTAAGCGTTCACATACATTAACATAGTTAGCTTGCAATTAAGAGAGTGCCAATGGTAATCGTTGCATCATTCATAGGAGTTAACATAGTTAACTTAAGTTTAACTGAACGTTCTGATATTTGTTAGCGAAAGGGAACCACATTCCAGAGATACATAGATATTATAATTTCATAATACACATAATCACATCAATAGGTCAGAACAGTTCATATCATAGCATGAATCATGTAACAATGTTATTGATACTTAATTCCTTTCTGTTACCCAACTTCACAGTGTTAATAGTTTGTATGCAATTCTTATGCAGAAGCCTAAGTAATTCGTAGGATGGTACATTAATAATAAACATTAGCCATAACCAAAATACAGAGGAGGTTCAAAGTCAAACCGGTGTGTGATCACTCTTGTAATGTTCACATCAATTCTCAATCAACACACATGTTAACATATTAGCTCACGGAGGATAGAATGTCAATAACAATAATGATTAACGGTAAATAACATATGTTTGAGGTACTATTACTCACAGTGTTTAGATGATAGGCCCGTCCCTGTAGCTAACCCTATACAATTCAATTCAACAACATTAGCACAACCCAACATAATTATCACCATCCAATGTAATCCATACTATTTAACATTATTCTACTCAATGCTACCAAGTATAATTTCACATAATTCCAATTAAATTGCTAAGGGTCAATTTACATCATCTACATCATCAACAAACCTTTCCCCCCAATCTCCTTCCTCACTAAGACATGATTCACAATGCTTAAAACAAAGTTCATTCGCAAATTTAGACATAAATTCCAAGCATCACCAAATTCCAATTAAACTTGCATATACATAATTCAATACCTCAATTTCATTAATCTACTTTCAATTTGGGTCAAATCTTTGGTTATCATCCTTAAGCAACTTAGGGTTTCAAGAAAAATATTGAGATTTCAAGAAATAATAACCCAACACTTTTATTCCAATTTTTCCATTGATTAACATCTAGGACTCATAATCCATCACTTAAACCCATCAATTTCAAGTAGTCGAACCCTTACCTCAATAATCAAGCAAAGAGATGAGCTTGAGAAGAAGCCTCCACAAATTCAAGTTCTAATCGGTTAAAACCATTGATCCTCCTTAGTTCTCCATCCTACATGCCAAAACCATGGTGGATTGTTGATCAAAGTGGAGGAAATCAAGGATTTGGGGCTAGGGTTTCGGACTTAGGCAAAGAGGAAGGAAGAGGAAAGAAGAAAATATATGAAATGATCCAAAAATCTCGTTCTTAAAGCTGCTGTCCCGTAATTCCCGCTCGAGCGGACTGATTCCAGCTCGAGCGGACCTGCCCTCAGCACAGATTTCGAAACTTTGAACAGGCATAACTCTTCCATCCGGACTCCGTTTTAGGTCGTTCTTGTGTCCAAATTGAAGCCCCGGAAATAAACTTTCCAATGGTTCTAACCTCACATCTAAATTCAAAGTGTGGAAAAAGAAAAGGGCAAAAGAGTGACGGCTGATCGTAAGGCAACTATCCGAATTAAATTCTTTGGTCCAATCTTACTTTACCATCATATTACCACCTCAACCAATACCCCAAAATAAGATAAGAACATTCCAAATACATTAATAAAATGTCAGAAACGAGCCCACATGCCTCAGAAGTACAATTTAACCTGGAGGCCCGCTCGAGCGCCCAACCTTGCGCTCGAGCGTGCAGACCAATAAAGCCGTCCGCTCGAGCGTAAACTTCCCCGCTCGAGCGGAGAATCACAACTCCCAGAATCTCAGGCCGTCTGCAAAATTTCTGGAAACCCCAAAAGTACGCTCGAGCGCTAACTACTCCGCTCGAGCGGAGGGAACATTTTCAGATTGGTTGGTATAGGTCACCAACTCCAGTTTCACAGGCATAACTCAACGGATAGTTCTTCAATTCCAATGGATAAAGTTGAATTAAAACACATTAACCCCTAATTAAATAAGAAACTTTTTGGGTCATTACATGGCCGATCATAACGGGCCCCCCGATTTTCCAGTTCTGAATGTGACCTTTTAGATGATGACTGCTGTAAGTGTGTTGTTGTTGTTTTTTTTTGGTGTTATGCTACTGTTTTCTTTCCTTTAATACTTTGCTATCCGTCGTAGCGTATTCAGAGGATGCACCTATCAATCACTAGAACGGAGGAACTAGAGAAGGCCGTACTGGAGGCTGCTATGAATGTTGAGAGACTAACAGTGAGCCTGGAGGCCGAGAAAGAAGGACGTAGAATTATCGAGAGGGAGGCGTTCCATCTGAGCAAGGTTGTTGCCTCAGCTGAAAGGTCAAAGGAAGCTGCCATTGGGGTACAGGCCTAACTTAAAGGGAAAGTGGCAAAGCTAGAGGCTGTTATTGCGGTGATGGTCGCTGAACATTCTGCGTTGGAGGCTAAGTATTAGCAGCAAGGTTGGGATGAGGCTGGGGCTGCTTACAAAGAAGAGGTGCTGGTGCTGCGGGATAAGCTCTTTTTGAAGGGTTGGTCAAGTGCTTTGGCTGCTGCTCAGGTTCCTGAAGAGTCTCCCTTGTTTCAGGATGTCCCTGTTCCCTCGAGGTCCTTAGGTCCAAAGATTGCTGCTACCCCTACAATTCTTCCGGCTAAGGCTTCCCCAGAAACTGATTCCGCAATCAAGACTCAAGAGAGTGATGTTGCCAATGAGGCAGTGAATGTTGAAGGAGGTGGAACCCTGGAGACTGAAGCCGTGGGAGATGTGGTTAAGGAAGCTTCTACTTCTCAAGAAGTTGGAGTTACCTTTACTTTTCCTTCCCAAGACGGCCTGGACAAGATTGTGGACGCTGCTCCTAAGGTTCCTTCTGTTGATGAAAGCTAAAGTTTTCTTTGGAATGATTGGAAGTTTTTGCTTTTCTTACTTTCTTTTGTTTTCATGTTTATGATGTACTGTGGCTCGGTCTTCCTGACGAGTTGTCCACTCAAGGTTGCCAAGACAATTTTCTTCTTTTTTGTTGTTGTTTATGAGGCCAGCTGTGCCTTTGTTGGATAATGGAATTTTCCTTTTGATTTTGTGATTTGATTCTTTCTTGCTTTTATGTCTAAATGTTATCTGTACTGTTTGCCTCCGGCCGAGAATTGTTGGGACCTCAGGGCCGAATAGATGCTCGGTCTGGTTAACGAATATGTTGATTGGCTGTGCTTGGTTTTGTAATGAAAGAAAAAGGTCTTACTTAAGTCCAGCTTGGTTATGAAAAACAATTGTTTACCTCCACCTGGAGCTAAGTAAGATCGGTACTGAAGACTGTGCTCTTTAGGCAGAACTGCTTAAGTCTGTTGCAACTTTGATAGCATAAGTGCATTTGAATGGGATAAAGGTATAAAGATGTGTCTTACTCAGGTCTAGGTTGGTTTGAAAAAATAATTATTTGCCCCACCTGGAGTTGAGTAAGACTAGTGCTGGAAGTTTGCTCCTGATAGAGTTTAGCTAAGTTTGTTCCAACTTTGTTTGTATGCAGCAATACTGAAGTGTTAATGTGACGATACTTAAGAAATTCTGTGGACTCAGAGATGTTTACTTCAAATATGTTAGTGCGGTTTCCACCAAGCAATTCCACTTGGCTAAAGTCCAATTTAGTTGCCAAACATAATTCCACCAAGCAATTTCACTTGGCATGTTCGAGTGCTAACTAAAATTAAATTCCGTTTAGTTGTTCTGAAACTAAGTCCGTTTGATAAACATCAAAGCTAATTCCGTTTGATATACATCAAAGCTAATTCTGTTTGATAAACATCAAAGCTAATTCCGTTTGATAAACATCAAAGCTATTTTCGTTTGATAAACATCAAAGCTATTTCCGTTTAGTAAGTACCAAAACTAATTCCGTTTGATAAACATTAAAGCTATTTCCGTTTGGTGAACACCAAAGCTGATTACAAAAATTTGATAACTTTGAGAGAAGTTGGGTGGCATTTGCATTGGTCAAAAGATAAATGTCTTTACATTCTAATAGAGAAGTTGGAGGATAATTCTATTGATAATATTTCTTGAGATTTGCTACATTCCAGGGCCGAGGTATGGTTCTGCCTTTGAGATCCTCTAGGTAGTAAGCTTCATTTTTAGCAACAACTGTGACTTTGTACGGACCTTTCCAGTTAGGCCCAAGTTTTCCTTCGCCAGGCACCCTTTTGTGATCCATAACTTTTCTCAAAACCAGTTCTCCAAGTGTGAATTGCCTTGGGAAAACTTTTTGGTTGAAACTTTTGATGAGCTGCTGCTGATATGCTACAAGTCTGATCAGTGCTGCTTCTCTTCGGCCTTCTGCCATAACCAATGCTTGTGCAATAGCTTCCTCATTACTTGTGCTTTCAAACAGTTCAAATCGGAGGGTTGGGAGACCAACTTCGAGTGGGATAATGGCCTCCATTCCATAAGTTAGGGAGTAAGGTGTTTCCCCCAGTTGAGCGCCTTGCTGTGGTTCAGTAAGCCCATAGCACGTGGGGTGACTCTTCAACCCATTTTCTTTTTGCATGTTCAAGCCGCTTCTTTACTCTGTTGATGATGGTTTTGTTCGACGCTTCTATCTGCTCATTACTTTGTGGGTAGCCTGGAGAAGAGTTCTGATATTCGATTCTAAGGTCGGTACAAAACTTTCTGAATATCTTTCCATCAAACTGTGTTCCATTATCTGCAATGAGTATCCGCGGGATGCCGAAACGGACCATGACGTTCCTCATGACAAACCGCTTTGTGTCCACTTCTTTGATACTCGGCAGTGCTTCGACTTCAACCTACTTAGTGAAATAGTCGGTTGCAGGGATGAAGAATCGTTTGTTCCCAGTGTCTCGTGCTAACGGTCCAACAATATCCAGACCCCATTGGGCAAAGGGCCATGGGTTGGTGAGTGGAGTGAGAGTTTTGGCTAGCTAATGAATTAATGGAGCAAACCTCTGACATTTATCGTACTTTTGAACGTGCAATTGTGCATCTTGTTGCATCCGTGGCCACCAGTACCCATGAGTAAGGGCTCGGTGTGCCAATGACCTTCCACTAACGTGGCATCCACGAATCCCATCATGAATTTCGTAAAGAACATTTTCGACTAGATTTGCATGCACATAAAAAAGATAAGGACCGAGATAGAAACGTCTGTATAGCTTCCCAGATGGTGAGACCCAGAACCGAGCTGACCTATGTCGGATTTTGTTGGCTTCTTTTTTATCTTCGGAGAGAGTGCCAGATTTCAGAAAAACAAGTATTGGATCCATCCAGCTGGGCTCTAGGTTGCTGCAGAGGACTGGAGATGCAATGATTGGTTCTGGCACGAACTCAACCCAAACTTTTCTAGCGTCTTTGGCATCTACTGATGAGCCGAGGCAAGCTAGAACATCAGCATGGCTGTTTCTGTCCCGACTGATTCGTTCCACTCGTATGGATCAAAATTTTTTGAGTAGATCCTTGGCCTTGCCTGCATACATAACCATTTTTTCGTCTCGTGCTTCATAGACCCCAAAAAAGCTGGTTTACCACTAATTGAGAATCGCTGAAAACAAGAAGTTGCTTTGCACTGAAGTATTCGGCACTGCGTAAACCAGCCAACAGTGCTTCCTATTTCGCCTCATTGTTAGAAGCCTTCCAGCTGAGCCTAAGAGCTTGCTTCCAAATAAACCCTTCTAGTGACATAAGTACTACCCCTGCTCCCGAGCCTCGGTTATTGGATGATCCGTCGACATAGAGCTGCTAGATGTTTTTAATAAAGAGTTTTCATGCTTCTGAAACACATTGCTTTCCCAGTTCGGTGGTGCGTGGCGCCTGTGCCGAACTGGAGTTCTCAGGCTCGGTACTCTGGGTGGGAGCGAATTTTGCGACGAAATTTGCCAAGACCTGGGCCTTGATTCCTGTCCTGGGTTAATATCGAATGTCAAACTCACCAAGTTCTACTGCCCATTTTGCTGTTCGACCGGAGAAATCAGCTCGGCTGAAGACGGATCTGAGGGGGAATTCAGTGAGGACATTGATGGTATGCCCCTAGAAGTAATGTTGCAACTTTCTTGAGGCGATAAACAATGCGTAAACTAACTTTTCCAAGGGTAGATACCGTGTCTCAGCATCTAGTAGAGTCTTGCTAACATAGTATACTGGACTCTGTTCCTTGTTAACTTGTCGAATCAATACCGCGCTTACGGCGTGATCCGAGACTACTAGATATAAGTACAACTCCTCTCCTGGTTCTGGAGTGGACAGAAGAGGTGGTGTACTGAGGTATCTTTTGAGACTTTGCAATGCTTCGGTACACTCAGGACTCCATTCAAACGCTGCCTTTTTTCTCAGTAGCTGGAATAAGGGATTCATCCAATCTGAAGACTTGCTGATGAACCAATTCAGGGCGGTCGCCATTCCGGCCAACTTCTGTAGCTCTTCAGCCTTTGTTGGTACTTCAAGCTCTTGTATTGCTTTGATTTGATCCGGATTTGCCTCGATTCCTCTGTGAGTGACCATGTACCCCAAGAACTTCCCTGTTCCTACCCCGAAAGTGCATTTCGAGGCATTAAGGCGAAGCTGATGGTTTTACAGGATACCAAAAACTTCTCTTAAGTCTGCAAGGTGGTTTGTAGCGAGCTTGCTTTTTATTACCATATCATCTATATAAGCTTCCATGGTTTTTCTGAGTTGGTCCTTGAACATTCGAGTGATCATTCGCTGGTAGGTTGCCCCGGCGTTCTTGAGGCCGAACGACATTACTTTGTAGCAATAAGTGCCTCTTGGAGTGATAAACGCTGTCTTCTCCTAATCTGGGCCGAACAGTGGTATTTGGTGATAACTGCTATAAGCGTCCATAAAGCTCATACGCTCATGCCTTGTTATTGAATCTACTAGTTGATCGATGCAAGGTAGAGGAAAATTTTCCTTGGGACAAGCTCTGTTCAGGCAGGTGAAGTCAACGCAGACTCTCCATTTTCCGTTCTTCTTTTTTACTACAACTGTGTTGGACAGCCATTGTGGGTACTGAACTTCTCTAATCGCTCTCGATGCTAGGAGTTTTTCGACTTCGGCAATTACTGCTTCAGTGTGCTCAACTGAGGATCTTCGACTTTTCTACACGACAGGCCGAGCGGAGGGGTTGATGTTGAGTTTGTGGCAAGCAAATTCTGGGTTCAACCTTGGAGTATCATACGCTGACCATGCGAATACCTCCATATTTTCCCTTAGCAATTCCAACAGCTGAAGTTTCTTATCAACGCTTAACGAGGTACCGATAAGAAAGTACTTTTCTGGATCATCCTCTTTTACCAGGACTTTCTCCAAATTCTCTACTATCTTTTTCTCTGGGGCTCCCTCTACATCTTCTAAGACTGGCTATTCGGCCACTTCTACTATCTGCACCCGGTTGCAAAGTTGTTGCTGCCATGAAGTAATGTTTGGACGCAACTTGGTCCCCTAAAATCTGCTCTATTCCGTGTTCCGTTAGGAAACGGATGAGCTGGTGGTAGGTTGAAGGGACCGCTTCCATTGGGTGAATTCATGGACGGCTGAGTATGGCGTTGTAAGGAGAAGGTGTATTAATAACTAAAAACTCTATCTGAAGGGTCTTCGTTCCAGCCACAACCGGCAACACTATCCTGCCAAGTGGCTGTTTTGGCTGTGAATTGAAGTCGACTAATGGAGCTGCCGCTGGGGTGAGGTGCTGCTTAGAGAGACCGAGCTTTCTGAACAAGTCGTAATACAATATGTCTGCTGCACTGTCTTGATCTACTAGGACTCATTTTACGTCAAACCGTTTCCAATTCCCACAGTTATAATCAGTGCATCAGTATGTGGGTGTTGAATGCCTTCTAAATCTTTCATAGTAAACGAAACAGTGCACAAGGGGACTTGGGTACCGTGCGTACCTTTTTCGATGTGGGCTCTACTGACATGACCTGCTGAATTTGCATAGCCTTAGCAATTTCTTCTTTCAGTGCCTTTTCGCGCTCCTGGGTCGTTGTTCCATGGATCACATTTATTACCAGCCGAGGTGAGGGCTCGATGTTCGATTCTTGTGGTGGGTTCCCTTGCTCGGCCACCGCTTTATCCTGATCAACGTAGTCTCGGAGGTGTCCAGCTGCTACCAGGTCTTCCAGGTGTTGCTTCAGTGCTCTATAATTCTGAGTCATATGCCCTCTGTCTTGATGATAGGTGCATCTGAGCTTTTGATTACGCTGAGCTGGATCTCCCAACATTTTCAGTGGCCAAATAAAGAAGGGCTCTCTCTTGATCTTTTCCAAAATGCGATAGATTGGTTCTTTGAATACGATCACGACTGCTTTGTGAGATTTGGACTTATCCACCTCATTCACCATGAGTACCCGGTGTTCCCATTGGTCCATTCTCTTCTTGTGCCGAGCTGTTTGTTCTGTTGATGCTACCTCGATGGGGATCTGGTCATCTTCGAGGCGAGCGTACTACAAAATCCTGGCACGCAAATCTTTCAGTGCTGTGGCCGGACGCTTGGTTAGTGACTGTCTTAACTTATTTTCCGGATGCAGACCATGTTTGAAAGACATAACAGCCATCTGCTCACTACAAACGTTTCCCTCCAGATCATTGTACTCTTCCCAATACCTCCTAACATAATTGTGCAGCATTTCTTCCTGTTCTTTTCGGAGACCGAACAGTGTATCCAGCTCTTTCGGGATCTTAGTGTTGGAGACGAACCTGGCTAAGAACTCTTCGGAGAGCTGTTTCTAGTCATAAATTGATCCAGCGGGGATTCGATCGAACCATCAAAGTCTGGATTCTCCCAAGCTAGACGGGAAGACTTTGCACATCAGTGCTTCGTCTCGGCTCTATAGGGACATCATCTATCTATAATGGCTGATGTGCGTCAATGGGTTTGACTTCCCATCGTACGACGTAAACTTTGGCGAGGTGAATTTCTTGGGAGGTCTCATGGCCTCGATTTCTAGGGATAATGGGGAGGAGACAAGCCTATCCAACGCTCGGTGCTCTCTCTGGTGGATGGTACAGTCTAGATGATCTCGACGTTGCTCATTCTGCTTGTTGCCAATTAGCCAAGTACGAAGGTCTTGAAGAAGGTACTTAGTCTGCTGGCTAACTGTCTTCTGCCTCTTAGCCCTTCTCCGGCGTGAGCCACGGGTATGGTTGCTCACCGCCTCACTTTGTACAGGGATTGGCTGGCTCTGCTGCCCAGACTCATTTCTGGGGATCTTCTTCACTGGTGGTTCTCTGGACGAGCTTTTCTATCGTAGGCGAGAGGGCTCTGCGTCAGTCCTCTTCTCTGTCGGATCACCCAACACCCTTTTGAGTTGTGCTTTCAGCTCCTATATCTCCATCCCTATGGAGTCTATGATTCGATCTCTGTAATCCTTTTCCAGAAGAAAGTGATGAGAAGAACCTCCAGCGAAGGGCAATTGATGCTCAATAGATTCGGGGGTCCGATTATTGTTTTCGGTTTGTTCTTCTAAGACTGTTGGGAGTGCCAAGCCTTTGTCCTTTGTCTTCTCCGTCTATGGAGTATGTGTTGAAGGTGGGATGTCTTCAATCCCCATTATCGGAATTGAGTGCAGAGCTCAGATACAAAGCGTCCACGTTCACCGCACCAATTGTGCGTACCGAATACCGCACTAGATGAAAGTAGATCGGAGCTCCGGACTCGACTGGACTATCCAAGAATTGAGGCCCTGCAGTAGGGAACACCGTAAGAGCTGCCCAGCCGAGGTTTGCCGGATAATTCCTTCGGTGTGAGAATGAGTAATCGGAGAAGAAGTAAAGTGCCCTAAGTATAGAGAGTTAAGTTTTAGTAAGTAGGGTTCAGCTTCGATTAGTTACCTTCAATGTGAAGTCAATGTAGTTTATATAGATCTCCTTGCTTGTTGCCCAAGATGGTTTTATGGAGCTCTGGTGTTGCCATTTTCATTTTAGCATTGCCCAAGGTGGGGGACCATCTGGTAGTTGTCAAGGGGTCCATATACTCATTGTAGTCATACTGATAACAAATCACATTCCTTTGGTTTAATTGTTTCCGTGATTCTAGGTGTAGGAGACCAGTTGAGGTGGCAACTTACACATGCATATACTCATAGCTTCCACGTTTCTCTGAGAGGTTCCCTCAGCTTGGTACCGTTGTGCCTCAGCTCGGCCCTTTGTGAGACTATTGTAGAGATGGGCTGGCCCATTCGGATATCTTTGTATGGACTCGGCCCACTTTGGTTCTGATGATGGGTTCGACCCATAAATTGAGTCTTGCAGCTCGGCCTAGCTCAGTATCGCGGCTGGACTGGCCTTTCTATTGCGAGTTAGACCTAAGTGCTTGAGGACTTGGGTGGACTGTTGGTAATGGAGTTGGGCTTAGTTGGCTTGCTCACACATTCATCTGACCCATTTGAATTTGGGTTTAGAAGATTGGACCGGGCCAAGGCTTGAATCCGACCCATTTCATATTTAGCCCTTTTAGGTAGGATATGCACCTGAAACAACAAAATTGGCAAGAACATCAGATACAATGTAACCCACCAAGAAATCCATATATATATATGCACTTCCAAAAAAAAATTATATGCATATGCACACACCAACACACAATGTATGGTAGTTTTACAATTAAAACATTAGACATTTCTGGTACAAGTACAGAAATCAGTTAAAGAACCTATACAAAATATATATGAATGAATATGATTAGATTTTAAACGGTTCACTATAGGACTCACTTTTCAAACGTCACAACATTCATATATTTTTTGTATCGGATTTTGCGACAATTTTTGTGTAAACATTGTTAATCAAATCCAAAAATTTAAAAATTATTTTCAAATAAGTGGTTTCAACTGCCCAAAAATTGATTTTAATGCATACCCAGAAAGAAAAAAAATGAGCCACGACGTAGAAAGCAAAAGTACTTCAAAAAACTAAATGAAACTTACAGTGCTTCTAACCACCATATGAGGGGTTGCATTGTGTTTGCAGAGGTCCAAACTAACCTCCATACCAGAACTCCCACAACCAACCACCAAAACACACTGATTTCTGAAATCAGAACCAGTGGTATACACACTTGTATGCACCACAGGCCCATCAAACCTCTCAATCCCTGGAATTTCCTGTATCGCCGGCTCGGCATTTTCGCCGGTGGCAGCGATAATCCACCGGGAAATGTACTCACAATCTTGAGTTTGAACCCTCCAAAACCCAATAGTCGAATCAAACTCTGCTCTTTTCACCACTTGTTCGAAGCTTGGTTCGATGTTGAAGTGTGAAGCATACGACTCCATGTATGATATGAACTGGTGTTTTGTTGGGTACTTGGGGAAATTTTCCAGGAAACCAAACAGTGGAAGTTCACAGAACTGTTTGGGAAGGTGGAGTTTGAGACGATCTTATGCTCTTTGTTTCCATAAAGAAGCTATACAGTCATTTCTTTCAAGAATGAGAGAGGGTACACCATTGTTCTTGAGGCAAGCTGAGACTGCTACCCCAGAGGGTCCAGCACCTACAATGATAGGTCCGTGAACCCACAAGCAATTTTGTCGATTGCCCTCTTGATTTTTGCAAGAACCCATGTGGAATAGCCCAAGGAAAGAAAAGAAAAGAAAAGAAAAGGGAGCTCTGTTTCTTTAAACCTCTGTTTTCCGTATAGAGAGTTAAAAACAATGATTGATTAACAAGAATGAGTAAATAAACGTAGTGAAAAGAAAAATTATACCAATAGAGAGTATGAAACGTCGAGGCAAGAAACTTAATCCGTAGTCCTTAAGAAACGATTTCGCTCCACTCGGTGCAGATGGATTTTTGGCGGTCGTTCTCTAGGATTCAATGACCAGTCTCGTTGGTGTGAACTCACCAATCAAGGCTTCAAACTCGTGTATAGAATAGCCCAAGGAAACAGATAAACATTGACAGAAATTAGAGAAGAAGACACAATATTTTTGTGTATTCAGCAGAATGTTTATGCTCATATATATATATATATAGCCTGTCAAAGCTAGGAGGAAAAGGAAACGAAACTGTATATATGAATTTCCCAAAACAAAGGGCTAATCAACTCCAAAATCAAGATTAAACTAAAAAGGAAAGGGAATAGTTGACTTAAAATTATAAAGAAAAGATTAAAAAAAAAAAAAAAGTGTTATTTTGAATTCACACAACAATGTGCGAGTGTATATATATATATATATAAATTTGAAGTATCTCCAACAATGCAATGGACAAAGACCAAACAGAAGATTTAATTGCATTCATGGGTTGAAATATTTGTATTTTTATTTTTATGGATTTGACTGAGAAATATTTATATTGGACTTGTTTACACATGGTGCTGCCACTTTGCTGTGTTTT
The DNA here is from genome assembly GCA_036172215.1 of Camellia granthamiana. Lineage (NCBI taxonomy): Eukaryota > Viridiplantae > Streptophyta > Magnoliopsida > Ericales > Theaceae > Camellia > Camellia granthamiana. The sequence goes on along the minus strand of CM069916.1, from coordinate 16,429,269 downwards.
TTTTTTTAATTATATATATATATATATATTAAGGAAAATGGAGGAAAATGGGGTTTTAACTATAGAGTTGTGAGAGTTTCAAAACTCCAAACCATCTATGTTGATTTTTGGCTACTTTTTAAAAAAGAAAAAAACATTATTTGGCTACTAAAAATTGAAATTTAAAATTTAAATCATAGTTAACAAAGCACTTAATGAATATTCACCTATGATTTAGGAATTCAAATTTCAAAATTTGATACCTTATAAAATACACATGATTTAAGGAATTGGTTTCCATAATAAAAAAACAATACTATATATATATATATATATCACCTAGCTAATTAATCCTTTTTTTCAACAGGAATTAATTTTTTTAATTTTAAAATTATTTATATAAAAAAACACTAGTGGCTAACTCATCATATATTTTTTAATAATTAATTTTTTTATTGGCTAATTCTCATTTAATCATATAAATAAAATTCTAATTATCTCATAAATTATGACCCTGAAATGGAAAGTTTGCTTAACTATTTCAAAATTTAATTAATCTTTTTTTCAACAGCAATTAATTTTTTTAATTTTAAAATTATTTATATAAAAAAAACACTAGTGGCTAACTCATCATCTATTTTTTAATAATTAAAATTTTTTTATTGGTTAATTCTCATTTAATCATATAAATAAAATTCTAATTATCCCATAAAGAACTCTTAAGTATCCCATAAATTATGACCTTGAAATGGAAAGTTTGCTTAACTATTTCAAAATTTAAACTTGTGACACTATATGGAAGCAATTCCCTAGAATGTAATTGTTCCGTAATTTATCACTTTTAAAAAGAATATTTATTTTTTCATTTCAAAATTTAATACGATAAACCGTTCACTAGAATTTAATTATCTATCTATCTATCTATATACAAAGCCAAAGAGACTTTTAATTTTTTGTTTTTTGTTTTTTTTTTTTTTGATTTGTAAATAAGTGCCCTCTGATTTAATTTCTGGCTTCACCACTGTTTGCAAGAACCCATGTGGAATAGAATAGCGCAGGAAAAGGAAACCTCTGTTTCTTTAAAAGCTCCCCTGTATTTCTTGAAAACCTCTGTTTTCTGTATATTTTATATTCCAATGAGAGTCTATAGAGACATGAAAAGTAACATTATAAGAGAAATGGAGAGAGAATATGGAAATCAAAGGATGTAACGTAAATATACAGTAACAGGAGGTGTGAATGTTCTGAAATGGATTTGGGTTTTGTTTCTCAAGGCTCTTTCTTCTTTCTCAGCCTCTCTCTCTGCAGAGTTTGAGGTTGGGCAATGCAATGGACAAAGTTCAAAGAGAATATTTAAATACATTCCTTGGTTGAATTATTTTTATTTTTATTATTTTTATGTATTCGACTGAGAAATATTTATATTGGACTTGTTTACATATGATGCTGCCACTTTGTTGTGTTTTTATTTTTATTTATTTATTTTTATTACATTTGTAATGAAGGATATAAATGAAGGGAGCGTTTTATCTAATAAGTCAATCCATCGATGTCTTTACAGTATTTTTTAACATGTATCAAATCACTCATTTCTATGAGTGGAAGGTTGATTTTGTTTATATTGAAATCAAATAAAATTTGGATTTTGGACTCAAAATTAAATTAATTGTGATGTAGAAACGAATTTACTCAGTTTGTATGTATGAATTTACTGTCATTCAGATAGAGTTTGACAATGTTGTAAAAATCATACTTGTATGATCCATTGTGTTTAGATGTTCAAGTGAATCTCATAGTCCTTTGGAGAAAACATTTCAATTTTATTTTCTAAGTTCAGAAATCCTTTGTGCATTGAATTAATTGGATACAACATTTTGAACATTCCCAAACTAGTAATCATTCAACCATATGACTTGTGCAGTAGCTCAAGTGGTTACGACAAGTTAGTTAGGTGCTAGTAAAGCGATGTCTTAAGTTGTTAATGAAGTGACATCAATGGTAATCTAATTCTACTAGCTTATCAACATCATAGGAAAAAAATTGAAGCCGCGGAAATATGTTATTCATCTAGTAATATATTTTCTTGGGGTTGAAGGTTTGATTCAGAGGATGTGCATGAGATTCATTGTCTGGAACTATAGTCCTAGGATCATGTATCCATAAGACCAAATAGGAATGACAAGCTCTTATCAAATGTTTGTTTGTGCATGCAAATGGGGATGGGATGATGAGGCTAATCTAAATCCTATTCGTATGCAAGGTACAACATTGAATATGTGGTATGATTAACAAAAATGTCCCCAAACAACATCATAATAATGATATTATTAGGAAAGAGTATTGTTATTTAAATTTAAAAATTAGACTTATTTTTCAAATTCAATGAATTGACAATCAATTAAAATATGTTGGACAACTCTCTCTCTCTCTCTCTCTCTCTCTCCCTCTCTCTCTCTCTCTCTCTTTTATTTTCTATAATCATCAATCAATCATTTTCTTTATACATCATTGGGTCTAAAAAATAGATTTAGAAAGTGATATCATTTTCCATTAAGAAATGAAAGGAATAAAGATCAATGAGGTGGGGGTGAACTATAGAAGTGGATGACAAGGGTGACCCACGATAGTAAATGTAAAGAGAAAAAAAAGAAGAGAGGAAGAGGAAGAAAGAAGGAAAGGAAGAGAAACAAAGGAAGAAAGAGAGAGAGAGAAGTTGGATGGATAATGAGAACGAATAAGTCTAAGAACCAATGAGTGGTTGTGTGGTTGAGATTAAATTTGTATAGTGTAAAAATCATATGTAGAATAAATTTGAATCATAAGATAATAATTTTGGATAATTATTAGCTACTTACGTATGAAATTATAGTATTGCTGAATGAGAAATGGTAAAGGAAAGAATGAAAGATGGTGGACAAAGTAGTTATTGGCCGCAAGTGATGGAAAAATATAGGGGCGATTAAAAAAAATTTTAGACAAAATTTTAAAGGTGTATATATAACGATCCATTGGCTAGGTAGGGTTTTTTTTTTGGTAGGGCCTTTAGACAAGAAGATTTCTTTTACGAGACCTATAAAAATTATGAAAGAGGAAAAACATATGTGGCTTGTTTAGTAAACTTTAACGCTGTGTTTGGTTGGGAGATTTGGGAAGGGATTTGAAAAGGAAAAGGGAAAGGGAAAATGTGTGCGAAACTAGGTGAAATATAAGTATGTTTTATTCACATTTCACCTCCCCTTTTCATTTCTCTTTCAAAATCCCTCATCAAATCACTCAACCAAACATAACATAAATGTCATACTTAAACAATTGTATTTTGGAAACTCAGGGTGTTCTTAATTTTTAAAATTTCAGATTATTTGTTTTTTTTTTTCCAGCTCTAAACACTATCTTTGTAAACTTTTTTTTATCCTTAGTCCAACTTGAGGCGTGTTTGGGCCAAAGTCCCAAGCCCATGGTGTCTTGGCTGGGCCATCTGGAGTTTCTGCTTATAATTTTAACATTTTAGTACATCAAACTAACAACAAAACAGAAACTTAAGAGAATATATATATCCTATCTAAAAAAAAAAAGAAAAGAGAATATATATATATATATATATTTATCATTCCTTTAATTATTTAGACCGTAAAAATTAATTTTCTGTGACAAAACATTGACATCGTTAAAGTTTAAAAGACTAAATTGACATATTTTAGGAATTGTAAATGTATTTTCTACTCCTACTTTATTTAATAATAGAACATGCCATGGCTTCATTTGGAAATTTAACTTTTTGTTAGTGACTTTTTATTTATTTTTTATTTTTTTACGAGATGCAAAAAGTTAATGTTTGGAATAATTTTTTTCTTTAATTTTCTTTCTCTTGTCTCTCACTTCTAAATATTAGCAAATTAAAAAATAAAAAATAAATTCACTTACTTCCTATACAAATTTTATAATTTTGACATAATTACATTGAATTGTCTTAATATTTTAAATCATGTAATATTTAACTCATTTTTATTAATAATTAATTAGTTATATAGTTGAAAAAAATATTTTTTTCATATTTTTTATTTGTGTTCTTTGTTTTGATCCATTTAATTTTATTAAAAAAGAGATCAAATTTTTATATCAAAATTATAAAATCGCTTATATGTTTTCTTTAACCTCAAAAAAAGTCAATATAGGGTTATTTTGAAAATTAATTATTTTAGTTAATTTTTCAAATTTTTACAAAAAGACGTATAAAAAAGTAGAGATAAAATTTGACTTTTTTATAGTGACTTTTTACCTATTTTAAGTGATTCCCAAACCATCTCATAATTTACCCAAAAAAATTTAGAATTTATCTTTGTAATTTTTGTGAGTCATGAATCCATGGTCATGTTTGTGTCCAGTTAGTCGGATCACGTGGCCCTAATCTCATATTTTTGTTAAGAATCAAGTCATGTGGTCCTAATTGTCTCTTTTGGAAAGATAGTAAAAAAATTATTTTTTTTGATTTTTAACTTATTTTAAATTATATTAAGTTTGTTTGATTCCAGGTTTTAAAAAACAGTTTTAAGAAAGTACTAATTTTTTATTTTTCGTATTTTAATGTTTTTAATTAATTTTTTTAATATTTTAAGTAATTTTTTTAAAATTTTTTTTAGACACATCTAACATAAACACACTTAAAAAGTATAATATTTGTAAATTTTTTTTTAAAAATACACCAAATACCAAAAAATATAAAAAAATTTAGTACATTTTCTTATTTTTGTATATTTATTAATTTTTTAAAATATTTTTTTACAAATATTTTACTATTTAGATACATCTAAATAAAGTGCATCTAAAAAAATAAAAAAAATACTTAAAATTTAAAAAATATTCCCTAAAAACAAAAAATACGAAAAACAAAAAATTCAGTTTTCAAAAAACTGAAACCCAACACAATGATTATTTTTCTATTTTTTATACAATTTTTTCAAGAAAAATAAAAAAATCAATTTTTAACTAATTTTTTAAAACAATCTCACCATCAACCCATCAACGGACCGAACCTTGACTCATCATCAACTATGATAAGCCGCATTTAATATCATACGGCCAGAATTGAGTTGACCAACAACGTATACAAGGGTCCCGTTTGGTGTAGCTGTTAAAACAGCTTATAGATTATAGCTTAACAGATTATAGATTATGACTTTAATCAGAAGTTGTTAATCTGTTTGGTGTAGCTGTTGGATTATAGATTTAAGTTGCTGAGTAGTGTTTGTTAAATAAGCTGTGAAATAGCTTTTTCAATTAATTTTTATTTGTTGTTTGTCTACATTTCTCATAAAAAAAAAATAATAATCTATAGTCCATTTGAGTCTTTTTCTATTTTTAAAAAAATAAAAAATAAAAAAATTTAAGAGTATAACCATAAATTAACATGTCTACAACAGAAGCTGATAATCAGAAGTAATGGGTGAGCAGCTTCTCAGAATCAGCTTTTTTGAGTTAAAATAAGCTGTTAGAATCAGAAGCTGTTTGAAATAAGTTTAACCAAACAGTCCAAAATAACTTTTTCAAAGCTAAAAGCCATAAGTTGACTCTGAAAAGCTGAAACAAACACCCCCAAGGTTCATGTTGTATTTTGATTTGAGGGTCGAGGTTATTTTCATCATTTAAAAAAAGGAAAATAACAGTACAAGAGAGGCTTAGAAAAAAATTTATAAATCAGTGATAAAATTTTTATATTTCAATAATTAAAATATTATACTTATTTCATGATTTTGTAATTTTTTTTTTTTGTTACCACTAAATTTTAATTTGCCCTTTAAAGAAAATGAGAAACTAATGATCAGTAGTGACAAAAACAAATATGACAAATTTATAATTTAAATTATTAATATTTATTATTTATTTATAATAATTATTTTTTCTGATTTACACGCAGTTAGCACTCATTTGGAAAGTTAGGTTGAAGTGGGTTGAGATTAAAATAGTTACAAAAAAAAAATAAAATAAATTTTCTATCTCTAGGTTAAAAAATATCATATCCATATCATAATTATTTTATTTTTTCTTTTATAAAAATTAAAAAAGTTAAAAAATTCATTTCAAATGAGACTTTTTAACCTCAAACTAAGGTTGCATTTGTCAACTATACATTTTAGTAAAAAATTCAAAAAGTTATTATAAGTTATCATATCACTCTTCCTACTTTTCTATACATTTTTTCATAAAAAATTAAAAAATTATTAAAATAATCTATTCCTAAATAAGATGTAAAACATCTAAAAATTAAAAAATCAACCCACATCCTAAATCAACCCTTAAGTTATTTCTCCAAAAAAAAAAAAAAAAAAAAAAACGAAAGGCACGTGTAATATGATTTCCAAATATGAAGATGTTCTTGACTGAGGCTTGGTTTGGGATCCTTAAAATAATTCATAAAGTCAAAAAATTACTCAAAAAGTTAAAAATTTATCACTATTCACAAAAAAAAATATTAAAAAATTAATTTTACACAAAATTAATTTTCAAACAGCTCTGACGTCCCACAGGCGTAGCTGAGTTTTTGGAAAAATTGCACTGATTTAGGTGCACAAATAACATTGTGCTATTCGGCCCGTAGGGGCCATCACGGGTCCCATTTTAATAATCTGGACTGTGCAATGTGTAGAACTCGTCGAGTACTATATACCTGTAAAAAATCACATTGATCGGATATCGGTGATTATATGATCAAATCAGTTAAAATTTATAAAATGGATGGTGTTATAGTTAACGATTGAAAAAAAACTAATCTGATCAGATGGCTATCGATATCCTATCAACTTGATTTTTTACAAACATATAGTACTCGACGATTTCTACATATCTAACAGTTTTGATTAGCAAAACAAGACCCGTGGTAGGCTCCCACAGGCTGAACAGTACCTTCAATTCACTGCCCAAAAAGCAGTGAACCATCTCCTCCCCTTACTCTGCACACGCTGTCCCTCACCGTACAACCTATTCCATCACAATCTTCTCCTATACATTAATTTATACAATTTTTAATACACATGTTTTCGTAATCATATCACACAGACTACGAAGCTCACCAACGGCCGCGCCTGTATCACTCTGAACCATTGACTTTGGTTTAGATGACGTTATTTGATTGGCTTTATGACTTGAATATATGAATGGACTTTAGGATTTCTTAGCACTCGTTTAAGTTGGATTGGGGTTAAAGTCGTTATAAAAGAGTAAAATAAATTTTTTAATTTTAGGTTAAAAAATAAAAAAAATTAATCTAAAATTTTTGCCTAACTTTTGGTAAGAAGAAATGTCTATAATAATATTTTTTAATGTCTAAAGTCCCTCAATCTTATTTTAGGTTGTAAAATACCTAATTTACCATTCTTTATAACATACATTTGTTTGGATATTGGCAAACTAAATATTATATTACTGTTTTGTAGAAGATTTTATAAGGATGGACTTCACGATGGAGATTTCGTAGGGATTTTACAAATATTGCAGTGGACTTGACGATAGAGATTGCTATGATTGTGTAGATGTTACAGTGGTATTGATTCCTTTTGTTTTGATTTTCAATGGAGTTGAATCAGGTATGTTTTCGATGGAGATTCCATATGAATTTCGATTTTTGATTTGACTTGTATGTAAGGATTTCGATTTCATATTAGTTTTTCGAGTGTATTTTGCATTGAGTTTTTGTTTTCAGTTTTGATTAATTTAAAAGAGAGGTCAGCTTAGTGAAGTTGTTTATGATTTTTGGAATTGATTTTTCATTCTCTGTTATTGATCAATTTTAGAGAGAGGCCCGCTTGATAGAGTTGATTTTGACTTTTGGAGTTTATTTTTCATTCTCTGTTTTTTGATCAATTTCAAAGAGAGTTGACAGTGGAGTTGATTTTGATTTTTAGAGTTCATTTTTCGTACTCTATTTTTCATCAACATGCTTATCAATGATAAGTTTTGTTCTCTATTTTTTCAAACTAAAAAAATTTCTTTAAACCAAAGATAAGTGTAAATTTCTTATTATTTTTGTTCTCTATTTTTTCTACACTTTTATTGGTAGTCCAGAGAAAATTGTAAATTTGTTATTATAATCCAACGAAAATCACAGAGAAAATTATAAGTTCATATGGACATATTATTATAAGTTTCTAATGTAGATAGAATCACAGAGAAAATTGTAAGTTTGTAGTTCAGTGAAAATCACAGAGAAAATTGTAAGTTTGTAGTCCAATGAAAATCATAGAGAAAATTGTAATTTTTTTTGGACATGTTATTATAAGTTTGTTATTTTTTTATTTTTTTATCAATTGAATGTTTTGTGAGTATAACAGATCTTCTCTATGAATTTCTCTGAGTTTATATAGAATAGTTAGCATTTTGTCAATTTGATGTTAATGTGTTTTTGTTTTTGTGATCTTGAAAGTGAATATAAGTTCTTAAATTTCTCTGGATTTTTATTTGTAATTCAAAGAAAATTATAAGTTTGTTATTATAATTCAGAGAAAATCATAATTTTATTTGGACATGTTATTATAAGTTTGTTATTTTTTATTTTTAAGGTCCTCTAGACTAGATATATGGATTAGGGATTTAACTAAATGTTTTATGATTAAATTTGAATGTTTCATTTCTGAGCAAAAGTTATTTTTCGTGTTTTTTTTCTTTCAATTCAGATGGACAGTGTAGTGTTTTTTGTTATCTTGAAGGTGTATATAAGTTCGTAAATTTCTCTGGATTTTGATTTGAGTCCAATACTGCACAATCACATAGAGAAAATTGTAAGCTGGTAGTCCAGTGAAAATCATAGAGAAGCTTATAATTTCATAACAGATCTTCTGTGTGATTTTTGCCTATGATTGTGTTTAATAGTTAGCATTAAATTTCTCAGTGATTCTCTCTGGATTCATTAAGTTTTTTGTGATTTTGTTTTTGTTATTTTTAAGGTGAATATAAGTTTGTAAATATCTCTGGACTTTTATTTGAGTCCAGAGAAAATTATAAGCTTGTTATTATAATCCAGATAAAATTATAATTATTAGAAATTTCTTTGGACGTTTATGTTGTTCTTGTAAAGTGTTTTTATATTGAACAAGTTATTTTTCGTGTCTTTTTTTTTTTTTTTTTTTTTTTCCAGTTTAGATAGATAGTGCAGTGTTGCTGCTGTGGAAATATGAGAATGATACTATTGTCATTAACGTTTCATGCAAATTGAATTTTGAGGAATTGGTTGACATTTTGTGTAAAACATGAGAAAATTTGAAACTTGAGATCATGTGTATTTCATATTCTATTGTGGGCCGTCCGAATTGTATGGTTCGAAATAATATTGATTTTCTAAATATGTTGAGGGTTATTTGTGCACGTAGTGTTGATATAGTTGATGTTTCAGTTATTAGGTGTAGTACTTCTGATCAAGAGGATGAAGTGGGGTCTAATTGGGTACATGTTGTACATGGTGAATGTGATAGGCTCGTGGATATTGAAAGAAATTCACTCTCTAAGTTTTGTTTTCACCAAGAAAATGTGTTATTGTCAGCTAGTTGGCGAAATAATATTACGAGTGTTGTACAAAAGTTTGAGGGTGGTGTGGTTAAGTTTCGTACTGTTTTATGCAAGTGTGCTATTGAGGTTGGTTTTCAGTTTACGTATGCTAAAAATGACAAGATGAGGGTTATGGCAGAATGTGCATATAAAGAATCAAGCGGATGTATGTGGGTGTACATGCTTTAGTTGAAAAAACAAATTGGTTCTTTTACATAAGAACTTTGAACAATGAACATATGTGTGGTATGGGGGTTCGTACTAGTAAATATGCTAAGATGACTTCCAACTTAGTTTCTGGGTTGATACTTGAAGAGGTAAGTGCAAAACCTTTAACTTGTCCAGTGGATATTGTCAAAGAAATAAAAGACAAGTATGGGGTCTCAATCATTTATAACTGTGGTTGGTTGGGGGTTGAAAAAGCAAAATGTAGTACATATGGGGATTCTTGTTTGTTATTCGATCAATTACAGTGGTATTTTGATGAGGCATTGAAGAACAATCTAGGTAGTCATTTTGAGTTAGATTTTGAAGATAACAAGCTTTTCAAAAGAGTGTTTGTGGCTTTTCGTGCATGCATTGCTGGTTTCAAATATTGTCGGTCATTGTTGTTTCTTGATGGAACATATTTTGAAGGACGATATAAAGAAGTTATGCTTGCTGCGACGGGGAAAGATGTGAATGAAAGTAATTGTAAATATATCTAATTTTCTCTAACTATGTGAATTTTCTATACATGTGAAAATTGAGTGAATTTTCTATTTTTGTGGTTATGTTTTGTGATTTTTCTGTAACACTTTGAATTTTCTCTGGAGGTGGCCATTGTGTGAATTTTCTCTAGCTGTTGGCACTGTGTGAATTTTCTCTAGATGTTGGCACTATGTGAATTTTCTCTAGATTTGGTCACTAAGTGAATTTTCTCTGGATGTTGCCACTGTGTGAATTTTCTCTGGATTTGACCACTGTGTGACGTTTCTTTGGATGTTAGCAGTGTCAAATTTCTCTGGTTGTTTATTGTTCTAATTTTTTCTGCATCTGTATATCTAATATGCTTGTTCCTATTTGTTTTGTTGGTTTTTTTCCTATAGCTTTTGTCGTTGTTGATGCTGAGAATAAAGACAATTGGTGTTGATTCCTTGAACATTTATGTGAAGTGTTGGAATCGGAGAGGGTGATAAGTTTCATATCAGATAGACATTGTGGTATTGTGGAAGGAATTGCTAAGTTTTTCCCTAATTGCTATCATGGATTTTGCCTTGAATATTTAAAAAGAAATTTAAGGGATAGGTTATCATCTGGAAACACAAATTCGGTTAAGGAGACGATTGTGTCCAAGTTTTTAGAATGTGCATATGCGCCAACAAAGGCATCATTTCATTTCAAGTTAAATAAATAAAAAAGTGAGGGAGGAGACATTGTGAGTGTTTTCTTGAGAAGTATACCATATGAAAATTTGAGTGATGCATATTTTGAGGGAAAATATTATGGTGAAATGTATTCAAATGTTGCTGAGTCATTTAATTCATGGATATGAGAAGCTTGACACTTGCCAATAACAAATTTGGTGGACATGATACGGTTGCAAATAATGAATATGAGGTCTGATAGGAAGCTGCTTTCTAGTAAATGAAATAAAGTTCTATGTCCTCGTATAGATAGTGTGTTGGAGAAGGCTTTCATGGATGAGAGGACATGGAATGTGAGTTTATCATTTGATAATGTGTTTGAAGTGCATTGTTTTCCTTCGGTTATGGTTGATCTTGGGTTAAGAACTTGTTCATGTCAAAAATGAGAAATAAATGGGTATCCATGTCAACATGTTGTTGATGCAATTTTTAGGAGTGAAAAAAATTTGAATTCATTTGTTGAACCATTTTTTCAGACTGATATGTATCGTCAAGCATATTCATTTTTTATTGGCCCAGTTCCAGCTGTTGAAAAACCTATGTGTAGCATTGATGATGCTATGATTTTACCTCTATTGAATAAGAGACCAGTTGGGAGGCTAAAGAAGAACATAATTACTTCTACTGGAGAGTTTAAAAGGGTGATAAAGTGTAGTCGATGTGAGAGTATTGTTCACCATAGTAAGAGGACATGCAATGAACATTTGTTAAATAGTTGAGAATAATACATTTTATTGATTGAATAATTCATTTGAGGATGTTAGAGGATCTTATTACAAAAATAACGTGTCTGTTGTGCGTTGTGTTTAGTATTTTCTCTGTTTTTTTTTTTTTTGTAATTTCTGGATCGATGCTCTTGTGTTTTTGAAACATACTTTGGGCAGTATGTTTATAATATCAGTCAAATTAATCCAGAGAAATTTGCCAGTAGCAGAGAAAATTACCGTGTATTTTATTTTTAGAAATGTAGTTTTTGGACAGTGTGTATATAATATCAATCAAATTCATCTAGACAAATTTTCCAATAGCAGAGAAAATTACTTTTTGTATTGTGTTTTTAGAAACATACTTTGGGAGTGCCTTTATAATACTAATCAAATTCATCCAGAGAAATTTGTCAATAGTAGAGAAATTTATTATGTGCATTGTGTTTGTTGAAACATACTATAGGTAGTGTGTTTATAATACCAGTCAAATTCATCCACAGCAATTTGCTACTAGCAGAGAAAATTATTCTGTGCATTGCGTTTTGTGACGTCAAATTCATCCAGAGAAATTTGCCAATAACAGAGAAATTTACTGTATTCATTGTGTTTGTTGAAACATACTATAGGAAGTGTGTTTATAATACCAGTCAAATTTATCTAGAGAAATTTGCCACTAGTAGAGAAAATTACTTTGTGCATTGTGTTTTGTGAGATCAAATTCATCTAGAGAAATTTGCCAATAGTAGAGAAAATTATTGTATGCATTGTGTTTTTTTGAATTTGATGATTGTTTTTTACCAACACAATGCATTACAAATTACATGATCATATAGACACCGTCTTGGCACGATATGAGTTAAATTTCTCTGTAAAATTCTGGTAACTTCATAGCAGAGAAATTTCTTTAGACAATTTTCTCTGTGTGGATTGTGTTAATAATCACTACTTAGCATACATTATAAAAAAAAATATATTTAACCATTGATAGCTATGAAATTTACATTAGTCAAAAAAAGATATATACATATATGTCAAACGTCATTATTCTTTCAATGTATGAAAAAAAATTGAAAGGTTATTCATAATTACATTGTGTGCATTGTCTTCCTTTCACTAGTGTGCTTTCACTATTATACTTTTGATTCTTCTTCTGGTGGTATTTGAATTGGTTCTGTCCTTGATCGGCCAACTTCGGTCGCAAATCTCTCTATGATTTCTGCCCTCATCAACCTTACCTCTTATGTCGACAATGTCGAGCTGATAGGTTCATGGTTGATATATTGTCTCATCATGTAGCATACAAAGAGGCCACAATCTACACTGCATACAAATTATAGGTATAGTTAGTGTTAAGAAACATTCAAATTAGATTATCTTATTTATAGATGTTGTATCAAAACTTACGAATCACTGTCTTGTTGTGGAGTTTTGTTAACATATTGAAAGTCATAATTTGTGTTTTGTGAGTCTATTAATTTGAAAGAGGGTTGTGATTGTGCCTCTCTTTCAAGGCAAGCTTTCAAAAAATTCTTCACATAATCTTGTTGCAAAAAAAAATAATTTTTAAATAATAGAGAAATTTACACACAAATTAATGAGATTCTATGAAAATTATCATCACATAAACATTATCATGGATTAGAGAAATTTGCACTCGTTACCAATTGTTTTGCATCTTTAAGATATTTGTCTTGTGCATCATCCCTCCTTGGCTTTAATGAGTTGTAGTACCTCCATAAATTGTCTTGTTTGTCCAAGACAAGCAAGGTCCAGTGATTTCCATCTGTTGACTTCTCATTGCCCCCGGTATTTATTGGGAAATGAAAGAACCTGTAGTTCCTCCATGCGGTTTCAAGATGCTTATCAAATAATGAGACTCAGAAAGTTTGATTTTCCATCATCTTGATGAAGTTTTGTGGTCAGAGAAAATCAAAAAATGGTTATGAGAAAGTTGAAATGATAGAAATATACACATAAAGAAATTTTAAATGCACACAACTAGCTAGAGAAAATTAGACTAGTGACACAACTGGCTTCAAAAAGTACCATAACAAAATAAAGTAATAAGTAAATTCTAGAGAAAATCAAATAAAAGAGTAGTAACGTACCAAGCTCATGCATGTGAAAAAAAATGAAGTTGGTTGTTGTCCTTTTCTCCTTTCGTTAGCAAATAATATCTCTCCATAACCATCAATGATTTGAAAAATATCATTTATAATCGTAACATTGGTTTATAAAAGCTGATGGAATATTGCAGAGAAATTTGATAAAAGACTTACATTGTTGGCAATTTCTTTTTCCTTTATTAGGTTTCCGATATCTTCAAAAGTAATTAGATTCAACTCACTTGTCCAGATTAAAGCCCTATAAGATGACAAAGAAATGATTTAATAGTTGTTAATGCAATATAAATTAGTAAATTGTTGTTTGTCATCTTCTATTTTATTTGTTGTACTTACTCTAGTCTAGACACATTTGATATGTGCTGCAATACATCTTTGACATGTTCTTTTACCAATTTTGCAATCGGTAGACTTTGTGGAAAAACCCAAGATTTCCTGACACTTGTTGGTTGAGGCAAGAGATAGTCATCGGCATCGACTACTTCTTTGTCTTTAATGGTTTGCTCTATTGGCTTTGCAGCTTGCTTTGAACCTCTAGTCATATTCACAACTTTGGGATATTAAAAGTCTGGATCTTGCTTTTCTTTCCTTTTTTTTGCCTTTAAATTCTTTATCATTGATGTAGGATCTTTTTTCACTGTAGATAGTGAAAATATCAATAAAAGTTAAATTTCTCTGAAGTAACAGATCATATTTCAATATGTAAATTTATTTGATTCAATATTTGCTAGTTACCATAGACTTTTGTCTTTTGTTTTGGTTGTTATTTGTGTATCACTTGTTCTTGCTGGGTTATTGGTTGTTGTTCCACTTCTATTCCAACTATGCATAGTGAAAATCAAACAAGTCCCAAAAGTCAACGTGGTCAGAGGAGTTACAAAATCTAGAGAAAATTACACACATATGGAACCAAATAGACAGAGAAAATCAAATAAACAATAGAAATCAAATTGGCCAAACTAATGTGGTCAGAGAAATTTAACTTCCAGAGAAAATTCTCATTGACAGAGAAAATTGAAATAAATAGAAATTTCTTTGAGTTATGTGGTTCAAGATTTTCATTGACATTGGGATTGAACTTGTGTTGGTGTTTGGTAAGGTTGTGTTGCTAGTTGGATGGATAGTTCTTAAATTTGTTCATACAATCTAGCATTTTCAATTTCAAGCTCTGAAATTGAACATCTCAACTGTTGAATTGCTTTTTTTATCATCTTTTTTTTTGAATCTCCAACATCCTTAATTTCATTTGGTTTGTGCTGTCTCTTTCTTGAAGTTCCGAGTTATTTGATATCAAGGTTCTTATTGCAATGTCCTTTTCTTGAAGTAATTCATTCCAATTTTTCTTTTCTTCTATTTTGGATTTAGAAAGTGCCTTTAGTCTTTGATGTAGATTAGCAATTTGAGCATCCTTTGATTCCTCATATTCTTGAGGCTGATACATTGTTGAGCCACAAATGCAATTATGATGTTGGTCCATCGGCTCATTATGTTCTTCTTCATCTCTTTCTTCATTGTTTTCTTCTTCGTCTTTTGATTCAGTGCCTTCATCTTCTTCTTTATTGTCTTCTTTTTCTTTCTATTCATTTTCTTCTTTGTCTTCTACTTCTTCATTTTCTTCTCTAGATTCTTCTTGTAGCTCGACTTTTCGTGCTCCTTTCGGATACAACTAGCCCTACAATTTCGGATTCCCGCGATTCTGAATCTGATCTCACAAGGGCAATGTGAAATAGATAAATACTAAAGAGTCCAAATCCGGCAAATCTTTTGGAAAATCAATTTTGAATCAAAATGCCAAAAATAGAATGCTTTGTCAGATACAGAGTCGCCAGCTAAATATTTTTGAGAAATTTAGAAAACCCATGACTCGTGCCGAAGGTCACATGTTCGTCATCACCAAGATTGTCTCGACTTGGGAACTTAGGTATGAGAATGGAAGGTTATGAATTAAGCACCCCCGCCCGCCCCGATCAAAGATCGGCCTCTACTAATCATGATGTGAATCTTATTTACATTATATGTTCTTATTCTGATTATTAGCTATATTATTATGTGACTCACACAAGTATAGACTAATTTTTGCAAGAATTGGAACACTTAATTTCATGGTTGTGTTTGAAAAGAGTTTTGTGAATGTGCCACTTGAAAAAGTGGGCTTAAATGTACATTAATCAAATTATGCCATTTTAAGCAACTAGCCTTCATCCACAAACATTCAAACAGTTTATATCATTTAAGCAATTAGCCTCATGGTGAACATGCTAAATATGGCAACAATCACACATATGCGTTATGCTAAAGCGAGTAAAGGCTTACCTAGTATTCCAAGCCAAAATAAACAAAAAAGTTAGAAAAAATGCATGATCCTAACTTATGCAACATGACTAATGCAATGCATGCAAAAATGCAACTACTAGGCTCAGTTACTAATATGGCATATGAATCAATTTGATAGCATGCGGTCTAAGCATGTATTCAAAGAGGCATTTAACTAATGATGCAAGTTAGAATGATGCGCCGAACCTCAATGCATGCAATACAAATGGATGCAATCATGAGAGATGCTAAATGAAACATGATGCTTCTAAACTAACCATCATAAGCAAGTAAATAAAAGGAAGAAAGACGTGGGGTTGGAAGACATACACGTTATTACAACATTTGCGCACTTACGTAGGAGGATTCGAATAAGTTAACTAGCTAAGCTAATTACTACGAATTACAAATCGAATGAAATAATCAACTAAACTAGCTAATTAATTATTATAATAAATTAACTAACTAATTGAACTAAATAATTAATTAATTACAAATCAAAACAAACTAATTAGTTACATGAATACAACATGAAAGAAGTGCTAAGCTAACTATTCTAATTATTCCACCTCAGGAAATAAGGAATGCTCATGTATGTACGGATTTCCACCCGAAAAAGGCCACAATTCTGCTGCCAGATGCCTCTGTTGCACAGTAGAACATTTTCAATGTTTTTCATCTCAGAATCAGCTTTGTTTTGCTAGAAAAGTACACTGCTTGGTTTTGCAAAGGTGGTTGGCATGCCAAAAGTGGTGGCCGGCTAGCCACAAAGGTAGCTTGCGTCCACAAAAAGATGGCCTGCTGGCCAGAAAAGGTGGCTGGCCGGCCATTGGAGTCTGGCCTTTCCTGTTACAACAGAGGACAAACAGAGCAAAAACAGGGTATTCTTAAGGGATGTTTGTACGCTTTATCCCTCCTTATCATCAGACAGCTCAAAAGAGTAGTAAACTTGATTCACAAGTCATCAATCCAAGCAATTTTATTGCGTGATGGCCTATGAACCAAAGGGTACATTTTCAATAAATGCTCAAATAAGGACTCTCAAACCTCCTCCCTATCATCAATGATCAAGGGAAATGGTTGACAATGACTCTTGAACTGTTTTCATCACTAATGAGTATGAAACGACTCAAGACTCAAGGGTTCAATTAACGTTTGATTGAACCCAAACCAAGTTATTATCTTGCATCATTTTAGTCCAAGTTTTGTTATTCCACTTTGATTACCTTCCATTCTTTAATTCATTAAGTCCAAAGGTGAAGATTAAATCCTCTAAAGGAGAGAAGTGTCAAACCAAGGGTTAGTTTAAGGCATGAGAGAGATGTCATGCTGTTGATAATGAACCCCTAAAAAGGATTAATCCATTAAGCACGACAACCTCTATCTCAAGCTTACAAGAACAATCGGTTTGAAACAACTCTCAAAGAAAATAAAAAGTCATGAAATGAGGGAGGTTGCAGAGATGATTAGAGGTGATCACAAGTAAGAAAAGCAAGAAATAAATGCTATCAACTCAAATAGGTTGGTGACTAAGGCCTAAAACACCAAACCTATGAGGATAACTAAATTACAAGTATGCAAAACAAAGCATAAATGCAATGAACACCTAAAATAGTCCTAAAACAGTCTTAAAACATGCAAAAGAAGTGCTAGAATTAAGACAAAAAAAGCTAAAATAGTAAGCTACAACATGGAGCTATGTAAGCTAGTGAACAAGACACAAGGAGGAGAGGCTAACCCTCAAATTTTGGACTTCAAAACATGTTTTTAGCCACTGAGATAACTCTAAAATTTAGTATTTAAAAGCTCAAAAAAAAGATATTGTAAAGATGGGAAACATAAGGGTAAAGGCTAGAGAAGCAAGGTGGAAAGAACGGTGAACCACCTCTCCTCCCTTTAAGGCCTTCCACCGCAAGCCTCACCCAAAAAATACAGAGTTTATACAGCCCAAAAACAGTAGGAAAACAGTAGGAAAAGAAACAACCAAAGCAATGAAACAAACTAAGCCTTGTGCCTCTTGAAGAGAAGAACACTTTTAAGCAACAATTCAATACATACACACCCTCAAGAGCTCAAAGTAGGCTCAAAAGTACCTCAGCTCAAAGATGGCAAGGTTTGGTTAAAAGTGTATAGGCAAAAGCTCAAGAAATTTCGAGAGAGAGAGAGAGAATTGTAGAGAAAGAAAATTAATTTTGCTTTAATTTTTCTAACCCTCAAAAATGAAAGGGGAGGTCCTCTATTTATAGAAAAACATCACACTCCCTCAGAAACATTAATTCATGCATGTGTAGATAGATGCAAACATCTGTGCAAACAGTTGACACAGCTGGCAAAAAATATCTGCAAAACACACTTATGGCCGGCAAGCCACACACTTGGTTGGCAAGGCAAAAGGGATGGTCGGCAGCCAAAAGGGATGGTTGGCAGCCCACAAAAATGGGCCTGTAGGTCCCAGGTTTTTTTTTTCAGGTTTGAAAGGCTGGGGTTTTGGTGCAAAAACAAGGCACAAGGTTTGCAGGGTTTTGAGGCTCAGAGCTGTGGCATTCTGCTGAGGACTTTCAAGCACTTGACAAGAATATACATTCATCATTAGGTGTGCAAGTGATAATTCGTTACAAGGGTAGAAATATACCAATGGTAATCAAAGAAGCAACATAAATTAAAATTTAAGAAAAAATTGATCTCAATCAGTCAAGGCACATAAGTTATTCTATATAAGATATTGCATCACAGAGAAAATTGATCAAATCAAGCAAGGCACAAGGAGGGAAACAAACTAGTGGTCAGAGAAATTTTGAAATTTCACTGAGATTTTAGTGGCGATAGAAATCTAATCTGTCGAGGTGTAAGAGAGTGGACTGGTGTCTTCCGCAGTTGTTTGGTCAAGTTTTGCAGGTTCCACTTGGCACATCTTGGGAATTCAGTTGTGTTACTGTCTTTCTAGTCAATGATATTCGCATGTTCACATAGCCAATACTGTGATGGAAATTGAAGTAATTAAATTTTGCCAAACACACAAATTTGTAAGTATCATAACAATAAATATGAATGGAAATTCTACTTACCAGCAATGCAATGACACACCCGTAATTTTTTGTAGAGTTTTGTACAATGCTGTGATAGAATCGATCAATGTTGTTGTGATTGCTTCTGGCCAATCATACTGCTTCATTGATTCAAGAAGTTCTACGTACTTGATAAAAACCCACCCTATTGAATTCTCACTTGTTGCAAAAAATAAAGTGAGACACAAGTACAAGGTAACAATGATTGTTATATCTTCAAAATCAGTTGATTGCTTGCCTTTCATTGCTTTGACCAAGGCATTCTTAAGAACAAGACCAGTGAGCCTTGTGTCCTTTGGGAATCTTCACCTTAGGAATGCAGTGTTTGGCTTTTTTGAGTATCTTAATAACATGGCTCCTTTACCACATTGCAAACCAAAAAATCAAGGTCATGTCATTGGTTATAAAGGTCAAGTTCTTTTTACCAACTGTGAATACTTTCGTTTTTTCATTGTAACGTTGGATTATTGCAACTACATCATCATCAGATTTCCTTGACTTCCTTGGATCCATCATTCCAGTGGTTAGAGCTTGGATCAAATACCAGCATGGATTCTTTTAAAGCTCTTCAAGTTGGTTTGAATTGAATTTAAGTGTTTGAAAAAAAGAGACAACAGATGAGAGGTTAGATCGGTATTGAATGCTGTAATGAGCTCTCTTTCTTTGGAGTTTAACAGTTTTTTTTCCCCATTGAGCTTGAGTCTTTTGAAGTTGGGATATTCATCTTGATGCTTGTTGCTTCATCATCTTAGACTTGTGTTTTTTGGCGAGGAGTTTGTGGTGTTTTGCTGCTTTTTGATATAAGATAATAAGAAGACTCAGAGAGTTTCTGGTGTTTTGCTGCTTTTGTGTTTCGCCATTTCTAGACAATGAAAACATAAAGATGTCAACATTAAATCCCAGAGAAAATTAAACATGCTATAGAAAATTGAACATGTCAGAGAAAATTATACATCGAAAATTAAATGTCAGAGTACTAATTGTTTTCTTGTGGAATACATCTAGCCACAGAAAATTTTCATTCCTAGAGAAAATCAACAAAGCAACATAAACATGCTAGAGAAATCAACAAAGGAGAAAAGTAATGTGGTTAGAGAAAATTATAAATTCCAGAGAAATTTGGACATAGACAAAAGAATACTAAGGGTGTGTTTGGTTTAGCTTTGAGAGAAAAGTTTTGGAAAAAAAATTTCAAAAAATTGTTTGGTTTGAGATTTTTCTCAAAAAAATTTTCAAAATCACTTTTTCTTTCTTACACATCAATCAATCATTTTTTCTTTCTCCTCTCTCATTCTTAATCACTTTTTCTCTCACACACATCTACTCAATTACAACAAAATATCAAATCATTCCAAACTCCTAAACTCCTAAACTACTTTCAAAATATACAACCAAACAAATTAAAAAATTTCTAAACTCTCTTCCCAAATTTGTTTTTGAAAATCACTCACTCAAAAGCAAACCAAACACACCCTAAGTGTTTTTCGTGTGGAATACATGTTGCACAGCTAATTTTCATTCCTAGAGAAAATAAACAAAGCAACGTAAACATGCAGAGAAATTTCAAAAATTGCTAAAAATTACATATATATGTAAAATATAGCCAGAGAAAATTCAAGAAAGAAACATAACTCTAGCAACCACAGAAAATGAAAATGCTAGAGAAAATTGCACATTTTAGAGAAAATTTCCATTCCATAATATTAAAATGTCAAAGAAATTTACATACACAACTAAAGAAATTTAAACATAACAGAGACACATGAGGGAGAAAAGTGATGTAGCCAAAGAAAATTATAAATGCCAGAGAAACTTAGATACAGACAAGAGAGTAATATTACATATAGATGTAAAATATAGCCAGAGAAAATTTAAAAAAAGAAATATAAATTTAGCAAGCACATAAAATGAAAATGCCTGAGAAAATTTCACATTCTAAAGAAAATGAAAATGCCAAAGAAATTTATAGAGCAGAGAAATTTGAATGAAATTAACCATGCCAGAGAAAATTAGGGAATAAATAGAAACAAATAGGAAATAAACATGCCAGAGAAAATTCAAAAAAGAAACATATATCAAGTAAATACTAGAGAAATTCAAATGTCAGAGAAATTTACAGACAAAATCACACAAAAATATTTAAGAATAAGTTCAAAACTCAAAAAAATAACATTTTTCAAATTCATGTAGTTTTTTATTACGAAATTCAAACTCTAATTAATGGAAGGCTAATATAATATGCAATTAACTGTGTTTCCAGATAAAAACTCGTTGGATTGTAGAAAACTTACCAGAGTGAGGATGAAACCCTAATTACGAACTGATATGCCCTGAGATGAAGATGAATTGAGATGACAATGAATAGTGAAAACGGGGTTAGAGAAATTTGTGAGGAAGGAATGGAAAAGATTTTCGCAGAAGATAATGAAACCCTAACGTCAATAGTGAAGATGATTGTGAAACTCTAATTCTCCTGTCCTCTTGCTCGTGAAGATAGTTAGATGTTTGGAATGGAACTCAATCGTTGGAATCCAGTTGAGTGTTCTCAGTTGATTTGTGAAGGTATTTTGGTCCAAGAAAGAATTAAAAATGCGCACGTTCTAGTTGAGGGACCTGATGCATCATCTCTTTTTTTGGTGTCCTTCATCCTCTAAATTACTATTATTAGGGACCTTAAAAAGAATTTCTCTAAAAAATATTATATTTAAATTATAATAATTATTTTTATTTTTTTTTATAAAAGTTAAAAAGGCTTATTCCAAATGAAACTTTTTAAAATTAAAATAGTCAAAAAGTTAAAAAATCAACCTACATCCCAAACAAAGCCTTATGCATAAGGAGGTGAAATCACAAAAAATCCAAAATAAAAAATAAAAAAATAAAAAATAAAGAAAAAGGAAAAAGAAACTGTGTTAGTTTCAATTTTCTGGATTTAATTTTATAAAAATTGAGTTTTTTATTTTTTATTTTTTTATGTTTTTATTTTTTTGTTTTTAGTAAATATTTTTAAAATTTTAAGCAATTTTTTACTTTCTTGGATGCACCTTAGTTAGATGTATCTAAAAAGTAAAATATTTGTAAATAAATATTTTAAAAAATTAATAAATATACAAGAATATGAAAATGTACTGAATTCTCTTATTTTTTTTAATTTTAGTTTTTTTGATATTTGGTGAATTTTCTAAAGATTTTTTTTCATAAATATTATACTTTTTAAGTGGATTTTTGTTAGGTATATCTAAAAATTAAAAAAAATATTTAGAATATTAAAAAAATTCAATGATAACAAAAAAATACAGAAAACAAAAAAATTTAATTTTTTCTGAAAAGTAAATTTTGAAAATCCAAACCAAACAAGTAATGGAAGTGATTTTTAAAAATTGTGTTCTTTCTAAAATTTTAAAAATTAATTAATTAAACACAACTAAAGGATGAACGAAATGAAGTGATTTATTTATTTATTTTTATTTTTATAGTTAAAATATGAGGTGAAAAAATAATATATTTAAATTTTTTAAAAAAAATTTACAAAAAAAAGTGTAAAAAGTAGAGTAAAAGAAAAAAAACGATTTTTTATATGGGTTAAATTTTTTTGACTAAAATATCATCTTCTCAAACGGAGCCTAAATAAGTTCTAAAAGTTGATGAATTTTTCTTATACAAGTAGGTACCTATAGACAAATCTTGAGTCAGATTTGCACTATATAATAAAAGGATATATGTCATCCGAAACTCGACTTGGCCTGACATTCGGCCTAATCTACTCATCTCAAATCTGATCTTAAAAAAATTTCAAATTCCAAGCTCGAATATTAAATGAGTACAAAATCTTAGCTCAGCCTAACTCTATAGGCAAAATAATTTTCTTAAACCTTAAAAATATTATGTTGGACTAGGCAGGCCATCAAGCTAGTGGCCACCCCGTGACCATCAAATTAACTCTTAGTGTAATTTTTATTTGGTACATTACACTCCAATTTTGCTACAATAATACTTGTTTATATTTCCAAACAAACATGGATAGAGAGAGTGAATATGTAGACCACACAAACTCATTCATTCTCTTTACGAATGTGTATTTATTTTTCTGTTTTTACCTTTTTTTTTCCTGCTCTCCTATCCAATGCTATGGACGAATGGCTGAGAAATTCTCAAAGCAGCTTCACTAATACCCCAATGCTTTGGCTTTTTGATTGGCTATTCCTAGAGAAGACATCTATAGCTTTCACCAGCAGAGATGAAAATGATTGGACTTCAAATTTATATGTGGGATCTCAGTATATTGCTAAACTCTCATTTTTGTTATGCTTGGAGTTTTTGTTCATATACTTGATAAAGATGTGTGAACAAAAATTATCTTGTCATAGGTTTAAGTAATACGACAAAGTGCATTTAAAATGAAGAATTGTATTATTTTAATCTATCACATAAAGAGTGTTTTATTGGCATATTTTATAAGTATGCGAATAAAATTAGATTTTATTTTAAGATGTTACCATCGGGCCGGCTCTGGCCTAAGGCCACTAAGGCCTGTGCCTTGGGTCCCAGAATTTTGGCCCAAAAATAAAACTGTCAAATTTAGTAAAATGTTATAAGTCTAATGTTGTTTTTTTTTTTTTTTTTTAAGGATCAATTTAAAGGGCCCTAAAATATTTTATTAGGTCCATGTATAGTTTAGTCCATATTTATTTATAAGTGTAGTTTGGCCCATATTTATTAAAATGAAAATATATATTTAAAAAAAATAAGTGTTTGGGCCCAAGTAAAACAATACACACAATATATGGGCCCTAATTTTATTTTATTTTTACCTTCTTTATTTATTAGATTTTAATGGAATAAATAATTTTGCCCTAATTTTTTTATCAAGGTCTTTATCAGTTTTAATTGAATAATTTTTTTCTAATTTTTTTACTCTAATTTTGTTTCATTAAATTATTTTGTTTATAATTTTAATAATTATATATGCACGTAAATTTTTTTGTAACTACAAATAAATAAAAAAGTTATAACTTATTATTTTAACTATAAATTATTTTTTTTTTCAATTAAGAAGAACTTCCATTTTCAAAATTCACCTTTAAGGCCCGCTAAATTTCAGGCCGGCCTATGAGTCTTAGCTTTTTCTTTCAACAATTGCCATGAAAGAAAAAGGACAAGACTACTTTAATATTAAATAGTTTCATTTGAATTACTCATACTAGGATTTAGTGCATAGAAGTTGTTTTGTTTTGTTTTATTATTATTACTTTTATCACTATAAACCTTTTGAGATGGGGTTTCATTATTTTCATCTCTACTGAATGAATTTTAAATACCTACAATTATTTTTAAATTACTTATATCAATTAAGACAGGACAATTATCAAAATGTTGCATGGGAGGTTTGATTGAGGATGAGTCAATTTTTGGATGAGTGAGATTTAATTTTATCAAAGTTGAGGATACAAAATCATTTCACCCTTCAACTCTGAAAGTCTAACATTATCATTCTACGATTATTACTCTAGAGAATCCTGACTAAGGAAGTTTAATCCATAAAAATTAAAAATTATGTAAGTTGTAAATCCATTCAATCTATATTAAGACCCACTCATTTAATTATTTATTTGATGTGAGACTCAATCTTCGCATATGTTCCAACAAACTTGACTTACAGTTGCTAGATTATTAAGCTATATTTATTTGAACAGACTGAATTATATTAAATCAAAATACTAGGACATTTCATGGGTTTATCTTTTGAATTGTGTATTGTATCACATGTTTGTTTGATTGATCCAAAATTATGGAGAATAATTGAAAAAATTCTATCAATTTTAATCAATTAATCCGAATCTCTTCTTAATTCCTTATTTTGTATCCCACTCCTCGTCTTAAGATTCAATAATCCCCATAGAGGGAATCCCATGTCTGGATAAGCCATTAGTTTCGATCTTGATTTTCCTAGCTAAGGCTAGGATTATGTATTTTGTTGGATAGTTAATCCAATATTAAAATTGTGTCCACCCAAACAAATATATCCATATATTTTAAGAACGGATATCACTCTTATTTTCCATTCCTCTCACTCACACACACATTGAACCAACCAAAGATGAACCAAAATGAAACCAATGAAGAAGAAAGGAAGATGAAAGAAATGCAAACAACAATAGAGAAGCAAGAGGATAGAATACAGAAGCTCCAATCAACAGCCTTCCAACTAGCAAACTTTTACTTCATCTTCCAAGGAGTCATCTTCACAGTAATCTCCAATGGCAATTCCTCTCTCAGATGCAAAGACTGGTGGTTCCCCTTAATCCTCTCCCTCATCGCTGCCTCTCTCAACCTTTGTGCCCTCCTCATGATAGGAGTCAAGTACAAAAGGTCCCTTGAACAACAAGATCTTAACTGGTGTGATTACGAACAACACGAGAAGATCAGACTAGAACAGCGCAGCGGTCATCGACAGACTTCTTCTTCCAACAACAACAACAATGGTAACACTAGAATTCAACTGAATGGAGACCCGTTTACGAAGGATCAACGCAATGCTTATTTGTTCTTGTGCATGAGTCTGTTCATTGGCTTTTCTCTCTTGACTTTTGTTGGTTGTTGGATGATTCTTTGCAAAGGAGGAAATGAGTTTAAGAAGCTAAAAGGTGCTGCTGCTGTTGATGATGATGATGGATGTGTTATGCTTTGTGACAGAGGAAAGTGCATTAGAGTATGCCCCCTATATTGAATGCTTTAATAATGCTAGAGATTAAGAATTCAAACTCAAAAAAATACTCAAAATAAATAAAAAAAATGAGCGGTCTGAATATATTTGAAGCATGAATCTCATCATAAAAAATTGAATTTAGACTAAATACAGTGTTTTCTTAGTACTTTTTTCGTCTCTAACATTACTCTTGAAGCTTAACATTTGTTGGAGGAATTCGGGCGCAATAACATGGCTCCATCTCAATCTGCTCTAGACACATTTGCAACAATAAGGTAACTATATATTGTTTTGATATTTATTTATATCTAATTAAAAGTTTTAAGTCTAATAAATGAGCTGGTGTAACATGTGTTTTTTCTTTGACACATTTGCATCAATAAGGTTAATGTATATATATATATTGTTTTTGATATTTATTTATATCTACTTAGAAGTTTAAGTCTATAGTGAATGAGTTGGTGCAACATGTGTTTTTTCTTTATATGTGTGAGTTTGTGTTCCATGTTTGAAGAGGTCCATTTTTCAGGAATGATTTTGTTGTTTGTTGTGTTGACTTGCTCTACTGAATCCTTCTTGTCTCAAAAGAAACTAATGATTGGATAAGTTCTCGTTTGATAATTATGTATTTTAGCGAGAGAAAGAAAAAAAATTTAAAAATTATTATAAGTTATTACATTATTATTTTTTTTATACATATATATATATATATATTTTCATAAAAAGTTTAAAAATTACTAAAATAACTTATTATCAAATGAGGCTTTATGCTATAAATCTGTAAATTTTTAAAAATTATTTAGTAGATGTTTGGCATGTATTAAAAAAGTGTATTTTTTTTTACATATATACACTTATTTGGGTCACATCAATCAACATCTCCTCTCTACTTTTCAATCAATTTTCTTTACTTTTCTACACATTTTTTTTTTTATATAAAAAGTCAAAAAATACACTTATTTAGAATATTTCAAACCACCCCTTAATAATATCAATATGTGATTTAAAACTTTATATTGTATCTTTTCAATCCCCACCACACACTTCAATTCTTAGCACAAAAATTGGGGAATAAATTTTGAATTCCTAAACTTAGGTCTCGTTTAACAATATTACTTTTTAGTCTAAAAGTCAAAAAATTATTAAAAAAAAAGTCAACGGTAGCGTTTGGTAGAGTTTTTTAAATATGATTTGAGAACAGAGTTGTATTTTGAGTTTGCGAGTTTTGAAATTATGATTTGAGTATGGAAAATTTGTTTGGTTATGAGTTTTGAAAAGAGTTTTAAATTGAGTTTTGGATTGAGTTTTGGAGGGAGTTTTAAGTTTTTGACATTAGAAAAGTTATTTGATTAAAAAATTTAGAACTCATAACCAAACATGCAACCTAAAATTCTATTAAAAACTCATATAAAAATTAAAAAAATTCCAAAAATATTTTTTATTTACAATATATAAATAACAAGTGCCAAAAAAAAAAAAAACAAACACTGTTCTGGTCAACTGGCCGGATGTCTGAGGGACGCTCGGGAGGACGACCGGGTTTGCCAAATTTTCTCGCCTGGAAAGGAGTTTTCAAATGTGGATGTGGAATTACAATTTGAAACTTAAAACAAACACCACACTCATGAAAGTGGGTGAAAATGTGTTTGACAAAGATAACCAAACACAGCCAAAGATTCCCCTTTCTCTCTACTTTTGGCAAATCTTTTCGTAAAAAATTAAAAAGTAATTCTAAACATACTAGTTTTTTTTACCTCATATTTTAGGTCTCGTTTGGGAACAAACTATTTTAGTAATTTTTTGACTTTTTTGCTAAAATATGAGGTAAAAAAAATTAGTATATTTGGGATAACTTTTTAATTTTTTACGAAAAAATGTACAAAAAATAGAGAGAAAAAAGAATTTTTAATTTTTTAATATAGATTATATGTTTTTTTTAATTTTTTTTAATAACTTTTTAATTTTTAAGTTAAAATTATTATATGCCAAACGAGGCGGTAATCATAATTGATTTGTGTTGGAATTTTTAAAATGGTATTCTCTCAGTACGGGTGTGGACTGAAGATAGATAATGGGGGTGTGAGGTCAATTATGATCCTAGGATAATGATTTATTTTTAAATTTATATTTACTGTTTATTTTTTAATTATATATATGATAAAATTATATAATGGTGGCGGTGGTGGTGGTGGTGGTGGTGGTAATGAGATTGTGATTGTGTAGATGGTGGTGCCGTTCATGGTTGCATGCTAAATAGATACCATATCCAATTCATGTAAGAGAAATGATTTGTCCTCTTAAAAATGCTTCCTCTAATCCTCCTAATGCCCAAAACGACGTCGTTTTGGACTTTTTTTTTTTTTTTTGACTTGTTCTGATTTTTTCGGGGGATTAGGGGCCCCAAATTTCGGGGATGTAGCACAGCCCTTCATGTATACATATTTTAAATGGACTGAAGAGATATAACCTATTTAAAAATTGATTTAAATGAATTTCAAATGAATGAAATTGGAGGAGTTCACAATTTCGTCTCAAGTTTATATACTGAAGGGGCTAAAATTTTGGAGTCTTTTGATGCTAGTAATTGGGCCACCGAACTTAGTTCGTATTTGGGCCACGTGGTTCGTATGAACTATATATTTCGAGTGATTTTATTTGCACTTAAATAATAATTTAATATGCTCAATAAAAATTTTAAAATTTTAGTTCTTATTATATTTTAATGAATATTTACTAATAAGAACAATACACATTAAATCTTAAAATAAAATAATTTTTTTTTGGAGATTTTTTTTAAGGTCCCTGGCATTAAGATTTTATAGCATAAAGGACACCCAATATTTTTATAATGTCTAAGGTTCCTCAACATCAATTCAGAGAAAATGCGACCTAGAGAATTTTTCTAGACTTCCCAGAGAAATTCTCTTCAGAGAAATTCTGGAAATTTCTCGGGACTTTCCTAAGATTTTCTCTCCTACATTTCCCAGAGAATTTCTCTGGACTTCCTAGAGATTTTCTTTGCACTTCCCAAAGAATTTCTCTGAACCTCCTAGAAATTTTCTCTCCAGAGAAATTTGTGTTTTGACTCAACCAGAGAAAATTGATCAAAAAGGAACCTCAAGATCAATATAAACCTAATCATTATCAAACCAAAGAAAATTCATTCAAAACCACGTTTTTCATTTTTTTTCTCCCCTTCCAATATCTGAGCAAGTAAACAAATTAATACAGAAACTGATGCAACCAAATATAAAAAAGAAACCAACACATCTCGAGTTTTTCAGAGAAAATTCGCACGGTGACTAAATCCAGAGAAAATTCACACAATAGCCAAATCTAGAGAAAATTTACATAGTGACTAAATTCATAGAAAATTCACATATAATCTGCATGAACTCCCAGAATCTTTGAGTAAACAATTACCACTCTCATTATCTCCAAACTTAAACAAAATTGTTAATTTTTGAAACTCCAACTTGAACAAAATTCGCAGAGAAAATCTCACCAGAGAAATTCACATCAACCCAAAGAAATTCTTTAAAACCAGAGAAAATCTCACCTCCACCCCACAGAAAATCACTCAAACCAGAGAAAATCCTCCTCTCCAACCCAGAGAAATTCCCTCTCACAATTTTTTCTGGTTGAAAATCATAAATTTGTTTAAATAACACTTTTATAGAACAATAAGGTTAAGATTATAAAAATAAATAATTAGAATCATTCTTTAATTTTAAATAACTTTTCAGAGAAATTCTCTCCAAATTTCTCTGGAACTTCCCACTCTCTGGTTTGCACAAATTTCTCTGGTTTGCAAATTTTTCTAGTGCACAAATTTCTTTAGTTTGCAAATTTCTCTGCCAAATGATATGCTTCCACCACAATAATAATCTCAGTAGTGGTCTCCAAATTGAAATTTCTTTGGTTTGCAAATTTCTCCAGTTTGTACAAATTTCTCTGGTTTGTAAATTTATCTGGCAAATGATATGCTTTCACCACCATAATAATCTCAGTAGTGGTCTCCAAATTAAAATTTTAGCAATGCTTTCAGTAAAATTTCAATAAAAAAATCATGTTTCAGTAATGCTTTCAGTAGTGGTCTCTGGTGGTGAAAGCATAAAATGGAGACCACTCTGGAACACTATTTTAATGATAATTTCAGCAACAAATCCCTTCATATTTCAATCCCATACAATAATAATCTTATGCATACATCTATACACATAAACCATAAATATCCATATATGTATATGTACTAAGCAATTGAAATCAACTAACGATCAATTTCATTGATTTCTTAAGTTTCCAATACAAAGCTCTCAATTGCATAGTTTTGTTTTGTATATGAAAAAGTGGAGGAAAAAAAATGATGGGATAAGAAACCTATAAACCAACAAAGTGTAAATCATCGCCTTTCTTAGGCTTGCAATACTTCTCTTCGATGTGTTGGCCATGAAAATGACAGTGTTGGCAAGCTTGCAAATGTTGGGTACATTGTAGTTCTGAGCTATGTATATTCCGTACACTGTTCCCACCATGAATGAGAAATTGCTCTTTATTATCCACATCTCATCACTCTCTGCTTCGATTGTCTTCGTCTAGGGCTCCAATCTCCGCTCAAGACTCATTAGGGTTTCCATTGCTCTCTCTCTATCTGTGGCAATGGAGGTGGAGTTCATCGGAGAAAGAAGAGCATAGAGAGAGAAAGAGAATGAGAGGCAGTTTGATTTAAGGGATCAAATATCTCTATGATATATGGGTATTGGGAGTTGAGGGACCTTATACATCATAAAATAATATTGTGGATCTCTTCCAGTATTAAAAATGGGAGAGAGACCTTTGACTAATTTGCCCTTTTTGTTTTTTTCTCATTGTACACCTAAATCACATATATATATTTTTTATATTCAACTCTCTTTATCTTCTTCCCAAAGTTTTAATTATTTCTCTTCATTTTCTTCCTCACTCTGAAATTCTAATTTGTCTTACCAAAACTTACCATTATCATCAACGTTATTATGTCTTATTAAAAAAAAAAAAAATCAAAATTTTAAATCATAAAAAATGACTGATTTGTGATAAAAACTAAGATTGTTATTGTGAGGTTTATTAATTCTACCATTGGTATATCTCTTTTTCTTTATTGTAAAACTTTGTTTCTTAAAATTCCAAAGCACCAAAAAAACAAAAAAATGATGAGGCTGTACATTTGTTGAGGCACTAGTAGCATTCGATCTCCATTAATTTTGCTACTCCTTAGTCTAGGTTTGGCAACAGTCGTGATTGTTCACTATGAAACCAAAGAAATAAAATGTAACTAAAAACTATGTACAAATTAAAGCCCTGAATCAAAAATCTTATTTTTTTTTATCATTTCTCCTTTGTCGTTCTCATTTACCGATGTCGTCTATCCTTATATGTGAACAAAAGGAATAGCTGTAATAAGAAATATGTTTAAGAATTTTTTAAAAAGTATTGAAAGTGTTGTAATTTGAGATTTTTGATTTGTTTATTATCTGGGTATACTTTGAAGAGTAATGTAGGAAAAAATATAAGGTATATTGAGAGTAAATTATAATCCTAAATAATTTCATAGAATGTACTAAAAAATTGAGTATACTCAATGATTTTTTAAATACAAATAGAATCCCCATATATTCCTCATAATAAGGCTAAAGACTTTTTAAAAGGCCTCTTGAAAGTTCTTTATGGCTTGTCTATTTTCGGCCATTGAGGCCCAATAAATTTGAGGGCTTTAATATTAAGGCCTTTCTAGGCAAAAGTTTGGGGGCCATTTACTGCACATAGTGCTTTTAATGCGGGCTGTGGACTTTTTGGTCCTTTAGAATATGTGCATTTATTTATTTTAGAAGAAATTACAATTCATAATCTTTCTAAAAAATAATTACAGATTCGTAAATTTTTTTATAATTTTAATTATTAATATTTGTAAAGTATTGATCTAAAATTTTTCTTTCAAACTTACATTAAATTGTAATTTTTCATTCATTTTAAGGTATCAAAGAGATTAGTCATAGGGCGAATTTTTATCGAACTTCTTATTATTTGTACTTGTCCATGCTCTTGCTCTCGCCCCCCTCTTTCATCCCTCACCTCCACACATCGAGCATCCGAACTCACCCTGTTCACGTGATTAGGTAAACCAAACTTGTTGCTTCATCCTAATAGAATAAGTTAATAAGTCAAAATTAGTGATTTAAGTGAAGAGTAAAACTAAGAGTGAGAAAATGGGTTTCTTTCTAGTGAGGTAGAGAGATAAATAAGTGAGAGTGAGAGTCATAGATAGAGGGAGTTGCATGCCCTCATTGACAAAAAGAAAAGTTTGATTCTACTAAACTGTTACAGATTATTGTTAGGAGACTTCTAGACCTCTATGAAAAGTCCTTAAATCTTTTCTAGACTTTTGAGTCAAGGAAAAGTTTGATTCAACTGCTTACTTTTACAGGTTATTATTAGGATACTTCTAAACCTCTATGAAAAGTCCTTTATCTTTTTTAAACTTCTGAGTTGATTAATAGTTCTTCACTTGTACTGGTCGAGTTCAGATCGGATGGGACATCCTCCGCTACTACTTCAGGTGGAGAAAAAAAAAAACTTGTTCCTAGTCAATCTTTCAAACAGATCGGATAAACTCTACCCCATTTATATTGGGTAGAGGTGAGTCTCCATAGGAGGGGTTAAAATGACCATCCCTAGGTGTGCCTCTAAGCATAGGTGTTTTTTTTTATAATTTTTTTTAATGCTAGAATAATTTTATTCAGAAAAGCAAGAAAATCAATTGATGCTTGCATAGTTCAAGCGGTTATTACTTTATTTTTTGGAAGGAGATTTAGGGTATGTTTGGTTTGTATTTGGGAGATGAGTTTTAGGAAAAAAATTCTAAAAAATTGTTTGGTTTGAATTTTTCTTAAAAAATTTTCAAAATCACTTTTTCTCTCTTACACATCAATCAATCATTTTTTTTCTCTCTTCTCTCATTCTCAATCACTTTTTCTCTCACACACATCTACTCAAATTCTCCCAAAATATCAAATCATTTTAAACTCCCAAAAAATAACTCTTCCAAAATATACAACCAAACAAACCAAAAAAATTTCTAAACTATTTCCCTAAAATTTTTTTCAAAAACAACTCTCTAAAAAACAAACCGAACAAGCCCTTAGAGTTCGATTTTCTGAAGTAGTATCAACATTCAATTGTGGTAACCAACCGTACCCACTCGTAACATACGGAGGTCCCAAAAAAAAAAAAAAAAAAAAAAAAAAATTAGATAGCAGTTGGTCTTCTTGGACCATTTGGAGAATGTCTTACGCGTAGGTTCTAATAGATAGATTTATTGTTTGATAAATCTTATGATAATTAATGACTTTTTTTTATCAAACATTATTAAAAAAAGTCATTAATTGTTAATTTTTAATGACAGTTTAAAAATTGTCACAAAAATAGCACTAATTATAAATTTTTAATAACAACTTAAAAAAAACGACAAATTTTTTTACTAATTTTCAATTTTCAGCGATATTTTAAAAAATTCGTCATAGAAATACGTTACTAATTGTAAGTTTTAGCGATAATTTATAAAAATCGTGTCAAATAAAGTCATTAATTGTTAATTTTTAGCGATGTATACAAAAAATTGTCACAAAAAATCATTTTTAGCCACGATTTTAGTATGAATTATTTTCAATAGGACTTAATGAAAATTAAGTTCAATTATTAGGACCTATTGATAGTTTACCCTTCACAAATCATTTGATTTTGGGTTTAATCTATGGGGGTTGCACCCAAATCCACTTTGAAAATTTGATTTATTTGGTTAAAACTTAGATTTGAAGATAAAATTTCTTTGAAAGAAAGAGGCTAGAAGAAAAAGAAGCAGAATTATAATTCCATTTTTTTTTTTTGTTTTCCAGGATGGTGGATGTTCAAAGCTTTTATTTGTAAATAATTTTCCTTTTTTGTTCTCCTTTTCGAAAGCTCTCAAGTGTTCTCAACCAATTGTAACTATATGAACAATTAATTAAGGATCAAAGTAAAAAAAGAAATTAAAATTTCCATTTAATATATTTTTTATACCTGCATCAAATTCAAACAAGTTCATGTATATGTACAAATATATACATATAGTTTTGTTTTTTTGTCAATTGATATGAAAGTAATTATAAATATGATTTTACATTATCAAATAAACTATTTTTTTTTTTTGATCGGCAAAGAAAAATTTCATTAACAGCATGAAATTAAAAGTACAGGAAGATAACATGCATCGAGAGAGATTCGGAAAGTACAAAATACCCCTACTACTGCTACTCACATCCATACAATCAATCCCTTGGCCTCACAAATTTTTTTTTTTTTTTAAACAAAAAAAAAGTTAAGAAAGACTTAGGCCTTGTTTGGGAAGACTAAATAAGTGCACTTTTTGTCTTTTTGGACAAAAAAATTGAGGTTGAAAATATTGATGTTTGGGTTAACTTTTTGACTTTTTATGGAAAAATGTGTAATAAAAAATTGTGAAAATTAGTTTTTAGAGGAAAATTTGAATTGGGAGTTGTGTAGCCGTAATTGTTGACTTTTGGTGAATAGTGTTAACTTTTTAACTTTTTGAGTAACTTTTTGACTTTTTGAATTATTTCAAATTACCCAAACTTAACCTTAACAACAAAAAAGAAAACAAGAGACCTCACAAAATTAGCCCACAAAACCCAAATTCAAAACCAAAACCCAACACCAAAACAAAAGCTGCTTCGCCCAACGCCCACCTACAAATTTTACAATTGATCTTTTCACCTAAGCAGCTCCAACTTCCAATCTTTTCACCTAGCCCACCAGCTACGCTCCTACGCCTGACAACACGCTCCTCTGCTCCTGCCAGCTGCACGCCAGCTGCACGCTCCTCTGCTCCTGCCGAGGATGTTCTCTGGCCGGAACATCTCCATGGCTGGAAAACTCCATAGCCAAACAACTCCATGGCTGGAAAGACACAACCCCATCAGCAGCAGAAAGACAATCCAACCACGCCGAAAACAACACTGGCCCTACAACTCCGAAAATCTCCCTTGACCGAAAACTATGTCCGGAACACACCTCCAACCATTGGATTCCAAACCCACCTCTGCCACTTTATCTTCAAGCTCACCCACGCCACTAATAATCAAATAAACTATTAATCCACAATAGACCCAACAACTACTATCAATTACATACAACTTCGTAATGAGAGATAAATAAATCTATACAAAGGTAACTCCTCTCGATACGAATTGAATCCAATACCTTACACCATAAAAATATTACACAATCATCACACCAAATGCTATATATACACATAAAGGAAAAGTAAAAAAATGAGTGCCTGATGGTGATGATATTCTGGACTCAATCGATCTCTTCTTCTGGCATGCCCTCGCAGTAGTTCCTTCCCATAAGAAAACGAAAGCCCCTGAAAATAACCAGAACAACAATTAAAAAAAAGAAAAGAGTTGAATACATTTTTTGATCTAGTTTCCCTAACCCTCCATTTGTTTAGGTAAAAAAAATATTTTAATTTAGGACAAATTATGCTAATAATTTTTTATATTTTAGTCTTTGTGTTATTCTGGTCCATGTAGTTGTAATTAGCTCGATTTTGATTCTGAAATTATGATTTTGTCTCAAATTAGTGCAATTGCTTACAATTATTAGTATTTTGACATATACCATGTTTTTAACAGCAAAATAAACTTGCTTAAGTTAGTGAATTAATCTCAACTAATTTAGTGATCATTTTGCATTAAAAACATTAACTGTTTTATCAATTGAATCAAATTCACAGAAAATCTAAAATTATGAGTCAAAATTGAAACAATTAAAAATGTAGAGACCAAAATAATACATGAGGCAAAATGTAAGAACAATTGAGTCCTGTAATTTGGTCATTATGTTAATTTAGTCCTTATAATTTTAATTGAATCGATTTTGACCCTATTTTTTTTTTATTTCAAATTAATTCAATTGATTTCAATTATTAACATATATATATATATATATTTTTTTTATTTGTAGAAAATGCTCATATAAACGACACGTGTCACACTTCTACGAAAAAAATTATAAACTCGATTAATTTAGTACCTTAACCTTAACCAACTCAATAATAATTTTCTGTAGAAATTTTAACGGTGAACGAGAGAGAGAGAGAGAGAGAGACTATACTTGAGTCTATACAGGAAAAAGGAGGCGTCTCTAACGGCTGTGATGATGAGTTGTTCATTGCCATCAAGCTGGAACACGATCTTTGAATAGTATATGAAATGATGAGGCGTCAATACACGACCTGTGTCTCGGCCGCCAACGAAAATTTTGAGAACCGAAGGCCTGAAGGAATCGGCGGCGCGCTGGTAAAACTTTCTGGAACTGGCTTCCTTGCGCTGGTTTGGACCCAGCTTGATGATCTTGCCGTAACAGCCCTCCGGGGCTTGGCTTCGGAACTCTCTAATCTCCGTCTCCACATTCACCATGTTTACTAGCTCTGTAACAACTGTGAATGGACTTGGCATTTTGATGAGATAAACCTATTTCTAAACTCACTCATCAAGATTTCTGAAATGATACATGTCTATATATATTGGTGTTTTGGGAAGTTGGTAAAAAGTTAGTTTTTTGGCTTTTTTAGTTTATTTTGTCTTTTTGTAGGAAAGTTTTGTGAGAGGTGATGTGACTGTTTTGTTTTTTTGTAGGAAAATTTTGTGAGAGGTGATGTGACTCAAAATTGGTAAAAAGCTGGAAGCTGGCTTTTTACCAGCTTCCCAAAATGGGCTATACACGCAATGCGTTTAATAATTATTAATAATATTATAATTTTATTTCAATTAATAATTTAAATAATTTTATTATTATATAAAAGAGTAATTATAAATTTTATTTTTTTTAATTAATTATGTTAAATTGTTGACAATTGTGTGAATGTCGACACTCTAGACTAGAATTTGAACCTGAATTTTGGGATTAGTTGTGGTGGGATTATTTCCACATCACTCTAGTAGCTGGTTGTGTAATCTTGCATATTGTTTTATTGAGTGGCTAATGGTCATAGCTAAACAAATTCTATCACGTGGAAATGACGACAGTTCGGGGGTGCCGTGAATCACACAACTTGTATTCATAAAGAAACATATTAATCACCGATATATAATATATATATATATATATATAAAATAAGGGAAGAGGACTCTTGAATTTATCTCAGAGCCAATTGTCTTACTAGGATATTTTAATAGTCATGATTCATTTCTGTATTTAGATGGACAGTTGAAATGAAAACCTTCTCTCTGACTCTACCTAAACTTCCCGCCTAAGAGTCACAAACTTTGCAACCATCCATCCTCATCTATCGCACCTCATCTTTCTACATTTTAAATTTCAAAACATACCCATCCTCTTTTAGAAACCACCCATCTTGATTTCAAAATTTCAAAATTTCAGAAAGTCTAACAACCACCCATGCTGATTTCAAAATTTCCCATGCTCAATTTTGCAACCACCCATCCTCATTTCCTTTTTTTTCTTTCAGTCTCACTCCTAATTTTCAAATTTCAAAATACCCACGTTCATCAAACTCTCTATAAACTCTTCTCTCTATGTCTTTCAGTGTCACTCCCAATTTTCAAATTTCAAAACACCCACCCACCCTCCCTCCCTCTCTCTCTCTCTCTCTCTCTCTCTCTCTCTCTCTCTCTCTTCCCACCGCAACACCGGAACATCTCTCTCCAACAGTGATACATCTCTTTCCAACGACTCTCTCATGACCCAGCCATGGTGCTGCTCATCACCTCCTCCAGTCATCACTACCGCACAACGCCACTTCCTCCAGTCATCTCCACCACTGCTGCTCATCACTACTGCTACCGCTCATAATCGCCGTCGCCATAGATGGATTGACATCAGGCTACTGCCAACGTTTCTGGAGAGCTCCTCACTCCCCTCCCTGCCTTTTTAACTCTCTATTCTTTCCCTACACACTGTCACGCTGACTTGGAGAGAGAGAAATCACATCTATTGTGCTGTGTGACTGTTTTAGAGAGAGAGAGAGCGAGAGAGAGAGAGAGACTAAGATTCAAGCGTTCGTACTCCATTAATGCTTCTCAACAAAAAAGCGTGACCTGTTGCTTTTTCACAGAGAGTCCTGTTTCAAAATTCACCTAATCAAGTGATGATGGAGATCTTTTCAAAGCTTGAGGAGAAGTGGCTCTCTCACAGCATCGATGGAGGCATAACCACCGGTTTTCTCGCTGGGGCCGCCTTGATACACTTAGAGGATCAAATCCAAGCTAAAATCGGCGATTCTCATTCTCGCATTGTTGGGGAATTGATGGACAACATGCGGTTCTGTGTTTCTAATCATCAAATTGATTTTTTTTTTTTTTTGAACACACCACACTTGAGTCATATTTGTGTATGTATTTCTATATACATAGAGAGAGAGAGAGAGAGAGAGAGAGAGAGAGAGAGAGAGAGAGAGGGGAGGCCTTTTTTCCGAAGGTTACAAGAGTTGTATGAGAGAGATAGTTTTTGGAATGGTTTGATTGTGGAGATATGGAATGAGGTTTGAGTTTAGAGAGAGAAAGTTTTGGAGAGAGAGAGGGAATCAGACGGTTTTGTAAAGAAACCTGTGCCGGGAGACGGAAACATAACGCCATGTAGAAGGTTTTATACGTAGCTTGAATCACACGTGTAACAAAACACTCACCAAGAAGGATCCTATACTTTTTAAGTGTATCCATTAAGTATTATTTATTAAAGAGTGTTTAAATAAAAAAAAGAGTGTTTTTTTTTAATTTAAATAAATAATTATAGAGTTTTTTTTAATATATATTTTTTTATTTAAAAAGAGGGAGTGAGCCAAAAAAAGAGACCAATATGAGACACAACAAATAATTGGAAAGATGAGTGTAATTAGCAACAGGAGTGTGGTTTCTAAAAAAAATAATAAAGCCACGTAGAATTACAGGATGTGTATGGGAGATTGCTTAATTTAATAAGTTATTTTAATTTTTGGTTAGTTTAGTAGATTAAAGTAATTATGTTTAGCAAGATTGTTAAATTTTTTTAATAATTAGATATGATGTAACTTATTTTTGGTTAGTTTAGTAAATTAAAATAATTATGAATTTGATATTATTTTAATTTATTTTGTCTTTTAATATTATTTTAATAAAAAAAATATTTAAATACATACGACTCAAATTTTTTTTGATAAATACACTAAAGTTTTTATATGACTCAATTCAATCACATTTTAAAATTTTAAGAATTTATTAACACACCTTTGCTTCAATACTGTATTAGTAACTATTTTAAATTCTATACTTTTTTTTTTAGATGGTGAAATTCTACAAAAAGTTCAATAAAAATTTTAAATACAAATTAATATTTTAATTTAAACTTTTTGCAATGAATTTGATAAATTATATTTTAACTTAAACGAACCGCTATTGTACGATACCTGCTAAAGTTACGGCCGGCGGTGGTGTTGCTGTAGATGGTGGTGGAAGTCTTATGTGTGGAGTTTTATATTGTAGTGAAATTATTGTCATCATGAACTGATTTATTATAATTGATTTCTATAACAGGTGAAATTATTATCATTTTGAATTGATTTTTTTGTAAAGGATGTGATACCAATATTAATAATTTATATTAATTGATTTTTATAAAATATGTGTACCAATATTATTTACATATACCCTAGTATATATATATATATATTAAAGGTAAAATACGTCAACCTTTTCTAAAATTTAGAAAAATTACAATTAGTTTCACATTTTTAATTGGTATCTTTTGAAATGTTAATTTACATAATAATTTGACCATTTTTTACATAATTGGATCTTGTGTTGCACGGATACTTGTAAGTTGTATCCCCAGGTCCGGCCCCTGAGATTTTTGAGATTCAAAATCGATAATCAACTAATAAATTTTTGAGCCTTTTCACATTTTTTTTTTTTCATTGAGTGAAATTTTTTTTTGAAGGTAAAGGACAAAAATTTGTATCAAAATCACAAAAAATACTTAGCATTACATTACAACAACCAATAGGTATCATTTGATCCTCGCTCTTGTTGCATTTTTAGAAGCAAATAAATCAATCATACTTGCATAATCTAGTTTTTTTGCAAAATCATTTTCAATGGATAATAATGCTAATTATTTTAAATGGGCTTTTCAATTTTTTAATTAGCCAATTTATTTTAAATTAGTTTAGACCTTCTTTAATTTTTTTTGAACTTAAACCATACCTAATATATTATACTAAAGGGCAAATTACATAAATAGTCCCTATAGTTTGGGGCTTGTGTCACTTTGGTCCTTGACTTTTCAATTGTGACACATTTGACCCTGAATTTTGAATTTTGTTCCAAATAAGGACAATTGAATATATAATTAGATTTTTCAAGGGTAAAATTGTCAATTTGATAGAATATAAACTAATTTGACAAAAATAAATGTCAAACAAATATTTTTGAATTTTTAAAAATTATTTCTACCTATTAAAAATAATATTATGTAAAATTGATAAATCTTTTAGACATTTATTTATTTTTTTTACCAAATTAATTTTTATTATGTGTTTGGATGATGATCATGTAAAATTAATTTTAAAAAATTAATCATGTAATTTTTATTAATTTTACATAATTTTATCATTAGTGGATAAAAATAATTTAAAAAAAATTAAAAATATTTTTTTGACATTTATTTTTGTCAAATTAGTTTATATTTTATCAAATTGATGATTTTACCCTTGAAAAATCTAATAATATTTTCAATTGTCCTTATTTGGAACAAAATTCAAAATTCAGGGTCAAATGTGTCACAATTGAAAAGTCAGGGACCAAAGTGACACAAGTCCCAAACTATAGGGACTATTAGTGTAATTAACCCTATACTAAACTATAATAGGAGGGGATCCTTTTTTTGGGTTTATTTTCAATGGATAACAATGCTAATTTTTTTGAATAGACCTTTCAATTTTTTAATGAGTTAATTTATTTTAAGTTAGTTTGGGTCTTTATTTAATTTTTTTAGACTTAAAACATATTAATATATTGTATTAAACTGTAATAGGAGGAGTTCCTTTTTTAAATCTATTTTGAGAGTACTTAAATCATGATTTGGTGGACCTACATCCAAGATCGGCCGTCTATATCTTTTAATTATACACACGTCAAGCTTGTCAAACTACTATATATAAGTATATGTACCAATTTGTTTTTTGAAAAAAAATTTGTGGCACTGCTAAAAGATCAAAAAAATTTGGTACGAGAAGTTCAACATCAAACATCAAGGTCTTGACGATGGAAAACGACGCGGGGTCAAACATACATGCCCACTTGATAGGGCTGAGCAAGGAATCCGTAAAATCCGTAATCCAATCCGGTCCAGTCAAATCCGATAGGTTTGGATTGGTTATTTGAATCCGTGATTCGGTTCCGGATTGGAAAATTCAAAATCCGTAGGCCACGGATCGGTTCCGGATTGAACCTCACGGTTCCGGATTGGAACCGATCCGG
Source organism: Camellia granthamiana (assembly GCA_036172215.1). Taxonomy (NCBI): domain Eukaryota; kingdom Viridiplantae; phylum Streptophyta; class Magnoliopsida; order Ericales; family Theaceae; genus Camellia; species Camellia granthamiana. The sequence goes on along the minus strand of CM069916.1, from coordinate 16,387,867 downwards.
ACCATCTAGAAATAATCTATATTTTTATACTGTATACCTTCCCACACCATATAATTTCTTATATGATATAAAAACTAAAATGTAAACCTAATCCAGCAGCCTCACCTTCACGCCTCTCACTCTCATCTCATCTCAGGTCTCTATTCTATATCGATGGTGTCTCTCTCTCTTCTCTTTCCCATCTCAGACTGAGTTCTCTCTCTCTCACTCTCTCATCCATCTCAGATCAGATCGGTGTGCTGCTGCTCTCTCTCCGTCGGTGAGCTCTCTCTCTCTCTCTCTCTCACTCTCTCGGTGTTCTCATCTCTCATCTCTCTCTCTCGGATCGGTGACTATTTTTGTTTATTTGTTCCCAGATCTCCATCTCAGATTAGATCGATCTATAGCTGTTGTCTTCCTCTTTCGGTGAGCTCCTCTCTCTCTCTCTAACACTTTGAAATAGGTTTAATCTCTAACACTCTGAAATAGGTTCCCAGATCATCCATCGCAGATTTGATCGATTGTTCATGTCATCTACAATGGATTCAGTGAATGTAAGTAGGAGATTTTTTTTTTTCTGTTTTTATTTTTATTTTTATTTTTATTTTTATTGAGTTTTATGTTTACATTATGTTTTTATTTTTATTTTTATTATGTTTTTTAGATCGATTGTTGTTTTTTTCTGTTTGTATTTCTATTTTCTGTTTGTATTTTTTATTTTTTTTTTCTGATTTCATCTCTGTTTTGTATTTCTATTTTCTGTTGTTGTTTGTAACCATTGATACACAAATCAGTGTTTATGGAAATTAAACTAGTTAGAAACATTGATATGTTCTACTTCAAAGCACAAAAGTGTCGAAGATGTCTAGGATTTAAAGCCTGAAAGAGCTTGAGTTGATGTCCAGGATTTCTGACCTCTCGGAGCTTATTTTTTATTTCTGCTTTTTAATGTGTTTTTTGTTGATGGGTTTTCATTTTTAACGCTATTCAATCCAGTTTCAAGACTCAAATTTTTTTTTTGTCTGATACTTTCATCGAATACCTGGGTTGCATAATTTGTTGATGTTTGAAATTTTTTCTCTACTGCATTGTGTGAGCGTCTTTGCCATAAAATTTAATGGTTTCAGAGTGTGTTTCTGTGTTAATTGGAAGATCCAGTTGCATATTGAATGTTTTTATTGATGGGTTTTCCTTCATGTTGTAATTTTATTTGATCCAGTTTGAAAACTTTTAGTTTTTTTATTTTTATTTTTTGTTCTTGCATCAAATACTTGGACTGTGTTGAGCTTTGAAAATGTTTCTGTAGAGCATTGTGTGAGTCTCTTTGTCATAGAGTTGAAAGAGTTTCAGAGTTTGTTGATGTGTTAATTAGAAGATCAAGTTTCATATAGTTACTTTTGGTTCTAATCAACTTGATCTTTGAGTTTTGTTGTGGTGTTTGTTCATTTGTTTACATTGTATGTATGGGCAATGAAATCTTGGACAGTTTGATTATAGTACATTTTCTTTGCCCTTGAAATTCACTGTTGTCCAAGCAAAGAAAGAGATCCAATATGTACTTTTGTGGAAGCAGATTATTAGGTTTTGTTTTCTTGTTCATGAATTCATATGATAGTTGCTTTTGTTTGTAGTTTTCATTTATTGCTTTGAAATCAATCGGCTACACAGTCTCCCATATTTATGTTTTTATGTCGTAATAATAATAATTTATCATCTATGTTGCTATTGGAATGAAAATGTAATGTCTATATTTTTTTTGTTATTTAATTATTTAAATCCGTGGTCCTAAACTGATCTAATCCGTGTTTCAACGGATTGGTTCGGATTGGTTTCACAATTTAAACGGATTGAATTGGTTCGGTTCTAATTTTTCAGAAACCGTAGATAATGGATTGGTCCTGATTTTCTCCCAATCCAGACCAATCCGGTCCATGCTCACCCCTACTTGAGACCCAAAAGACAAAACAAGAAACAAAGGTAGAAAGATAAGTCTTGTGTAGATTTTGACCTGTAGTTAAGCCGTGATGGTTGACGTCATCATATAGTTTCTTGGGGATAGTATTTAAAATTGTTTCTATATGGTCACGTTCTGTTTGGCTTATTAGAAGGAGGAGATTAAGGCTTTGTTTGGCATAACCTATATAATCCATCTTTTTATCTTTTTATCTTTTTTTCATCACATCACCTCTCTACTTTTCTGATTGAGACCTATTTTGTCAAGTTAGGCAAAAGTTATTTTTTTGATTTTTTGATTTTTTTTGGATTATATTATTTCTCTTTTTTTTACATATTTTTTTTAGTAAAAGTCAAAAAAAAGTTAAAAATATGACTTTTAACATATTTCTCAAAATATCCTTGAGTGAGGAGATTATTAATGTGTTGATATTAGGTTGGAGATATAAGATAAGGAGTGTTTGTTTATACACTGCCAGATTTGTAATGTTATAGATAAAATTAATATTTTTTAACTTTTAGTATTTTTTAATATTTTTTAACTTTTAGTATTTTTTTAATATTATAATTATTATTTTCTAGTTCTAAAAAATATAAATTTTGCTTAAAAATTATTTAAAAATTCACTAAATATAAAAAAATAGTGTTTATTAAAAATTTAAATATTTCTTTCACCAATAAATTATTTAAAATATAATAATATTAAAATTTGTCTTTTATTTTCAATCCAAGAGAATTGGATTAACAATCCCAACTCCCTAAGGGCATGTTTGATTCTCCGGATTAGGGAGGGGGCTATCCACTATTTGGATTGTAATCCAAATAGTGCTCCTTATCCGCCGTTTGATTTTTTTTTTAGTCCGCCGGACTCCATGTCCGGCCGGACTCCTTATCTCCCATATGGGGGACTATTGTGTCCTGGGGGGTATGGGATAGTTTTTGGGGGACTATCCACTGTTGGGATTAGGTGGTCAAAATGACCATTTTGACCATCTACTATTTAATTATGTATTATATTTAATAAAATTCAATAAAATTTAAATGTCTCAATTTAAAAATAAAATAATTTTATTTAACTTTTTATTGATGTTTTATTTATTTAATTTTTTAAAATAATTTTTTATAGATATTTTATTTTAAAATTTTGTTTATATTTTATTTAATTTCATTATTTAAATTTAATAGATGTTTTATTTAATTTCATTGTTTGATTATTATTATTTTTAAAAACAAATTTATTTAAAATTTTAATTAAAAAAAATAATATATATTTTTATTGATATTTTATGTATTTATTTATTTATTTTTTTAAAAATAAATTTATTTAATTGTGTAAAAAATAAAATAAAATAAATTTTTATTTAATCTAGCTAAAAATAATTAAAATATTAAAGATATGTTTAATATTGCTATTACTTAAACAATTGAAAAATGATAAAATAGTCTTTTGTTCATTTATCCTATCCAGTCCGTCCAACCAAACGTTAGATTCACTAAAAATAGTCATTTCTAGACATCTAATCCCATGAAAAAACAAACACAGGATACATATCCAATCCAACCAAATAGTCCGGGGGATTCACAGTCCCAAGACTCAAGTCCGATGGATTCTAATCCCCCCTTATCCAGTCCGTCCAATCAAACACAGAGTGTGTTTGTTTTGAGGGATTATTCCATGGGATTGGACTATTAGTCCATCCGGACTAATAGTTCATTGTTTGGTTCATTTTTTTTGCGCTGGACTAATAGTCCCTCTGGACTATTTGTCCCTCATATGAGGGATTATTGTATCCTAGGGGGGGAGGTGTGATTATTTCTATGGGATTGGTATCCCATGGGACTAATGTGTGAAATGTCAATTTTACTCTCATGCTATTACTTAATAAACAATTGAAAAAGGGTAAAATAGTCTTTTAAACATTTATAAATTATTTTTTTAGTGTTGTTAATTTAAAATTATATATCAAATAAAAAATATAAATTATAAATTATAAATTAAATTTAATTAAAAATAATAAATTAAAAATTATGGCCTTATAATTTTTTTAGTGTTGTTAAAAAATTAAATTTATATATTAAATAAAATTATTTTTTTAGTGTTGTTAATTTAAAATTATATATTAAATAAAAAATATAAATTATAAATTATAAATTTAATTTAATTAAAAATAATAAATTAAAAATTATGGCCTTATAAATTAAATTTTTTTAGTGTTGTTAAAAAGTTAAATTTATATATTAAATAAAATTATTTTTTTAGTGTTGTTAATTTAAAATTATATATTAAGTAAAAAATATAAATTATAATTTTAATTTAATTGAAAATAATAAATTAAAAATTAAGCCCTTATAAATTAAAAATTAAAAATTATAAGGGTAAAATAGTCTTTTGAACATTTATTCTTGTCCAGTCTGTCCAACCAAACATTGGATTCACTAAAAATAGTTCAATCCAGATATCAAATCCCATAACTAAACAAACGTAAGATACAAATCCAGTCCAACCAAATAGTCTGAGGACAATCTAACAGTTTGATGGATTACAATCCCCCTTATCCAGTCCGTTCAAATAAACATGATTGAGCTAATGCCACTCTTAGGGGTATTGGTAATCCAATTGAGCTAAAGTCTTACACCATTTTAACATAACCAAACATGATTTCGATGGACTCACGAATAATTAATCCAAGTCCTTGTTTTGGGAGGCCAAACATATATGTGCATGTGGAGTAAGGTTAAGCTAGTCTTGCTTTGAAGACACCACATGCATTTACACACATAAATTTCAGGTCTTAGCTTGTGAAATTGTCAGCGATCACTACAGGAAATGAGTTTTGACGCCGTTTATTTAACGGCGTTTTTCTAAACATTACTTTTTATAATATTTAACGGTGTTTTTAAACATTGTTTTAAAAAAAAAATTTAAAACGGCTCCGTTTTGATAATACAAGGCGTTTAAAAACACCTTAAAATGTCTATACACTGGAAAAATAATATATGCTTTTTTTAGCCCTAATTTCTCACTCGCCCAATCAATCTCTTGCTCGCTCTCCCTCTCTAAACCCTCTTTACGGATCAAATTTCGAAGCTCCATTGTAGATTCTCAGTATAAGCTCTCTCTCTCTCTCTCTCTCTCTCTCTCTCTCTATATATATATATATATTCATACGAGACCTGTACATACATTGATGTGGCATTTTCTAGTTGAATTCAAAACATTTTTCTGGTCCAATTGCGCTTTTGATTTTAGTTGGTTGTGATTTATCCTGATTAGGCTCCATCGTCTACAAAGGTGAGCACCACCGTCTCTCTTTCTTTCTGAAGCTCTTCCTTCCCAATTTTGTTGATTTGGTTGATTTTCATTTATGCACATCAAAGCCATTGAGAGAAGGCAGAAAGGTTCAGATCTATACCTCCCTCTCTTTTTTTTCCCTCTCTCTCTCTCTCTCCCTTGTTGATCTGAAGGCTTTCAATTTGGTTGCTGCTTTGTTTTATGCCCAAATAATTAAAACCCTATATTTCTCATATAAACGGACTTGATTTCATCAGTTGAGTCTGGTCCAGCCATTGTATATAACTGTTGCAGTGCACAAAAAGAAATTGTTATGACAAATGTTTAGTTGATTTTGCACAAATTTGATGGAGTAAAATTTGAAACCAAGGCAGAGTCAGGATTTTTGTTAGGGGGAATTCTTACTAGAAGTCTAGAACTATATATGATTATTTTTTTCTCAATTGAAAATTCAAAGAAGTAAATATTTTGGAGTGAGATAATAGAAACTAAAAACACAATTCAACATAATGTAAACACAAATTAGAAAATAAGTAAACTCAATAGTTCAGTCCCTAAATAAAATTTACAAAATTAAACCTGCAAAGTGAGTGGGATAGGATGCAACCAGCAGAATAGATAAATATCTGCTAAGTAGGTTTTTTAACATTGTGGAGAAAAAAAAAAAAATACCATGAAAGGAAACAAGAAAATGTAGTAACAAAATATCAAAAAGAAAGTATTATAAATTTGAGCCTTAGGCCTCTATGCAATGCCATGACAAACGTTTTTAACACTATTGCTAGCTCATGAAAAAATTATTAATTTTTAAAATAATATATATACATTTATTTTTGTGTTTTAAATTTGACTTTCTTTGTGTTTGCTTTCATTTCAAGGCATAATAGTTTGGTCTTTATTGCTTGATTTAAGAGAGCAATGTATTTCTTAAATCTATCATAATCTATCAAGAGCATTGTAAAAACTTTTGGTTTCTTCATTAATATACTTCATACTAGATATGCTTCCAGTATGCTTAATAGTATTGATTTAGATTGCACTACCGGGATGCAATCATTAATGGTGCATGCATGCATAAATAGCCTTAGACTTGTCCAAGAATCTTCATTAGAGATACTTAATTATCTTTGATGAAGCTTTTCTTGGATTGTCCAGTTTGGACAGTTCAGGAGCACAAGTCTATATTGTAATTAGTAGTTCTACAATTTACAGTCCATCTCATAGAGATTTCGTGTAACAGTTCCTCATGTTCTCCGAGTGCATACTAGACAAGGTGTAGCAATACACCTAGTCTATGTCCTGTACTTGCAGAACCATGGGGAGATGCTCCTGAAATTTCGTTAGAGATGAACAGAGCGGTATGAGTTGCTTTTACAATATAGACTGTACATTCTTAAATGAGAAAGTATGATGAACCAACATATTAGAGACCAGTAGAGGTGAATGATGTCATGTTGCATCCATTATAAGGTACTTAATTGAGGTTAAGATTAATTAAAATGAAATGATAATTTTAAACTTTGTTGATTTGACAGTGACATTTCTAGTGTAAGACAGAGTCAGATGGATAAAATTTGGATAAATCAACATAGGTTGCATCCAGAATACATACAAGGGGTTAAAGAATTTATTAAATTTGCATGCGAAAATAAGTCGTTGTTGAATGAAGTCACAAGCCCATGTAAACGGGGTCGTAATGTCCAATTAGTGGAGAAAGGCCTTGTAGCTTGCTTTTCGTGCTCCTTTCGGATATGATAGCCCTACAATTTAGACTCCTATGGTTCTGAATTTGATTTCACAAGTGCAATGTAAAATAGATAAATACAAATGAGTCCAAATCCGGCAAATCTTTTGAAAAATCAATTTTGAATCAAAATGTCAAAAATGGATTGCTTTTTCAAATACAGAGTCGTCACCTAAATATTTTTAAAAAATTTAGGAAACCCGAAACTCGTGCTAAAGGCCACTTATCCGTCATTACCAAAGTATCTCGGCTCGAGAACTTATGTACGAGAGGGGAAGGTCAAGAATTGAGCATCCCACTCGCCCGATCAATAATCGGCCTTTACCAATCATGATGTGATTCTTATTTACATTATATGCTCTTGTTCCGATTATTAGGCTAACTTTACTAGGTAATGCACACAAGTATAGACTAATTTGCAAAAATTAGAACATTTTGATCTCATGTTTGTTTTGAAAATTGTTTTGAACATGTACCACTTGAAAAAGTTGTCACGTCCCAAAATTTGAACAATTAAATATTAAATTAGGACCAAACCCCAATCAATATTCCATCATCCAAATCCTAGGGATGAAACAAAATCTAAACATTCACGTCTCCAAAGGGTTTAAGTAAATTTCCATCCTCAAAAGATTACAAGGGATTAAAAAAAAAAAAAAACTAATAAAACGCCAACCAAACCATCCACCATAATTTCATAACTAACCAATACCTCCAACATTAAAGTAACAATAAATAGTCAAAATAACTTAAATAATGTAAAGTCACAGACTATGCCAAATTATCAAAATACAAATGTCATAAAAAAAATAATAAATACATAAACTAATATCAACCCTAAGCTCAAGAAAACAAAAAAAGTCCAAACGACATATCCAACAACTATAATTATTTCTCTTCACCACCGCAGTTCCAACTAATCCTGCAAAGGAAGCTCGGCTACGCTCAAACAGAACGCACCCGAAATGCCAAGAGACAAAACGGGTCAGTATACAAGTATACTGGTATGAGTACAAATATTTGACGCCCACGTGTCCACTAGACACAAACAAAAATACATTTAATTCTTGTTACGAGACAAGACAAGTAGTTCTATCTACACTGAGATGAATGTGTAGTTTCTCAAGATACAGTGTCATTTAGTTTCTTGTCCGTACACAACGAAATATAAATTGAGTATTAAACAAACAAAATAAAATAAAATATATGGTGGGTAACAAAACTGAGATTATTAGGCAAATAAGGATATTATGCATTATGGTAGGTGTGCTCTGCATTGAACCTCCATTAGTGAAACAATAATCTCTACTCCAGAGCCAATAGTATGCTCAGCATTGAACTATGACTGCTTAAGGGAAATAAATAATTATTGCACACACATAATATTCCAGGTGTTCATAAAAGCTTTAAATGCCAGCACGTTACGGCCTTGTGCGATCCCAGGATTCATGAGTGTATTTGAGAATTAGCCCAAATCTCATAGGTAGCGGCCCCACTACCACACTCACATAGGTGAATTCTGTCAAGGGTGCTCCTGTAACTATGACACCCCACTCAATAAGAGCTACAGAAATTCATTAAGAGTTTTTAATAACTCAACCTTTACAACGTTACAAGATAAATGCACTTACATCATTGGGATGGGTAAAATTAATTTAGTGCATTTCTCACGGCCATCATATGATCGTTTTTCTCATTGAACCCAGTTACAGGATCTCTGGTCCCTGGGTTGAGTTTCCTCATACATGGCTCCTGCTATATTCAATGGGCTTCAACCCCATCCCCCTCGATGTATTCCAGACTCTATCTCTTGCTAAGGCCTTAGTCAATGGATCTACAAGATTATCACCAGATTTAATATAATCCACATTTATGATGCCATTAGTCATATAAGATCTCACAGTACTGTGTTTTCTTCTGATAGGTCTGGATTTACCGTTATAATAACGGTTATTAACTCGGCCAATTGTAGCGGTGCTATCACAATGAATCAATATTGGTGGAATTGGTTTTTCCCAACAAGAGATTTCATTTAACAAATCTCTTAACCAATTTGCTTCTTCACTGGCTGTAGCTAAAGCAATAAGCTCAGCCTCCATTGTTGAATTAGCAATAATGGTTTGTTTTTTCGATTTCCAACTTATAGCACCACCGCCCAATGTAAATAAGTAACCAGTGGTTGATAATGAATCACCTGACAAGGTATTCCAATCGGCATCACTGTAACCTTCAAGTACTGCAGGAAACTTATTATAAAACAAGCCATATTTTATGGTACCAGATAAATATTTCATAATACGCTCAATGGCTAGCCAGTGATCACTGCCAGGCTTGCTAGTAAACCTGCTAAGTACTCCAACTGCATAGGCAATGTCAGGTCTAGTACAGTCAGTCGCATAACGCAAGCTACCAATCATACTAGCATATTCCTTTTGATTAATTACATCTTCATCATTTTCAACAGGAAATAAACGCACATGAGAATCAAAAGGAGTAAGAACATGCTTGCAGTTATAAAAATTATATTTTCTCAAAATTTTCTCAACATAATGCGACTGATCAAGAAATATACCATCACAAGTTTTGGTAATTTTCATTCCCAAAATATAATTAGCCTCACCAAGATCTTTCATATCAAAGTGGCTACTAAGCATATTTTTAGTTTCCATGATGATATGCAAATTAGAGCCAAATATAAGTAAATCATCAATATAGAGGCTAATAATGACATGTGAATTCTCTTCAGATTTATAATAAATGCATTTATCACATTCATTCGTTTTATAGCCATTCTCAATCATGCAAGAATCAAATTTCTCATGCCACTGTTTAGGGGCCTGTTTTAAGCCATAGAGAGATTTAACTAGCTTACACACTTTGCTTTCTTGACCGGGTTCCACAAAACCCTCAGGTTGATTCATATAGATTTCTTCACCCAGGTCTCCATTTAAAAAGGCTGTTTTAACATCCATTTGATGAATTTTTAGATCATGAATTGCAGCCACTGCAATTAATAATCTAATGGATGTAACTCTAGTAACCGGAGAAAATGTATCAAAAAAGTCAAGATCTGCTTGTTGTTTAAAACTTTTTGTAACAAGCCTTGCTTTATATTAATCAATAGTTCCATCCGGTTTAAGTTTTTTTCTCAAAACCCATTTACAGCCGATAGTTTTACAACCTGGTGGTAAATCTACTAATACCCAAGTTTTATTGGATAATAATGATTCCATCTCATCATTTACAGCCTCGTTCCAAAACACAGAGTCAGGAGATGCCAAAGCTTCTTGTAAAGTTAATGGAGTTTCCTCCACATTAAAAACATGATAATCAGGGCCAAAATCTTTTTCTACTCTGGCTCTTTTACTCCTTCTAGGTTCAAAAACTATAGTATCTTGGTTTTGTAAAGGAGGAGTAGAGGAACCAGTTTCAGATAAAATATTTTCTTAATAATTTTGACCCCCACCATTTTTAGATTTAAAAGGAAATTTTTCTTCATGAAAAATTGCATCACCTGATTCAAAAATTATTTTGTTTTCAATATCAAAAAATCTATAGGCTGTACTATTTGTTGCATATCCAAGAAAAGCACAAGTGGCGGCTTTTACACCTAATTTAGGTCTTTTAGGGTCCACAAGTCTAACAAAAGCTAGACAACCCCAAACCTTCAAATATCTCAAATTTGGCTTATGCCCTTTCCACAACTCAAAAGGTGTAACTTTTGTTCTTTTATGTGGCACTCTATTCATGACATAACATGCAGTTAAAATTGCTTCTCCCCACAAATTTGAAGGAGCACCTGCTTCAATTAGCATAGCATTTGTTAAATCAGTTAAAGTTCTATTTTTCCTTTCTGCTACACCATTAGATGCAGGTGAATATGGTGGAGTAGTTTCATGGATTATTCCCAAAGACTGAGCAAACGAGTTGAATCCAAAAGATTCATACTCCCGGCCTCTATCACTTCTATATCTTTTAATTTTTTTACCGAATTGATTTTCAACTTCAAGAAGGAATTCTTTAAATTTTTCAAAAGCATCACTTTTATTTTTCAATAAGTATACATAGGTGTATTTTGAAAAATCATCAATAAAAGTGATAAAATATCTATTTCCACCACGTGTTAAAATTCCTTCAAATTCATATAAATCAGTGTGAATTAATTCTAACAATTCAGTATTTCTCACCACACTTTTATGAGGCATTTTAGTTATTTTTGCTTGGCTGCAAACTTCACATTTCTCAAATTTATTTGTCAATCTGGGAATTAATCCTAAACTACTCATGACTCCTACATATCGGCTATTAATATGACATAGACGAGCATGCCAAAAATTCATAGAAGACATCATATACACAGAAAAATGTGCTTTCTCATTCTCAACATTTAATTTAAACATTCCATCACAGGCATACCCTTTTCCCACAAATATGCCTTTTTTAGTGATTACATATTGGTCAGATTCAATAGTCTGTTTGAAACTAGCTTTGTTGAGCAAATAACTTGACATCAAATTTTTTCTCATGGACGGTGTGTACAACACATCTTTTAAAACAAGCAAACGTCCAGAGGTAAAATTCAGCTCAACATCCCCACACCCGAGCACCTTGGTTAAACTGGAGTCACCAAGCATAACAGTCCTCTTCTCATTAAAAGGAGTGAAATTTTTGAACCAATCTTTATCATAGCAGACATGGCTATTGGCACCAGAGTCTGCCCACCACCCTTCCACAGATTGAACCATAAAAATATCTGTGATCATAACTACAAATGGTTCCTCGGTAACATTAGCCTGTGGTCGAGACTGTTATTTCCGAAATTTGCAAGTTCGAGCAATATGCCTACTTTTGCCACACACAAAACATGTCACATTTGTCAGATCTTGTAAAGGGGGTTCTTGGTTCCATTTCTTTTGCCTCGGGTAATTTTTATGTTGTGGCCTTCCAGTATTTTTCCAAATTTTCTTAACTGGCTTCAAATGACTATTTTTATGAAATCGACCTTTATGTAAAGTATTTCCAGAAGTTAAATTTACCTTTGCAGTGGAATGCTCTTGTGTCATAAGAGCATCTTGTCCTCGTGCTTCCTCCTCTACCCGAATCCGTGTGATTAGAGTCTCCAAGGACGTCTCTTTTTGCTTGTGGCGCATTGACTTCTGGAACTCCCTCCAAGATGATGGAAGTTTGTCAACAATACCTGCTACAACAAGATTGTCTCCAATTTTGATGCCTTCAGATCTCACTTCAGCCACTAGCATCTGAAAATCTTGAACTTGCTCCACCACTGATTTTCCATCTATCATTTGATAGCGAAAAAAGCGGCTTGCAGCATATTTTTTAACGCCTGCCTCTTCAGTGTCATATTTGTTCTGCAAGGCTTTCCAAATTTTCTTGGCAGTGGTGTAAGTAGTATCATAATAATCGTAAAATTGATCTGAAAGACAATTCAAAAGATAGTATCGACATTTATACTCATCTGTGTTGTATTTTTTGATTTTCTCAAGATGAGCAGCATACTCCTCGTCGGTCATCTCTTCAGTGGGGACTTTGCTTGGATTTTTCTCGGTCAGGATATAGGCCACCTTGAGGAGACTGAGGTAGAAAAGCACCTTGCCTTTCCATCTTTTGAAATGGGCTCCCTTGAACCGGAAAGGCTTGTTGAGATCGCCGGTATTCTCGTTGGGCTTCTCCAGTACTGGCTCCATGGATTTTTGCTTATTGAATCTCCTTAAAATTGTTGGTGATAATTACAAATAACACACCAGAAAATACAAATAATAAAATTACAATAACTTATTATCGGGGCTGAGGTGCGGAAAACTCGCTCTCTTTAAGGAGATTCAAGTCCTCTGCGGTTAGGCAAAGTCTCTCACCGGTGCAGCAGAAAAACCTTGACTTGTCCCCCCCAGGATACAACAGCTCGACTAAGTCGTATGGTTCACCAATACTGCACAATTGGTTGAACCCAAAGTTTTATCACACACACCCTTTTTTATTTGCCTGATAATCTCACTCAAGACATAACCAAACAACCAAAACTTCTTCACTTCTATCTATACAAGATATGACAAAGTTCAATATATATAAAAGGAAACTTAATAGGCAAGTTCTTGGTGGAGCAACGGATGAAGACTTGGATGACTTAATGGATAAGTCTTGGGAAGACTTGGAGAGACTTGGAGAGACTTGGAGAATGGATAAGTTACCTCGACTTGACCATGACCAAGACCAAGACCAAGACTTAACTAGGAAGAAAAGAAAGAAAAACCAACAATAACACAAGATAATATTAAAATATCTGCTAACAAAAAGTATTACACAATCATCATACCAAATGCTATATATACACAAAAAGAAAAAGTAAAAAAGTGGGTGCCAGATGGTAATGATGTTCTGGATTCAATCGATCTCTTCTGGCATGCCCTCGCAGTTGTTCCTCCCCATAAGAAAACGCAAGCCCCTGAAAATAACCAGAATAACAATTTAAAAAGAAAAAAGAAAAAAGAAAATAGTTGAATACATTTTTTGATCTAGTTTCCCTAACCCTCCATTTGTTTAGGTAAAAAAATATTTTAATTTAGGACAAATTATGCTAATAATTTTTTATATTTTAGTCTTTATGTTATTCTGGTCCATATAATTCTAATTAGCTTGATTTTGAATCCAAAATTGTGATTTTATCTCAAATTAGTGCAATTGCTTACAATTATTAGTATTTTCACATATGCCATGCTTTTAATAGCAAAATAAACTTGCTTAACCTAGTGAATTAATCTAAACTAATTTAGTGATCATTTTGCATTAAAAACATAAACTGTTTTATCAATTGAACCAAATTGACGGAAAATATAAAATTAAGAGTCAAATTCGAAACAATTAAGAATGTAGGGACCAAAATAATACATGAGGCAAAATGTAAGAACAACTGAGTCCTGTAATTTGGTCATTATGTTAATTTAGTCTTTATAATTTTAATTGAATCGATTTTGATCCTAATTTTTTTTTTATTTTATCTCAAATTAATTCAATTAATTTCAATTATTAACATTTTTTATTTATTTATAGGAAATACTCATAAACGACATGTGTCATACTTCTATAAACAAAATTATAAACTCGATTAATTCAGTAACCTTAATCTTAATCTTAACCAACTCAATAATAATTTTCTGTAGAAATTTTAACGGTGAGAGAGAGAGAGAGAGAGAGAGAGAGACTATACTTGAGTCTATACAGGAAAAAGGAGGCGTCTCTAACGGCTGTGATGATGAGTTTTTCATTGCCATCAAGCTGAACACGATCTTTGAATAGTAAATGAAATCATGAGGCGTCAATACACGACCTGTGTCTCGGCCGCCAACGAAAATTTTGAGAACCGGAGGCCTGAAGGAATCGGCGGCGCGCTGGTAAAACTTTCTGGAACTGGCTTCCTTGCGCTGGTTTGGACCCAGCTTGATGATCTTGCCGTAGCAGCCCTCCGGGGCTTGGCTTCGGAACTCTCTAATCTCCGTCTCCACATTCACCATGTTTACTAGCTCTGCTACAACTGTGAATGGACTTGGCATTTTGATGAGATAAGCCTATTTCTAAACTCACTCATCAAGATTTCTGAACTGATACATGTCTATATATACACACGCAATGTGTTTAATAATTATTAATAATATTATAATTTTATTTCAATTAATAATTTAAATAATTTTATTATTATATAAAAGAGTAATTACAAATTTTATTTTTTTTTAATTAATTATGTTAAATTGTTGACAATTGTGTGAATGTCGACACTCTAGAATAGAATTTGAACCTGAATTTTGGGATTAGTAGTGGTGGGATTATTTCCACATCACTCTAGTAGCTGCTTGTGTAATCTTGCATATTGTTTTATTGAGTGGCTAATGGTCATAGCTAAACAAATTCTATCACGTGGAAATGACGACAGTTCGGGGGTGCCGTCAATCACACAACTTGTACTCATAAAGAAACATATTAATCACCGATATATATATATATATATATCTATATAATAAGGGAAGAGGGCTTTTGAATTTATCTTAGAGACAATGGTCCTATTAAGACATTTTAATAGTCATGATTCATTTCTGTATTTAGATGGCCAGCTGAGATGAAAACCTTCTCTCTTACTCTACCTGAACTTCCCGTCCAAGAACCACAAACTTTGCAACCATCCATCCTCATCTGTCGCACCTCACCTTTCCACATTTTAAATTTCAAACACACCCATCCTCATCTCCTCTTTTTGCAACCACCCATCCTGATCTCAAAATTTCAAAATTTCATAAAGTCTAACAACCACCCATGCTGATTTCAAAATTTCCCATACTCAATTTTGCAACCACCCATCCTCATTTCCTTTTTTTTCTTTTAGTCTCATTCTCAATTTTCAAATTTCAAAATACCCACGCTCATCAAACTCTCTATAAACTCTCCTCTCTTTGTCTTTCAGTCTCACTCCCAATTTTCAAATTTCAAAACACCCACCCACCATCTCTCTCTGTGTGTGTGTGTGTGTGTGTGTGTGTGTGTGTGTGTGTGTGTGTGTGTCTTACTTCCCACCGCAACACCGGTACATCTCTCTCCAACAGTGATACATCTCTTTTCGACGACTCTCTCACGACCCAGCCATGGTGCTGCTCATCACCTCCTCCAGCCATCGCCACCGCACAACGCCACTTCCTCCTCCACCGCTGCTGCTCATCACCACTGCCACTGCTCATAATCGCCGTTGCCATGGATGGATCGACATCAGGCTACTGCCAACGTTTCTGGAGAGCTCCTCATTTCCCCTCCCTGCCTTTTTAACTCTCTATTCTTTCCCTACACACTATCACGCTGACTTGGAGAGAGAGAAATCACATCCATTGTGCTGTGTGACTGTTTTAGAGAGAGAGAGAGAGAGAGAGAGAGAGAGACTAATATTCAAGCGTTCGTACTCCATTAATGCTTCTCAGCAAAAAAGCGTGACCTGTTGCTTTTTCACAGAGAGTCCTGTTTCAAAATTCACCTAATCAAGTGATGATGGAGATCTTTTCAAAGCCTGAGCAGAAATGGCTCTCTCACAACATCAATGGAGGCATAACCACCGATTTTCTCGCTGGAGCCGCCTTGATACACTTAGAGGATCAGATCCGAGCTAAAATCGGCAATTCTCATTCTCGCATTGTTGGAGAATTGATGGACAACATGCGGTTCTGTGTTTCTAACCATCAAATTGATTTTTTTTTTTTTTGAACACACCACACCTGAATCATATTTGTGTATGTATTTCTAAAAAAAAGAGTGTTTTTTTTAATTTAAATAAATAATTATAGAGTTTTTTTTTAATATATATTTTTTTATTTATATTAAAAATACGTATAGTCACTAATTAAAAAGAGAGAGTGAGCCAAAAAAAGAGACCAATCTGAGACACAATAAATAATTAGAAAGTGTAATTAGCAACAGGAGTGTGGTTTCTAAAAAAAATAATAAAGCCACGCAGAATTATAGGAGGTCTATGGGAGGTTGCTTAATTTAATAAGTTATTTTAATTTTTGATTAGTTTAGTAGATTAAAATAATTATGTTTAGCAAGATTGTTAATTTTTTTAATAATTAGATATGATGTAACTTATTTTTGGTTAGTTTAGTAAATTAAAATAATTATGAATTTGATATTATTTTAATTTATTTTGTCTTTTAATATTATTTTAATCAAAAAAAATATTTAAATACATACGACTCAAATTTTTTTTGATAAATACACTAAAGTTTTTATATGACTCAATTCAATCACATTTTAAAATTTTAAAAATGTGTTAACACACCTTTGTTCAATACTGTATTAGTAACTATTTTAAATTCTATACTTTTTTTTTAGATGGTGAAATTTTATAAAAAGTTCAATAAAAATTTTAAATACAAATTAATATTTTAATTTAAACTTTTAGCAATGAATTTGATAAATTATATTTTAACTTAAACGAACCGCCATTGTACGATACCTGCTGAAGTCACGGTCGGCGATGGTGTTGCCGTAGATGGTGGTGGAAGTCTTATGTGTGGAGTTTTATATTGCAGTGAAATTATTGTCATCATGAACTAATTTATTATAATTGATTTCTATAACAGTGAAATTATTATCATTTTGAATTGATTTTTTTGTAAAGGATGTGATACCAATATTAATAATTTATGTTAATTGATTTTTGTAAAATACGTGTACCAATATTATTTATACATACCCTAGTATATATATATATTAAAGGTAAAATACATCAACCTTTTCTAAAATTTAGAAAAATTACAATTAGTTTCACATTTTTAATTGGTATCTTTTGAAATGTTAATTTATGTGTGGGTGATTTTCTGATTACACTGCCAACTCAGTAATCAGCTGGAGAGTACTGGCAGAATAGATGACACCTGACTGACCTGCAACAGAAAGAGAAGATTCCGGCGGTGGTTCGTCCACCCGGGGGCACTCCGACGATCAAGTCAGTATATCTCTCAAAGATAATCAATAGTGCTAAACTCACTGTTCAGAATATAAATTGCGTACCTTAGACCCATCGGGGGTGCCTTTCTTTTATAGCTAACTCAATCCTAATCCCTATAGAAGTCTTGCTTCAATGGACTTTAGCTCAGTGCTTATCCTGGACTCTTCAATAGATAGAGATAAACTTCCTAAGAGTGTTATCCTTATCCATGCTGAAGTCCTTCCTCATTTTAGGACTCTTGTGCCTTATCCGGTTATCTCGGATTCCGATATCTTCGGAGATAACCTCGGCCTAGCCGAAATAACCTCGGCGTCATGACCTGGACATGTGGCACCTCGGCTAACACGTCGGTGTCACCTTGGCCACGTGTTGTCATTCAAAAATTATGTCCCCACAACTGCCCCCTAGGTTCTATTACCTCGGCATTCTGAGGTGATGGAACCTATATCAGTACTTCCTTCCAGTATGTCAGCTCAAAATTTCTCAGCCGAGATCATCATTCAGGCCGACATGCCTTTTACAAAACAAGAATTTCCAATTGCTCTTTCATGCGTATGAGCTGTCGTGCATAACAACTCAACTGTTTTAGCCACGCGTCTTTCTCTTACTGGATCATACCTGATACGTGCCTGTAAATCGAATCATTCTCGTGTGTGCCATCTAACGCATACGTTCTTCTAGGCTCATTAATTTTATTTTGCCGCCGTTTCAAGTTTTAACAAAACTTTTCCCCCTCTTCCATCATTTCACTTTTCTCCATCGTTTCTAAGGCTTTCTCTCTCTCTGGCTTTTTCTTCCAAATCCTCCATTGTTCAAGCTTCTAAAGCTCTGTAACTTGCTCCGTCCACCTTCTCCGGCGAGGTTCTTGCTAATCTGTTCCGCAGCTGCCGTTCGTCTGACTTCGGCGAACTCAACACCGACTTCTTTTCTTCGGTGAGTTTACTGTTTCTCCTAATTTCAGTTTTTGATGCTCTCCATTACTTGTTGCCATTACTGCTTTGTTCAAACATTCGATTTGTGAATCATATATTTGAATGTGTTTATTTCGCTCTTGCCCATGTCTTGAATATACGTACTGCTCACAATTTTTCTACACTTTTGCCACTGTTCTTGGCCTCGTGCCCTTGTACATACTCTGTCATAATGTTCTTGATAGTTTCATTACTGTTCTTGATTCTGAAACACATTCCTGTTTTCTGTTTGCCGTGTTTTTGCCAGATTCTTGCCTCCAATCTTTGTTTCCATAGATCTAGATTTGGGATTTGTTTGTAGAACCCATAGATTCTAAGAAGAACTAAAACGGTTCCCACAAATTCTCACCTCAACTAACCCTGAGGCTTTCGCCGAGGTCCTTGAAACCCTAAAAAAAAACTCCTCCCTTCTAAAATCCAATTCCTCTAAGTGAAGCCGACGTTATGGGTATGTGGAAGCATAGGGTAGACACTTCGACCAAGTTAGACCACTTTAGGCCTGAGTTTGGCATCTCGGCCGACGTCCATCTGAGGTTGGCTGGGGAGAATGACTCCATCATGCCTACAACTGATTCTATGCCCTTCCCTGTGGTAGCTTTTATCGAGTGCGGACTTCGGCTTCCACTAAATACCCTTTTCCGTGAGATACTTTATTATTATAAGCTGAACCCGATGTAGCTTGCCATCAACTCCTACCGAGTCATCAATGGCATAATAGCCTTAGCCAAACAAGAAAATGCTAGGGTTACCTTATCCGATATCCAATACTGCTACACCATGTGTGGCCTCGAAAAAGATACGGGCTACGTTTACTACCTCAAGCCGAGGTCCACGGAGTACAAAATTGTCGCCGACCTCCCTGACTCCAACAAGGGAGCTGGGGATGACTATTTCATTACCTCGGGGAACTAGGAGTTCGCTCCAGACGAGGATCTCCATCTCTACCCTTTTCCTCGATCAGTTTTTGTAGAGGGCAATGGTAAGAGCCCTGTGTTCATACTAACTTGTTTTTTTTTTTTTTTTTTTTTTAAAGTCTTTAACACTTTATTTGTTCTAATGTCTGTTTTCTCTTGCAGCTCTTCCTCAGCCACCAAAGGGCTTCCGTCAATCTTTTTTTCCCAGCAAAGACTTAAGGAAACTTTTGGATCTTCCAGTCCACAAACGGAGAGCCCCTCTGGTACTCAATTTCATCCCAACCTACAAATCGGCGCTGCCCGACGTCCCAAATAAGAAGAAGAAAAGCCAGTCACCTCCTTCTGCCACAACTCCTTAAGCTGCCTTCTCATCTCGACCAGATCAAGGATCGACCTCTAATCCAGCTGAGCAGCCGTCTACCTCGGCTCCATATCTGATCCCAATATCCTAACGCCGACGTTGGTGACAAACTATTTTTTCTGCCGAGATGGGCCATCAAAAAGCAGTTGCCAAAGACCTCTTAGCCAGCATCCCTACCGACGTTGACGCTCAGCCAGCACAAACCCAGCCTCAGCCAAAGCAGAAGCAAAAAAGAATCAAGAAGGCCCAGCCAAAGGCAAAGGTGACTCAGGTTGACACTGAGGACACCTTGCCAATCTCTAAATTGGCTGAGAGCAATAAATCCCATTCTGCCGCCGAGAAGAGGCTTGCCGAGGCCCAACCATCTGAGTCTACCCGATCAAAGAGGCCGAGGTTATCTGCTACAACCACCTCGAGGTCTTTAAAGCACGATGCCCTCTGGGCCCCCCAAATCACACTGGAGGATAAGCCAGTTAGGGCTAGCGATAGTGCTGACAATATCAACGTCAGCGTTGCCCTTAGTACTGCTCTGTTTCTTTTCAGCGATCTCGACCAGAACGCCGAGCTGAGCGAATATGAAAATTATGCTCTAATGCTCCAATGCTCTGTTCAAGTAAGTCTCTTTATTCGGTAATTTTTCTTTCTTTCTCTTCTTTCCATGCTTATAATATTTTCTGATAACTTCTGTTCATTTTCAGGCCATCCAGCATGCTCATTCTTTCTTAGTGCAAGCCGTTGACAATCGAAAGGAGCTGGCTGACAAGAAGAGGAAGGCTGCCAATCTGCAGAAGACTAATAAAAACTTGCAATCAAAGATGAAGACCTTGGAGGATCAAGCTGAGGCTGCTATTAAAGCTCAAAATGACGCCGAAGAAAATGCGGAATCCGCTGAGGCCATCAAGAAGGTTCTTGAGGCCGAAAAGAGAGAGGCCGAGGAAAAAATGGCCCAGGCCCAAAAAGAACTGCAAGAAGCCTTAGCCACGAAGGACGCCGAGCTCAAGGCAGCCGATGAGAAGGGCTACAATGAGGGGGTGGCCGATGTCACGGCTGACTATGAAAAGTAAGTGAAGCAGGCATGCAATAAGGGTTTCGCCCTTGGTTGGATGACTTTGCTTAAAAAGCTTGAGGTCCTCGAGGACTCCCCCCTCAGAAAGGCCGATGTCTTTCCTCTTCCATTCCCTCAAACTCCAAGCCAATCCGATGACGATTCTGAGTCTGAGGAGAAAGTTCTGGTGAGGAAGTCCAAGGAAGCTGCTGGGGCCAAGTCCCCTACTCAGAATGAGCAAGTCCTGGACTTGACTCAAGATGAGGAGGGTGAGGAGGTTCCCAAAGATGCTGCTCCTGAGAAAGCATCATCCGACGTGCCTCTCGCCGACAAGAGCCTTGATGTAACCCTTCAAGAAATCGATGCTGAGCTTGCGGCCGAGAAGGCTGCTGAGATATCTTCCCAGTAGTCGTCTAAACTTCAAACCTAACCATCTGTTGTTGTTGAGGAGTTTTAATTTTGATGTCTTTTTTCCTTTGTATTTTGTACTTTTGTTTTTCTCCTTTTTGGAACAATTTGTAAGTTTTGGTTAACATGTCTTCTTTTGAACGTTAATACAACTTTCCTGCTTGTATCCTTGTCTTCTCTTTACTGCTCTTGTTTGATTCCATACTTAGAATATTTTACATATCTTTAATATACACTTCAGTCTTGTGTAACCTTCTCCGGGTGACACGCCTCAGTTTAATCTTAGTGTTAAACATAATCTCAGTTTAACTTCAACTTGTAAAGTTTTCTCAAGTTCCAACAAGTGTTAAACATGATCTTGGTTTAACTTCAACTTGTAAACTTTTCTCAAGTTTCAACAAGAGTTAAACATCATCTCGGCTTAACTTCAACTTGTAAACTTTTCTCAAGTTTCAACAAGAGTTAAACATAATCTCAGTTTAACTTTAACTTGTAAACTTTTCTCACGTTTCAACAAGTGTTAAACATGATCTCGATTTAACTTCAACTTGTAAACTTTTCTCAAGTTTCAACAAGTGTTAAAAATCATCTCGGCTTAACTTCAACTTGTAAACTTTTCTTAAGTTTTAACAAGTGTTAAACATAATCTCAGTTTAACTTCAACTTGTAAACTTTTCTCAATTTTCAACAAGTGTTAAACATGATCTCGGTTAACTTCAACTTGTAAACTTTTCTCCAGTTTCAACAAGTGTTAAACATGATTTCGGTTTAATTTCAACTTGTAAACTTTTCTCAAGTTTCAACAAGTGCTAAACATAATCTCAGTTTAACTTCAACTTATAAACTTTTCTCAAGTTTCAATAAGTGTTAAACATGATCTGGGTTTAGCTTCAACTTGTAAACTTTTCTCAAGTTTCAACAAGTGTTAAACATGATCTCGGTTTAACTTCAACTTGTAAACTTTTCTCCAGTTTCAACAAGTGTTAAACATGATCTCGGTTTAACTTCAACTTGTAAACTTTTCTCAAGTTTCAACAAGTGTTAAATATGATCTCGGTTTAACTTCAACTTGTAAACTTTTCTCAATTTTCAACAAGAGTTAAAACCATTTTTCTTCTCTCTGCCCCCTAGTGTGAACCTAAGTTCCACTTGGGTTCTCATTATACATGTATTCCAGAAACAACATTATGTATTTTTATCAGTCACAGGTGTATAAACAAATAAATCAAGTTAATACTTTATTTATTTATTTCGGTCAATGACAAAAGAACAAAAAATTCTAATGATAGAAAAATTTCAAATTGCAAGTGTTCCAAGGCCTTGGCAGCTCTTTGCCCTCATTATCTTTAAGCCGATATGCCCCATTGCCCAGTACCGAGATGATCCTGTAGGATCCCTTCCAATTTGGGCCAAGCTTCCCCTCTTTAGGATCTTTTTTGCTGCCAACGACTTTTCTCAAGACAAGGTCGCCGATTTGGAACTCCCTTGGGTTAACCCTCTTGTTATAAGCCCTGGCAAGTTGCTGCTGGTATGCCGCTAGCTGAATGACAGCTTTCTCCCTTATTTCTTCTAGTAGATCCAGATCTCGGGCTAATAATACATCATTGGTCCCATTCTCCACTCCCTGGGTTCTAATCCCTGGGATGTCGACTTCCAGAGGAATGACTGTTTCTGTGCCATAAGCCATGGCAAATGGGGATTCCCCCGTTGATCTTCTCGACGTAGTCCGATACGCCCAGAGTACGTTTAGCAGTTCATCCACCCACTTTTCCTTTGCTGCTTGTAGCATCTTCTTAATCCCATCCAAGATGACTTTGTTGGATGCTTCTGCTTGTCCATTGCTCTGAGGAAAACTTGGGGTGGAAAAGTAATTCTTGATTTTGAACTTTGCACAGAAGCTCTTAATTAGCTTATTGTCAAATTATGTTCCATTGTCTGTAACTATTGCTCTTGGAATCCAAACCGGGTGATGATGTTCTTCCATATGAAGCTCTTTACATCAACATCTCAGATTTTGGCAAGGGGTTCAGTTTCTATCCACTTGGTGAAGTAGTCTGTTGCCACCAGCAGGTATTTTCTTTGTCCAGTTACTTGGGGCAGTTTCCCAATGAGATCCATGCCTCATTGGGCAAACGGCCAAGGACTAGATACTGGGTTTAGGTCTACTGCTGGTTGGTGTATCAGAGGTGCAAACCTTTGACATTTTTCACACTTCTTGACATAGGTCTCTGCATCTTTCTGCATGTAGGGCCACCAATACCCCTGGGTAATGGCCCTATGAGCTAGTGATCTGCCCCCAGCGTGGCTTCCGCAAATTCTTTCATGTATTTCATATAAAAAATCTTCGACTTGTGAAGGATGTACACACCTCAAAAAGGGTCCAGTGAAGGATTTTCTGTAGAGATGTTCTTCGGCTATCAGACTGAATCTTGCCGACTTCAATCTAATCTTGTGTGCCTCCTTGTGGTTATCTGGCAGCTTTCCTTCTTTCAGGAATGCAACAATTGCATCCATCCAGCTTGGTCCCATGTCCACACATATTGCTTCACACTCTATGGTCAGTGGTTCGATGCTCAGGCCCGACAAGTAGTCAACCATTATTGTCCTTGCTTTTCCAGGTTGTACTGCACTAGCTAGGTTGGCCAATGCATTGGCGTGACTGTTATCATCTCGGCTAACCTGAAATAGTCGACAGTTCTAAAACGAGGTTGCCAACCTGATGACCTCCTTTGCGTAGGCCGACATCCTTTCATCTCGGGCTGCAAACTCGCTCGTTGTCTGGTTAACTATAAGTTGTGAGTCACAAAAGACTATTACCTCATCTGCTTGTACTGCTATTGCCAGTTTTAGTCATGCAATGAGTGCTTCATACTCTACTTCATTGTTTGAGACCTTGAACCCCAAACGAATCGATTGTTCTAGTATCTGCCCATCTGGAGATACCAGTACTACTCTTGCCCCACCTCCTTGTCGGTTTGAGCTTCCATCAACAAATAGTCAAAAGGAGTCGCCGATGTAAATGCTGCAGGGTCTGAGTTTTTCTTCCTTCCTTTGTTCCATTGCCCTTGGCTGGGCTTCTCCTTGCTTGCTTGGACATCGTTCACCTTGGTTGAATGGAGCCCGATGTGCGATGGCTCCTGGAGTGAAGTCGGGCCACGAAGTCGGCCAAGACTTGGCCTTTGATCGCTGTTCTTGGTCTGTATTCCAGGTCATACTGCCTCAAGGCCATTGCCCATCTGGCTATTCTGCCTGTCAGATCTCCTTGCTGCAACAGGGACTTCAAAGGGTGTTCTATTAGCACCACAATCTTGTGGGCTTGAAAATAATGGTTCAGTTTCTTTGAAGCCATTACTAATGCCAATGCCAACTTTTTTAGAGGTAAATACCTGGTTTCTGCATCAGCCAGGGCTTTGCTTATATAGTAAACAGCCTTTTGCTCCCCTTTTTCTTCTCGGATTACCACTGCGCTCATCGTGTGCTCTGAAACTGCTAAGTATAGGAACAACTCCTCTCCAGGTTCTAGGTTTGAGAGAACTAGAGCCGTGGTCAAATACTTCTTTAAGTCAGCCAGGGCAACTTCGCATTCCTCTGTCCATAAGAAGTTCGTGGCCTTCTTTACTAAGTTGAAGAAAGGTTTGCACTTGTCTAAGCTTCTGCTTATGAACCTATTCAAGGCTGCAGCCCTTCCAGTTAACATCTGTACCTGTTTTGCCGACGTCGGGCTCTTCAACTCAAGGATGGCCTTAATCTAATCTAGGCTGGCCTTAATTCCCCTTCTGGTCACCAAGTATCCCAAAAACTTACCAAATCCAACTCCAAATGCACACTTCGATGCATTGAGTCGGAGTCGATATATTTTAAGGATGTCAAAGACTGCTTTCAGGTCGGCCAAATGGCCTTCCGGTTCCTTGGTCTTCACGACCATGTCATCGATGTAAACTTCCACCGTTCTGCCAATCAGGTGTTTGAACATCTTGGTTACCAATCTTTGGTAAGTTGCTCCTGCGTTTTTCAACCCAAAATGCATCACTCTGTAGCAATACAGCCCTTTTGGGGTGATAAACGCAGTCTTCTCCTCATCTGGGAGATGCATGGCTATCTGATGGTATCCCCTGTAGGCATCCAGGAAGCTCATCCTTCCATGCCCCGAAGTGGCATCTACCAGTTGGTCAATCTTGGTTAGAGGAAAACTGTCTTTGGGACAGGACCTGTTCAGGCTAGTAAAGTCCACGCAGACTCTCCATTTACCATTCTTTTTCTTCACCACCATTGTATTTGATAGCCATGTCGGGTAATTTACCTCTCGAATGGCCCTGGCCTCCAAAAGTCTGTCTACTTCCTCTTCCACTGCTTCGACGTGCATCAACGTCGGTCTTCTTACTCGTTGAATTACTGGTTTGGCCAACCTGCCAACGTTCAATTTATGGCAAGTGACCTCGGGGTCAATGCCAGGCATTTCGTAAGGCGTCCAAGCAAACAACTCAATATTTGCTCTTAGGAACGCCTCCAACTCTTCTTCCTCTTCTTCGGCTAAGCCCGAGCCTAGAAGAAAGAAGCGTTCTTCATCTCCCTCCTGGACGAGGATTTTCTTCAGTGCTTCTTCACTCTTCTCGGCTGGCTCTTTGCTGACATCCTCTAGGACCTCGACGTCTTCGTCTTCGATCTCTGCCTTCTCTGGTTCTCGTATGCTGCAGGTGGATTTCATTGCTACCATGAAACAGTTCTTTGCCTGCAGCTGATCCCCTCTGACTTTTTCTATCCCATGCTTTGTTGGGAACCGCAGTAGCTGATGCAATGTTGAGGGAACAGCCCCCATTGCATGCAACCATGGCCT
Source organism: Camellia granthamiana (assembly GCA_036172215.1). NCBI lineage: Eukaryota > Viridiplantae > Streptophyta > Magnoliopsida > Ericales > Theaceae > Camellia > Camellia granthamiana. The sequence continues at coordinate 16,361,868 of CM069916.1, read as the reverse complement.
TCCCAAGATAATATTGTAAGGGGGAGGGCGTGTCGATCACGGTGAATTCTGTCTTTATCTTCTTGGTGCCAGCTTGCACCTCCAAGCTTGTTGCGCCCAGTGGCCATGTCGGCGTTCCATTGAACCCGACCATCGGGCCATTGGATTGCTCCATATCATCAGGGTGAAGGTCCAGCTCCTTGTAACATCTAACATACATGATTTCACAAAAGCTGCCTTGGTCAATTAAGATGCGTTTCACTTGGCACTCCCCAACCTGGAGGGATACTACCAAGGTATCGTTGTGTGGATGTTATACCATCTCAAGGTCGGCTTCAGTAAAGGACACTACCGGTCCCTGGCACTCCTCTGCCTGATGTTTTTTCTCTCCAACTTGGTAGACATGCTGTAGGTGTTTTTACCTTTTGGGTCTCCCCCCGAATTTCATTTTCGTTGACCTTCGAGTGAATGACATTAATTACCCGAGGTCCTCCTGCCTGAGGTTGTTGTGCTGGAGGAGGTGGAGCTACTGGTGCCTGAGGCAGTCTTGCCTGCTCTTCTCTGGTCCTGGCCTCGTCTACAAGGTCCCCTCAAATGGCCCTGCCTTACCAGGTCTTCCAGGTGTGACTTTAGGGCTCTGCTAACCCTGAGTTAGATGGCCATCTTCGTTATGGTAAGCACAATGCTTACCCAGGCTCCTTCCCATAAATTCTCCAAGTACCCTTGCTAGTGCTCTGAAATAGGGTTGGGTTCAGATTTTATCCAAGACTTTGTGAATTGGGATTCGGAAAACAGTTGTGACTGCCTGTGCAGCCCTTAGTCCTACCTCCTGCTTGTTGGATCCGTTATTACCTCGGCCTCGCTTTGGCGAGCCGGTTTCCTTCTCTGCTTTGTCTCCTTAGCCCCTGATACATCTTCCTCGGCTCTGGCATATTTCTCAATTCTGGCCATGAGCTCCTCATGCTTTTTGGCAATGTCTTTGCCAAAGATTTCCGTAGTGGACAGTCGTCTTTTAGGCCGTTCTTGAAAGACATGACCGCCACCTCTTGGTTATACGAGGGTATTCGGTGAACACCTCATAGTATATAGCGATCCCGGTATTCCCTTTACTGTTCAATTGTACTCCGAACTCGGTTCCGTGGAGTTGGTAGTTGTGTTTATCTTGTTGTCATCCTTTAATTCTATTTGTGTGAGTTTTGGATGTTTTGGGCAGGTATGTTACAGGTTGGTTGAGCCTGAGTCTCAAATCTAGTTGCCCAGGTTTTTGGTGTTACGCTTGAGCGGGTTGTTCTGCGCTCGAGCGGGGTTTGGTTTTTGGCTGTACGCTTGAGCGGGACTTCTTGCACTCGAGCGGGATTTACACACTCACAGTATTTTGTTTTCTGCAAAACTCCTACAGATGTGATTTCTACGCTCAAGCGGATTTCCTGCGCTCGAGCGGGCTTGTTGGCGCTCGAGCGGGTAGTACATCGTTGGTGTAAGTTCTGGGAGGGGGAAATCTGCGCTCGAGCGGACTGGTTTTCGCGCTCGAGCGGACGTACTTTATTCATGTGTCTTGGCGCTCGAGCGGATATTCTTACGCTCGAGCGGACCCAGATTTTTGTTCTTGACGCTCGAGCGTTGTGTTTTCCGCTCGAGCGGGAATGTCGTATATCAGTCGGCAGTTAGGCTTTTAAAATCACTTTTTACATACACACTTTCTCTCTTACTTTTCAAAAACACCATTTGAGTGCTTCTTTCTCTACATTCTTCACTTCTCTCTAAGTGGTTGATCTAGCTAGAGTGTTTTCCAAACCTTTGGCCTTTACAAAAAGGTTGTTGATCGTCGTGGGCTATCTGTTGATCCAAGAATCTTGTGATTTGGGGCAACTTCCTTTTCGCCATCTTCTCTATTGGGTGTCATCTTTTGAGGTAGGGATTCCTACTCACTATTATGGTCTTTGACATAGATTTTTGGTTGTTTTGGTAAAGTGTTGAAGTTGGTTGATTTTGGGACTTAGGGTTTCAAAATGGTATAATAGAGGGTTTATTATTTTGATTCTTAAACATGTATTTTGGGTCTCAAAATGATGATTTGGATGTTGGTTGTTGATATTTGAACCTATGGGTTAATATTGAGGGTTGGGAAAGGAAATCCTAATTTGTATATAAATTAATTGGTATAATTAATTTGGAAAGTTATGGATTTTATGAAACCGAATTGGAATTAATGAAATTGATTCATTATATGTGAAATGGTGGAGTTTGATTTATTAATCGCTCACTTTTGGATAACATTGTCATTTTATCTGTTGGAGCTTTTATTATCTGTTTAGAAATAATTGCTTGGGCTACGGTGGAGGGTAGTTTGATTGTTGTAGACAATGCATGATGATTAGGCAAAATAAAACTAATCAATTGGACGTGTCATAGAGTATGACAGTTGATAGAATACATTAACGATATGTATTGATTGATTGTGTATATGACTTATATGTATATACATTGTGTGTGTGTGGGAGGAGATAGGGGATGTACTCCACGGTTTAGGGGAAGATAGGGGATGGGACCTCTAAACCGATTGTTGATGGGGAGGAGATAGGGGATGGACTCCACTGATACAGCTTATAAGCTTGTCAGTTAATGTGTGGATATAGCTAATATGCTTATCTAAGGAAGTGTTGATACAACTCATATGTATTATCATTGGAAGTGTTAATATAGCTAATATGCTTATCTGTTGAAAAGTGGATACAGTTTATATACTTATCTGTTGAGATGTTGATACAACTATTATGTTTTATCTACTGTAAAACGGGAAAACGTTTAATATGAGTCACTGTCTCATATAAGTGGTTGGCCAAGTTCTGAGCCGTTGATGTAAATTGAGGAGTTGATAAGAAATGGTTATGAATTGATTTATGGGAATTGAACATTTATTAGTTGCTAATGTCTTAGTCATTGCTCGTACTGTGTTTAGCATATCTCTACTGGGCGTTGGCTCACCCTATATGGGACATCATTTTCAGGTACTGGTAGCATGCCACCTCCAAGGACATAGCTTGGATGATGAGGATGAGAGTTGAAGACTCTTTTGTTTATTTTGTTTGTATTACATGTATATCAAACCAAGGGCTTCTTTTGTATAGAGTTAGTACTCTTTTTGTGTGTAACCAAGTGTTAACTTGGAAAGCTGTAAGCCCATAGGGCATTTGCTTTTGTTGTTCACATGTAATACTTTTGTAAGAACTACTCTGATGAATAGAAATAGTTGATTTCTCATGTATCAATTCATGTCTTTAGGGGTTTTATGTAGTATTTTGAGGGCGTTACAACTTGGTATCAGAGCGTACCGGGTTTGAATACTTTGGGTACGTGGGAAGTGATTAGTATCACAATGGGTTTGTCCCGCTTGTTAGAGACTTAAGTGTAATGTAATGTGTTTATGTGATAGCATGTTTATGTGACTATTTGGGTATGGGATTTGATTTCTGGGATATCGATTGGATCCTTGGGTTTCTGTGAGTCTTGTTGGAAAAGCACTTGATCAATGCTGTTTCTAACCGGAACTCTAGTAATGCCTCGGGACTATCATTATCCGGAAATGAAATTCGTAAGTGCTTATGTGTTTATGTGCTTACGTGGAGTGAATTACAGTTGCCCATGCATTAGGACGTGGGTGTTTAGTTTCAGCACATTTATGAATGTGCTAATGCCTTTGTTACCTTTAATAGGATGTTTGGACGAGGTGGTAGGCGTGGTAGGCCTAGGAGGCAGGAGGCGCCTTTACCGGATGACGTTTCGGAAATGCAGGAAGGAGTTGGTCAGGCCAATATGGCCGAGCCAGTGGGTCAGCAGGCTATGGGTGCCTTGGCTCGAGAGATAGCGGGAGCTTTGGGTATTCTCAGAGCTGAGCATCAGGTTGCAGAGGCAGGGCCTTCTTTCTTGAAAGGGAATTTTTCCGGTCTAATCCGGATGAATTTATTAGAGATCCGAAAGAGCCACTTAAGGCTGACAAGTGGTTGGAACAAATGGAGAAGACATTCGAGATGCTTGGCATCGAGGATGGGACTTTAAAGGTGACCTTGGCATCCTTCCAGCTGAAGGGAGATGCGGGTCAATGGTGGAAGTATGAGAAGGCCCGTGTGGGTGGTGCATGGGGGGCTTTTGTAGAGGCTTTCCAGGGGAGGTTTTTATCTGCAGCTGCTAGGGAGAAGTTGAGGGATCAGTTTAGCTGGCTTAAGCAGCAGGGTTTGTTAGTGGCCGAATTTGAGGCTACTTTTACTAGTTTGTCCAGGTTTGCACCTGAACTAGTGGCGTCCGAGGAACGCCGTTGCTATGAGTTTGAGCGGAAGTTGAGGCGGGGCCTCAAGTTGAGAGTTGGTGGGTCTTACATCCGAGAGTATAGACATCTGGTGGATGCGGCTGCTCATATGGAAATTATGATGTAGGAGGAGGATGATGAGAAGCAGCAAGGTTCCAAGAGGAGCCATGAGGGCCAGGGTGATGGCAGGAGACAGAGAGGTTTTAACCCTCTGCAGTCTCAGGGTGGTTTGGCTAGATCAACTTTTCCGGTACCGAGTGCAGGCTCCGGGAGAGGTAGTCAAGGAGGCTTGACTTGTTTTGCATGTGGCCAGCTGGGTCACAAGTCTTCGGTTTGCCCGCAGAAGGGAGGGGTCAGCGAGCTGCTTCTTCTTCAGCCAGACCTCAGG
>CM069916.1:16286912-16356998 GCA_036172215.1 Camellia granthamiana | reverse complement strand
CTCTTATCAATGTGAATGTTAATATGTCAATGTGAATATTCACATTGTCAACGGGCCAGACCGGGCCAAAGTTGCCTCACCATTTTTGACTGCCCTTAAGACTTGGGCGCCACTGATTGCTTACTTGGTGATAAAAGTTGTGCAGTGCAAAGGTTCGATTTCTTCGGCAAGAAGAGCGTCAAATCCCAAACCTCACACCCCATTTTTGGACCAAAACTATTTTGACCAAAATGATTTTTAGGCTTTGAAACCCTCTCTTTCAAAATATTTTTGAAAAAGTTCCTATGATGTTCTGACGTTCGCATTTCATTAAATGTTGTGCTTTTCGGTAAACTGAGCAAGGACAAAGTAGAAATGAATGAAGGAGAGATGAAATCTTTGAAAAATCTTTCAAAATATCTTGGTTAGAGGTTTGGAGTTGAAGAAAATTGGAAAGGAGGGAAGAAACCAAGTTGGGGAAGAAGATGGGCATAAACCGTTAAAAGAGAGTCAAGCAGCCCTCGCTAAATCAGGCCTATCCTTTTGTACACTTGGATTTAGGCTATGAGGCCACCACCATTGGAAAGTGGACTTCCGGGGCTTCATCTTTCAATCAAGAATCTCCTAAAGCCGAGTCCGGATGGAGGAGATATGGTTGGTTGAAGTTAGGCATCAATCTGGTTGGACCGAAACTGAGCAGTCTTCACTAAAAGAAAGATATCTCTTAGCACATTTGGAATTTTGATGTGAGGCTTCCACCATTGGAAATCTTACTTCCAGGGCTTCAATTTAGACATAAGAATGACCTACAAAGGAGTCCGGATGAAGGAGTTATGCCCATTTGAAGTTGGACTTGCATAGTAGATTTTTCTGCCGGCCACTGGTGAAGAGTGCCGGCCATGGATGATGCAGTGCCGGCCATTGATGGTCAATGCTGGCCACCAATGTTCCCATGCCGGCCATCAGTGTCAAAAATTAGATTTTTTGCAGATTTTTAGCTCCAGCTGTTTCCCACTGCTCCAGCTGTCCATTTGTTGATATTTTTGGCCAAAGCTCATGTTTTTCTATATATAGAGGCCATTCTCTCTGGTTTTGAGGGTTAGAAACATTTTAGGAGCAAAAGTTTGGAAGCCTCTCTCTCTAGAACCTCTCTCTCTACAAACCTCTCTCTCTAGATTTCTTTCTCTCTTGAGCTTTGGTGTTTAGAAGCTTGTATACATCAAACTTTAGCCTATACGTCCTTGACCAAAGTGGTTCATCTTTGGGCTGAAGTTGCTTAAAGCTATCTTGGAGCTCCTTAAGAGGCTTTTGTCTTAGATTGGTGCCAAGAATCACTCTTCCCTTCAAGAGGTATAACTATCACCATTTAAGCTTGTTTTCATACTTGTTTTTGCCGTCTTTTTGTGCTATTTTTGGCTTGGTTTTGAACTTAAAAAAAAACTTTTTTTTCAGTCCTAAAAATGGTGGTTTAAGGCCCTTTTGAGTTTGGGGGTGATCCACCCTTCTTGTCTCTTTGCTTGTTAAGCTTTTGTTCCATCTTTTAAAGCTTTCTAATCAAAGTTTTTGGCCCTTTTTACCACTGAAACTCAGAGGTTTTTCAGTGAAAAAAACCATGTTTTGAGATCCAAAATAGGAGGGGGTGGCCTCCCCTCCTTGTGTTTTGTTTGTATGTGTTGATGGCCTAACATATGAGCATGTATTTCTACCTTTTTGTAGCTTTATTCAAGCATGTTTTAGGCCCTTTTTTGACCTGCTTTAACTCTGTTTTTGGCTAGTTGGGTCACTTGTTGCTTGCTTCTTGCACTTGTAGTGTAATATGCTTACTAGCCTAGCATGCCTAATGAGTTAGCCTATCATTCTAGCTTGTGTTAGCTTGACTCCAACACATTTTTGCTAATGTTTTGACATGCTTTAACTCTGTTTTGGGCTTCCTTGGTCGTATGACTTATGCTTTGTATAGTTATAGTGTAATGGCCTTCACTAGCTCATTGTTTCAAGGCTTTAAGCATGCTTTGCTTGAGATGATTGCATGCCATAGCATCATTTAGCATGTGATTTCAGTGCATATACCTCTGTCACACTGTCACTTATTTCACTCTTTCATTGCTTTTGAGAATTATGCCTTATGCCATGCTTTCGAGCCAAAATGTGCGCAGGATTTTCTTGTCTTTTGTGCCTAAATTTTAGCATGATTTAGCTATTGATTTGACATGCTTAAGCTCTGTCCAGAGCTGGTTTGGTCATTTAAGCTTGATATTGCATGCTTCTAGTGTAATGTTCTTCACTAGTTTTGATGTTTTTGGCTATTAACATGTTGTGCATGTGTTGCTTGCATGTTGTAGTGTCCTTTGCATGCCATTTTAGCACTAAAAGTCTGCAACCTCCCTCATTTCTTCACTTTTGATTTGCTTTGAGGGTTGGTTAACCTTAGGTTGTGTTTAAGCTTGAGATAGAGCTTGTGCTCAATGGCTTTAGCTCTTTTTTGAGAGTTCCTCCTAGCCAAAGGCATGAGCTCTCTTATGTCTTAAGTCATTCATTAGTTAACCCCTCTCTCATTAGAGGACAATCACTTGGACTTAACTGGTTAATGAATGGCTCGGTAATGTAAAATGAGTAAACAAGAATTGGACAAGTAAAACATGACCAAGATAAGCATGTTTTGTTTGCATTGCATTGTGTTCAATCGGACGTTATATTGAACACAAGGTAGATTGGCCCATTTCATACTCAAAGTGATGAAATGAACCAATGTCCTTTGTCTCCACCATCCTTGATCATGCATAATAGGGTGGTGGTACTTTGAGTCTTGTTTTGTGCATTAATTGGAAGTGTACAACTTGGATCTTTGGCCATCATGCATTGAAAATGCTTGATTGGTGGTTTTGGATCCAAGAGTGCCACTTCTTTGATGTTTTGCGATGATAAAGAGGGGCACAGTACAAGCATGTCGTAGGAAAACCCTCCATTGTCCTCTGTTTGTGCTCTGTTGTAGTTTGGTGTTACAGCATACCAGTAGCCGGTGGTACTTCATCATTGGCCGGTAGTGCTTCATTGTTGGCCGGCATAGCCCACTCTTGGTAGGCAGGTGGCCAGCAGCAAGCCCTCATGGCTGGCAGGCCACTGGTGCATTCCTCAGCAGTGAGTTGGTAAGGTGGAGCAGAAAGTTCCTGGAGTAACCCTGCAAACAGAGCCTCTCAAGAGCAAACCGGTGGGCTTTTCGAGGCGAAAACCGAGGCATGCATCTTCTAATTTCCAAGCAGAGCTGAGGCAGTGGAGTTAGCGTTTTACATGTTTAATTAATCTACATTTGTTCTGTAATTTAATTAACTAGTTGCTAATTAGTTGATTATTGTAATAATTAAATAGCTTAGCTTAGCTATTTCTTTATTTTGTTGTGTAAGCTTAGCTTAGTTTAGCTTAGCTTATTTATTTGAAACCTCCTTCGCGAGGGCGTATTGTTGTAATAAGGATGTGTGTGTGTGTGTGCATGTTTTTCAACCCCACTTCTTTCTCCCTTTTATTTATCCGCTTTCGATGGTTAGATTAGGACATGTTTTGATTAGCATACCTTATGCTCGCATGCGTGCATCACTCATTTGTCTTGCATGCACTGGGCACGGCGCATCATTCAAACTGCATTGAATTTCAATACACTTCTTTGAATGCATGTTTCAAAGCATGTTATCAAAGTGTTGCATTCATATGCTATCTTAGATAGCCGAGCCTATTTAGTTGCATTTTGCACGTGTTGCATTAGGCATTTTAACATAGTTAGGATCATGCAAATTTCTAACTAGCTTTCTGTTTTGGCTTGGAGTACACTGTAAGTTTTATGCTTTAGCATACTTGCATGAGTGTGAGTGTTGCTATGATAGCATGCTTGTCATGAGGCTATTTGCTTAAATGCTAAACTGCATGAATGCCGGTGGATGAAGGCTTTATTACTTGAATTGGAACAATTCGACGAGTGTGAGTTTAAAGCCCACTTTGCGAAGTGGCAAAACCATGTTTTAAGCCCACTTGAGGGTGGCAAAACCGCGCTTTAGCCCACTTGAGGGTGGCAAGTCTATACTTATATGCTGTGCGCATCACGTAGTAAAGTTAGCCAACAAACGGAATAGGAACACATGTGTTTATAAAACTACATATCATGCTTAGTAGAGGCCTATCCTTTGATCGGGCGAGCGGGGGTGCTCATTTCAGGACCTTCCCCTCTCGTACCCAAGTTCTCGAGCCAAGGCAACTTTGGTGATGATGGACACGTGGCCTTTGGCACAAGTCAGGGTTTCCTAAATTTTCCAAAAATAAAATATTTAGGTGGCGACTTTGTAATCTAGCAAAGCAGTCCATGTTTGGCGCTTTTTGATTCAAAATCGATTTTCCAAAACCAATTGCCAGATTTGGACTCCTTGGTGCTTATTAGTCTCACATGGCACTTTGTGAGATTAGATTCAAAACCGTGACAGGAGTCCGAACTGTAGGAGGACCAATTCGCGCCTCTCCGAAAGAGGGGCGCGCGGAGAAAGTCGAGTCCACACACCCTTGCTCGTCCGATCAAAGATCGGCCTCTACTGAGCATGATATTTTGTTTTATAAACGCATGTGTTCTTGTTCTGATTATTAGCTAACTTTACTATGTGGCGCACACATACAAGTACAGATTAAGTCGCGAGATTTGGAACGAATTCAACTCATGTTTGTTTTTGAAAATGGTTTAAATTTGCCACTCTCAAGTGGGCTTAAACGCGGATTTTTCACCTCAAGTGGGCTTAAAACATGATTTGCTACTTCGCAAAGTGGGCTTAAAACTCTCATTCGTTGAACTATTCCAATTCAAACAACAAAAGCCTTCATTCACAGGCATTCATGCAGTTAATCAAATAAGCACATAGCCTCATGACAAGCATGCTAAACATGGCAACACTCACACTCATGCAAGTATGCTAAAGCATAAAACTTACAGAGTACTTCAAGCCAAAACAAAAGATAGTTAGAAATATGCATGATCCTAACTATACAAAATGCCTAATGCAACATATGCAATAATGCGACTAATAGGCTCGACTATCTAAGATGGCATATGATTGCAACACTTGGATAACATGCTTTGAAACACGTATTCAAATAAGTATTGAAATACGATGCAGTTTGAATGATGTGCCGGGCCTTAGTGCATGCAAGACTAATGGATGATGCAATCATGTGAGCATAAGGTATGCTAATTGAAAATATGCCCTAATCTAACCATCGAAAGTGGTTAAATAAAAGAGATAAAGACGTGGGGTTGGAAGACATGCACACACACATGCACGCTTATTACAACATTGCGCCCTCTCGAAGGAGGGTCCGAATAAGCTAACTAACTAGCTACGCTAATTAAGCTAATTATTACAAAACAACTAATTAATTATTCTAGCTAATTAATTATTACAACACAATTGAATAACTAGCTATGCTAAGCTAATTAAAATATTACAAAACAAAGTAATCTAATTAATTACAACATATATAATAATTAACTATAACTAGCTAATAAAGCAATGAAGTGGCCTCGCGGGCGAGGGAGACATGCATGCTCGGTTGCTTCCTCCCGGAAATCCATTGCCTTGCCATTGGCTGCCTCTGTTTGCACTTACTTTGATCGTAGAACATCGAACCAACTTCCAGACTGCTTCTGCTTCCAAAGCAGGAACACTTTTGCACCAAAAATGGACTGGTGGCCGGTCGGCCACAAAAGGTGGCTGTTGGCCGCAAACATTGGCCGATCGGCTAGTTTAATGGCCAGTCGGCTACCTCAAGTGGCCGATCGGCCACCCCTTTTCCCAAAATTCTGTTTTTGCTGCAACAGAGGCAAAGCAATGTATTTTTCAAGAAATGTGTGTACTGCCACCCTCCTCATCATTTCTCAAGCTCAAAGAAAGTGTGGCACTTGGCTCTCAAGCCATCAACCAAGCATTTTCATGCATGATGGCCAAAGAACCAATCTTGTACAAGCTTAATGAATGCACACATAAGACTCAAATGGCCAACACCCTATCATGCATGATCAGGTGTGACGACGACCAAGAAACGTGACATGTTTCATCACTTTGAGTATGAAACGTCCCTCATTTCTCGTGTTTGGATTAATGTTCGATCCAAACACATGCAATGCAACACAAATGCTTATCTTGTTCATATTTTACTTGGTTCATTTTATTTACTCATTTTAGATTACCAATTAGTCCTTTAACCGGTTAAGTCCAATGCGAGTGTCCTCTAATGTGAGAGGGGTCAACCAAAGGATGGTTTAAGACATGAGAGAGATCATGCCTTTGGCTAGGAGGAACCCTCAAAAGAGAGTTAAAACCATTGAGCACAAAGCTTTATCTCTAGTTTAAACACAATCATAAGGTTAACCAACCCTCAAAACAAATGGAAAAATGAAGAAATGAGGGAGGTTGCAGACTTTTTAATGCTAAAATGGCATGCTCAAGACACAAAATCATGCAAGCAACACATGCAAGACATGCTCAAAAGCCAAAAACATTAAAGCTAGTGAAGAATACTACACTAGAGGCATGCACTACAAAGCTTAAAGGACCAAACCAACTCTGGACAGAGCTTAAACATGCTAAATCAGTGGCCTAAACATGCTGAGATAGAAGCATAAAAGACAAGAAAAATATGCTCATGTGTTGGCTTGTAAATGAGGCTCAAAGCACATCCCTCAAAAGCAATGAAAGAGTGAAATACATGCGCACATGACAGAGGTTGTGGTGCTGAAATTACATGCAAAATGAGACTATAACATGCAAACAACTCAAATACTTCATGCTCAAAGCCTCAAAACAATGGACTAGTAAAGACCATTACACTATAGCCATGCAAACCAAGCCTCGAGGGACTTAACCGACCCAAAACAGATTTAAAGCATGTCAAAACAGTAGCTAAAATGCACTGGAGTCAAGCTAACACAAGCTAGAATAATAGGTTAACTTATTAGGCATGCTAGACTAGTAAGCATAATTGCACTACAAGTGCAAGAAGCAAGCAACAAGTGCTCCAACCAACCAAAAACAGAGTTGAGACATACCAAAATAGAGCCTAAATCATGCTTGAAATAAGCTAACACAAGCCACAAAAACATGCCACTTTGTAATGCTAACTAGGCATGGAAGGGAGAGACAAGGGGGGGAGGCCACCCCCTCCTATTTTAAACCTCAAAACATACTTTTTGCCACTGAAATTCCCTTGGAATTCAGTGGTTAAAAGGCCAAAAAAAGGTGCTTTACAAGGCTTTGAAAAGTAGCACAAAAGGCTTCACAAGCCAAAGAGCAAAAGAGGAGACAACCCCCCTAACTCAACAAGACTTAAACCATCATTTTAAAACCTTAAAAACAGAGTTTTTTAGAGGTTAAAACCAGCCTCAAAGTAGCATGCAAAGGTGGTCAAACAAGTAACTAAAGCAAAGCTTAAAAGGGACAAGTCCTTACACTTGAAGCACAACAACAAACAGCAAAAGTTCTGAGCTAAAGCTACTTTTAGAAGCTCAAACAAGGCCTCCAAGAACCTCAGCTCCAAGGTGAAGGTGCTTGGCTAAAGGTCTTAGTGCAAATGTGTAGAGAAAACTCACTTTCAAGCACAAAACAAGAAGAGAGAGAGGATTCTAGAGAGAGAGAGGGAAAAATCTGCTCATAAAATTTCTAACCCCTCAAATGGGGGAGAGACCTCCCCTTATATAGAAATACAAGCCAAAGGCTTGCTTTTATCCCTCCATACACGTGTATAGAAATGAGCATCAGTGATCAACAGCTGGCACAGTTGGTAAATAAATATCTAAAAAAGGAGAAAAATGGCCATCGGCCATCATCAGTGGCCGACCGGCTATCAATGTAGCCGATCGGCTACTAGTGGTGGCCGGTAAGCACAAGTCATGGTCGACAGGCTAAAGGGATGGTCGACAGGCCATCCTCCCCTTTAGAAGCAAAGAAACAAGCTATTGGCCCACAACCAAGCACAAGACAAATAAGATAAGAGGCTCCAAAGCAAGGCGCTAGGCCGAGACCTTCAGGGACTCAAAACGAACACAAGCGAGCACAATCATTGGTGTTCAAATGATGACGTCCAAGTCTTGAGGACGGTAAAAAATAGGGTGCCTACATCTCCGAGTAGAACACTACACCAATTCAACAACTTCATCTTTGATGAGATTTCGAAGAAAATGAAAGCGCACATCAATGTGTTTGCTACGACCATGCATGACTGGATTCTTTGATAGTTTAATAGCTGAGATGTTATCACAGTGAACCATTGTTGGTTTGTATTAACCATGATTAAGCTACTCCAAAATCCTCTTTAGCCACACAGCTTGGCAAGCACTAGATGTTGCAGTGATGAACTCTGCTTCGGTAGTTGAAAGAGTGACTATTGGTTGTTTCTTAGAAGACCAGGACACTACACTTGAACTCAGAATAAAAACATAGCCAGAGGTGCTTTTCCTATCGTTTTGATCACTAGCGTAATCGCTATCTATGTAGCCAACAAGTTCCTTAGTTCCTCCATTCTTGTAGAATAATCCAAAACTGACTGTACCCTTCACATGCCTTAACACTCTTTTTGTTGCTTGCAAATAAGTCTCAGTAGGTCGTTCCATGTATCTGCTAATTAAACTTACTACAAACATCAAATCGGGATGAGTGGCAGTCCAGTACATAAGGCTTCCCACAATCTGTTTGTAATATGTCCCATCGATCCTTACTCCATTTTCATCCCTAGTGAGTTTAAAGCCAGGAACCATTGGATTGTGCACTGGATTGCACTAGGCCATATTGAATCTCTCTAAAACCTCCTGAGCATACTTCCGTTGACTAATGAAAATACCATCCACACTTTGCAAAACTTCTATTCCAAGAAAATACCTCATTTTACCAAGATCAGTCATGTCAAATTCCATCATCATGGATTTCTTAAAGTGTTCAAACATAATCTCATCATTACCAGTGAATATAAGATCATTAACATAAAGGCACACAATCAAAACTTTACCTCAATCTGCTGTTTTTAAGAACAAAGTGTGCTCATAAGGGCACTTCTCAAAGCCTTCTTGAACAAAATAGGTCTCTATTCAATTGTACCAAGCTCGAGGAGCTTGTTTGAGTCCATACAAAGCCTTCTTCAGTCGACATACCTTATGTTCCTGTCCCTTTTGTTCATAACCTGGTGGTTGATTCACGAACATTTCTTCATCTCTCTCCATGCAGAAACGCAGATTTGACGTCTAGTTGGTAGATCATCCAGCTTTTCTGGGCAGTAAGTGAGATGACCACTCAAATGGTATCCAAACGAGCTACTGGTGCAAACACCTCAGCATAATCCACTCCATACTGTTGACTGTACCCTTTCGTAACGAGCCGAGCCTTGTATTTGTCCACTTCCCCATGTTCATTGAGTTTCATTTTAAAAACCTATTTTACTCCAACTGTCTTTACTCCAAATGGCAGCTCGGTGAGTTCCCATGTATCATTCTTCACAATAGCTTTGATTTCAGCATCCATTGCCTGTCTCCATTTGCTACTCTTCACTACATCCTCGTATGTCAAGGGATCATGTTCAGAGAATAAGGCTAGATGAGCCACATCGACATTTTCTTCATCGGAGAAACCCTGCCCACTTACATAATCTTGTATCTACCCTGGTGGTCTTCGAACTCGTCCCCCATGAAAAGGACTGCCATCACTTGAAGACTCTCCCATTTCAAGTGAGTCACTTGGAATGGATCCTAAGTTTTCAAGTTCATGTTCAGGAGTGATATTTGCTTCTGTTTCCTCCCCTAGGCTTTCATTTGTCCCTATATCTTCATCTTCCTTTCATTCCAAATTAGCCAAAATAGTTTCCTTGTGACTATCATCCCAGTTCCACCTTTGGTCTTCTTCAAAAACCACATCTCGACTCACGATTATTTTTTGAGAAATTGGATCAAATAACCTGTAAGCCTTGGATGCTTCACTTACCCCAAGTAATATGCATTTCAAACTTTTGGCATCGAGCTTTACTCTCTTGCTATCAGGTACATGAACATGGGAAATGCATCCAAACACCCTAAAGTGACTTACTGAAGGCTTAAACCCACTCCAAGCTTCTTTTGGTGTCTTGCTTCTCATGGCAAGTGTCGGGCTTCTGTTCAAGACATGCACTGTCCAATTCACTGCTTCAGGCCAGAAATTCTTTAGGATTTGCTTCTCTGACAGCATAATGCGCACCATATTCATGATAGTGCAATTCTTTCTCTCTATGACCCCGTTCTGTTGAGGTGTGTAAACTGTTGTTCATTGCCTTTGAATGCCATTCTCATCACAGAAGTGAGTGAACTCTTGTGATGTAAACTCACCCCCACGATTAGTTCGAAGACTCTTTATGAATGCATCGGTTTCTTTCTCAACTCTAGCTTTGTAGGATTTAAAGGTAGCAAATGCTTCTGATTTTTCAACTAAGAAATAAACCCAAGTTTTTCTGCTAAAGTCATCAATAAAAGTAATGAGATACCTTTTTTTGTTTTTCGAGATTGGTTTTATTGGCCCACATATGTTTGCATGCACTAACTGAAGAATTCTAGATGCCCTTGATGTGCTTTCCTTTGGAAAAGGATCACAATGTTGTTTTCCTATCAAGCAGTCTTCGTAGATCTTCAAAGGAGCCTTCAACTGAGGCAAACCATCCACCATATTCTTTTGTTGGATCACCTTGAGAGCATTCCAACTAAGATGACCATAACGGCAATGCCACAGTTGAGTTTGATCTATGGTTATAGAAGAGAAGCATTTTTCCTCTTTTGGAGGACAGTGACCAAGCACAGCAAACATTCTGTTGCATGCCATCTTGGTCTCCATAATTAAACCTTTTTCAGGATGATAAATCTCGCACTTTCCATGTTGCATGAGCACTGCAAGACCTTTCTCTTGCAATTGACCAATGCTTAGTAAATTGTTCTTCAACTCCGACCCAAAGAAAACTTCAGTAATCACCTGCACGATCCCATTTATCTCCATTCGAATGTTGTCCTTCCCTTGCACAGTGAGACTCATATCATTGCCTAGCTTCACATTTTCTCTGAAATTGTTATCAAATTGTGAGAATAACTCTCTTTTCCCATACATGTGATTACTACACCCAGAGTCAAGAAACCACAAGTGATCCCTTCTAGCCTCGTTACCATCCACATACGCCATTAAAAGCATCTCTTCACTGGTCTTGACAAAGTTGACCTTTGTATCTCTTGCTCTTTGGTAGCATTCCCACTAAAAATGACCCAACTCATGACAGTGATAACACTCTAGGATAGATTTATCAAACCTACCCCTACCTCTTCCTCTTCCTCGGTAAGAACCTCTACCACCACCTCTTCTTCCTAGTTGAAGTCCGTGAGTGATCTAAAGGGCTTGTTCATCCACAGTGTGACAGCTGATCCATTGTTCATGCACCAAAAGACTGCTTTGAAGCTCATCTATGGATAAAGTATCCAAATCATTTGATTCCTCGATCGAGCATACAGCATAGTCGTACTTTGGAGTCATGGATCTTAAGATCTTCTCGATGATCACCACATCCTCCATCTTTTCGCCATGAATTCTCATCTTATTGGCTGTGAAGAGGATTCTTCCAAAATAGTCATTCACCGATTCCCCAGTTTTCATGTGCAACACTTCAAACTCTTCGCGAAGAGCTTGGAGTTGAGCACGTTTAACTCGTGCTGTCCTTGGTACTTCTGCTTCAAAGAGTCCCAGATATCCTTTGTTGTGTCCTTTTTCAATATTGTCTCCAAAATGGATCGATTAATGGCTTGGAACAGATAGTTTTTAGTCTTCGGGTCCTTCAATTTTTTATCCTCAATCACCTTCTTCTATCCCTCAATGAGATTCGTCCCTTCCGCTACTGCAGAGATCCCAGTTTCCACCAAACTCCAATACTCCTTTGAACGCAGAAAATTCTCCATAAGCATACTCTAGTGATCGTAGTGTCCATCGAATCGTGGGATAACAGGCTGCACAAAGTTGCTTTCACTTGTCATGTTGTTCTTTCACACTGATGGCTGTGGCACAAGCTGTTGGTCAAGGCCCGTGATAGAGCTCTAATACCATATGTTAAAACCAAGCACAATGACAAAGAACTTTGCATAAACAAAAGCACAATTACTCTCAGATGCAGAGAGAACTTCTTATTAAATTAAAGAACCAACATGGCTATTAAATAGCCTTACATCAAAGCAGAAAGAGAAATAACAACCCATGACTTTACAGCCCTAGAATCGTGGTGCATGACTAAATCTAAACAGAAAATAACTTGCCCCTTAAGACTAGGGATTATTATGCAGGACTTCAAAGCACTACAATCCTAAAAATACGGAAACCCAAACTCTATCAGATAGAAGATCTTAACAACTTTAACATAAATTCCCTTTTAAAATTGTAATTGGAGTATGAATTTGGCTAGAAAATTTGTCTCATGTGTCATATTTTTATTTATATCAAACACTAACTCAACTGCACCTCCATAAAAATTAGGAGAAATATCACATCAATGATATTTTTTAAAAATAATTATCAATCAATGGTAAACTTTATAAATATTAATAATTAAAATCATATATATTTTTATAAATTGGAAATTAATTATTTTTTGAAATTATTTCTGATTTGTAATTTCTCCTAAAAATTAAACTCTGTTTGGTTTTGAATTTTTAAATACAATTGTTGAGTTTTTTATTTTTTTGTATTTTTGTGATTTTAGTGATTTTTTTAATACTTAATTAAACTTATTACTTTTTATATGCTTGTGAACTTAAAAATTATAAAAAAAAATGTGCTATATACAAAAAATTTAGTCTATTTTTTATATGTTTTTCTATTTATGAATTTTTTTTTTTTTTTGGGAATAATCAAGAAATATTTTACTTTGTTAGATGAAACTAGGTTATGTGTATGTAAAAGGTAAAAACTAAAAAATTTACTAAAACAAACAATACACAAAAAATAAAAAATAAAAAATAAAAAATTATATTTGAGAACTCAAAACCAAACAAAGTGAATTATTTTAGGTTATTTTCGCAAATTTACAATTTTTACACATGTTTTTGCCCATTTGGTGTCTAAAATACATGTATCTATTACAATGGAGTAATACTAGAGATTTCAAAAATTCTACCAAAAGTTCTACCAAATGTCTTACATGGGTGTGAGACCCACACAATGTGGGTCTCATGTGGGTCCCACACCCATGTGAGACATTTGGTAAAATTTTTGATAGAATTTTAAGGTATCTAGTATTTTTTTTTATTACAATTTGATAGTTATTGATCTAGATAATAGTAAGGATTACTATTTTTATCTTGTTATTTTAAGAGACATCCCGAGGTGTTAATTGATAATTAATGTGGAGCACTTATTATTATGGGAGCTTTTTTGATAAATCCACTTTCTTAGAACTTTATTTCATCTAACCCATATTCTTTTTGATTATTCCATTAAGTCCTATTTGAGATAAGAAGACCAAAATACCCTTTTCATCTACTTATGTTCCATTTAGTTCACATTATTTTCTTATGTTTCAATAAGTCCTATGGGTGACATAATTACCAAAATACCCCTAATGTGAATGTTCACACCGTCAATGTGAATGTTCATATCGTCAATGTGTAGGGGCCCGACCCATGTTGATCCTCGTGGGTGCCCGGAAAAATTCGAGTATGGCCGGGGCGGGCCCAGCCCATTGACAATGTGAATATTCACATTGACATGTTAACATTCACATTAATAGGAGTATAAAATTGGCCCGCATCCCGTGACGGCACCAAACCCGCCCGCGGCCCATGGGCGGCCCGGGGCGGGCCCCGTCCGGCTCGTTGACAATGTGAATATTCACATTGACATATTAACATTCACATTAATAAGAGTATAAAATTGGCCCGTGGCCTAATGGGCGGCCAAAATCCCACCCACGGCCCGGGACGGGCTCGGCCTGACCTGTTGACAATGTGAATATTCACATTGACATGTTAACATTCATATTGACAGGAGTGTAAAATTAGCCCGCGCCTCGTGGCTGCCCGAAACCCGCCCACGGCTCGTGGGCGGCTCGGGGCGGGCCCGGCCCGGCCTATTGATAATGTGAATATTTACATTGATAAGAGTATAAAATTGGCGAGCGGGCCCGGCCCGGCCTGTTGACAATGTGAATATTCACATTGACATGTTAACATTTACATTGATAGGAGTGTAAAATTAGCCCGTGCCTCGTGGCTGCCCGAAACCCACCCACGACCCATGGGCGGCCTGGGGCGGGCCTGGCCATTTTTTTTTAATTCTTTTTAATTTTTTCTACCAAAATTTTATTATTTTTCACAAAAAAAGACACTAGGCCTCGGCGCGGGCCGGGCCTCGGACCGAGCCTTGAATGGGCCTTAACCAGGCCGATGGGCCGGGCCGGGTTTCAAAGTGATGGCCCAGGCCCTAGCCTAGGGTCTCGGACTAGGCTCGAGCCTGGGCCCAAACGAGCCTTTCCCAGGCCGGCCCACGGGCCAAAAAATTAGGCCCAGGCCCTAGCCCTGGCACAAGGGTATTCGGGCTTTGGACGGGCCGATGGATCGAGCCTCTGGTCGGGCCGGTGGGCCTGGGCCTAGCCTCGAGCTTAGGTCGGGCTTGGGTGGGCCTGGCCATTATTTTTTAATTCATTTTAATTTTTTCCACCAAAATTTTATTATTTTTCACAAAAAAATACATTGCGCCTCTGGGGGGCTGGGCCTCGGACCGAGCCTTGAATGGGCCTTAAGTGGGCCGATGGGCCGGGCCGGGCTTCAAAGTGATGACCTAGGCCCTAACCTAGGGTCTCGGACATGCTCGGGCCCGGACCGAAACGAGCCTGCCCCGAGCCGTAGGCGGGCTTCGGGCAGCCCACGGGCCGTGGGCCAACTCTACATTTCTATCAATGTGCATTTTAACATGTTAATGTGAATATTCACATTGTCAACGGGCCGGGCCAGGCCTACCCCGGACCGCGGGCAAGCTTCGGGCAGCGGGCAAACTTTACACTCCTATCAATGTTAATGTTAACATGTCAATGTGAATATTCACATTGTCACTAGTCGGGCCAAGCCCGCCTCGGGCTGCGGGCCAATTTTACACTCTTATCAATGTGAATGTTAACATGTCAATGTGAATATTCACATTGTCAACGGGCCGGGTCGGGCCCACCCTGAGCCGCTGGCCAATTTTATACTCTTATCAATGTGAATGTTAACATGTCAATGTGAATATTCACATTATCAATAGGCCGGGTCGGGCCCGCCCCGGGTCGGCCATGGGCCATGGACGGGTTTCGGGTAGCCATGAGGCGCGGGCTAATTTTACACTCCTATCAATGTGAATGTTAACATGTCAATGTGAATATTCACATTGTCAACGGGCCGGGCCGGGCCCGCCCCGGGCGGCGGGTGGGCTTTTGGCCGCCCATGGGTCGCGGGCCAATTTTATACTCTTATCAATGTGAATGTTAACATGTCAATGTGAATATTCACATTGTCAACAAGCCGGGCCAGGCCCGCCCCGGGCCACCCATGGGCCGTGGGCAGGTTTCGAACAGCCACGAGGTGCGGACTAATTTTACACTCCTATCAATGTGAATGTTAACATGTCAATGTGAATATTCACATTGTCAACGGGCCGGGTTGGGCCCGCCCTGGGCCGCTGGCCAATTTTATAATCCTATCAATGTGAATGTTAACATGTCAATGTGAATATTCACATTGTCAACGGGCCGGGTCGGGCCCGCCCTGGGCCGTTGGCCAATTTTATACTCTTATCAACGTGAATGTTAGCATGTCAATGTGAATATTCACATTGTCAACAGGCCGGGCCGGGCCTGCCCTGGGCAACCTATGGGCTGTGGGCGGGTTTCGGGCTGACACAAGGCGCGGGCTAATTTTACACTCCTATCAATGTGAATATTCACATTGTCAACGAGCCGGACCGGGCCCGCCCCAGGCCGCCCATGGGCTGCGGGCGGGTTTCGCGCCGCCACGAGACGCGAGTCAATTTTACACTCCTATTAATGTGAATGTTAACATGTCAATGTGAATATTCACATTGTCAACGGGCCGGGCCCACGCCGGCTCGCTGGCGGGTTTCGGGTCGCCCACGGGCCAATTTTACATTCCTACCAATGTGAATTTAAAAATATGAATGTTCACATCATAAAATTGCTAACCGTTCAAAAAATATTTATAAGGGTATCACAATTAAATATAAGGGCATAAGTGTCTAAGAAAATAGTGTAAATCAAGAAAAAGGACTTTATGGAATAAAACTATACATACATGAGACTAAATGAGTTAAAAAATTCCTTCATGGATTTCTTGGGTTAAAACACTTCTAAATGGGATTTATCAATAATTTACCCTATTATTATTATTTTTTTCATTGTTTATATAAGACTTGTTTGGCCCGAGATAAAAAAAATCATTTTTGGAATAAATCAAAAAACAAAACTTGTTTTTCTTGAGATAAAAAAAAAAGGGACATTAACACACAAGTTCGAATTTATGAACTTATATTCCATCCAAGTCTTAACTAATTTTTTTTGGACTTTTAAGTCCTATTAAATTTTTAATAATCGAAATTACTCTTCAAACAATGATTGTTCATCATTTATGATTACCTATAAAGGAACAAGATGATTTGACATTTATTTTGATTTTCAAAACTTTAAAATATCAACTTTTAAATTGAATTTTTTTTTTAAAAAAAATTATGCGTGAAAAAAAATGATTTTTTTTTCCTGAAAAAACTGAATTATTTTTTGTGCAAAACTGAAAATTTTGTGTCTATAAAGGAGTATGATGATGGAACATTGATGTGCAAAACTGAAAAAAAAACTTTAAAAATAAAAAAAAAATTGATAATGTTCTCAGTTTTAAAACTTGAAAAAATTGATAATGTTCTCGGTTTTATTAGATAGTTGAATCAAACCAATAAGTAAAAGGGCAAAAACGTTTAATCTCGTGCTCTATTTTTTTATCAGTTAGTGAAACAATTATCTAGAATATTATTATGCTAAATTGATAATGTTATTAGTTTTAAAAATTGAAAAAAACTGATAATATTATCAATTTTACTAAATATGACTTATTGCTTCAAAAAATTTTAGATAGGATCTAAGCTACAATAATATTTGTAAATAGGACTTTTAAGTAATTAACTCATAAAAAAATTATTACAAAAAGTCAACTTCTCATCACTAACCAAAAAAAAAAAATTTGTTTTAGTAATTAACAAACACATCAATTTGTTTGAAATTCTAAAAAAAGCAAAGCTAAACTATAAATATAATTGCCAAAACTTCACCATAATTGCAGTTGGTTGATTGTTATTTGTGTTTTTGTATGTAGATATATTACCCTTTTTTGTCACCATTTCATATCACCTATATATAACAATATTAATTAAGGTAAATTATAAATAAACCATTTGTGATTTGCTTAAAGTATAGATCACTACAAAAATTTCAGGTTTTTGCGATGGCAAAATGCCGTCGCTAATACTCCTAATGCAGTCTCCAAAAACTTTTAACGACGACAAATGACTTTTAGCGACGGCAAAGAGGGGGTCAAAACAGAGGGCGTTGCAAATATGTTTTAGTGACGGCATTTTACCATCGCTTATAATATCTAAAAAATTGAGACATTTTGTGACGACACTGTTTTACCGTCGCTAAAGGTTTTATTTGAGACGGCAAAAAATGTTGTTGCGAATTTTTTTTTTTTTTTTTTTTTTTTGCAACGGCATGACCACTGTCGCCAATGGTTCTAATATTTTTGCGATGGTGTGGTGCCGTCGCAAAAAAAAAAAAAAAAATGCAAGAAAATTATTAAAAATATTAAAATTGCCTTTTTTTGCGACGATGTGGTGCCATCGCAAAAAAATAAAATAAAATATTAAAAATATTAAAATTACCTGTATCAAATGAAAAACAATTTTTAAAAAAACAATAATTGCATAGTAATATAAAATTTCCTATATAGAAATAACAATTTCTCCATAATAAAAATATTATTGCATTCATAATTACATATCAACAAAATTTCCCAACTACATAATGTTCCATAATACATATATAATGATTAAATACATAATGTTGTTCATAATTCAAAATAACATAAACCAAAATTAAAAATTTTCCTCATAATTCTCCGTGGGTAACAAAAACAAAAGTTAGTCACATTCTTCATAGGCATGCATTCCACATGCAAACTCCTACTCGGGAAATATCTGAAAACAAAAAATTAAAATGATTAATGACAATATAATTATGTGTTAATATGTTAATTACAAAAAAAAAACATAAAAATTTAACTACTATACAATTACAAAGATAATTAAGTAAATAATTTTACCTAGACAGAAATCTGGCTCTAACTCCCAAACTGGGAACCCGATTCGAGTCTCGTCTTCTCCCACAAGTCTCTCGTGCCTAGGCGGTTGTGTGTGCCAAGTTTCGTGCTAATCCGACGTCGTTTGGTGATTTTGGGGCGTCAACACCTCAAATTCTAAGTTTTTTAAGGAACTAGTTTGCCTAGAGTGAAATTCGACTCTAACTCCTAAACCGGGAACCCGATTTGAGTCCCGTCTTTTCCCACAAGTCTCTCGTGCCTAGGCGGTCATGTGTGCCAAGTTTCGTGCTAATCCGATGGTGTTTGGTGATTTTGGGGTATCAACACCTTGAATTCTAAGTTTCTTAAAGAATTAGTTTGCTTAGAGTGAAATCGGCTCTAACCCCCAAACCGGGAACCCGATTCGAGTCTCGTCTTCTCCCGCAAGTCTCTCGTGCCTAGGCGGTCATGTGTGCCAAGTTTCGTGCTAATCCGATGGTGTTTGGTGATTTTGGGGTATCAACACCTTGAATTCTAAGTTTCTTAAAGAACTAGTTTGCTTAGATTGAAATCTGGCTCTAACCCCCAAACCGGGAACCCGATTCGAGTCCCGTCTTCTCCCGCAAGTCTCTCATGCCTAGGCGGTCATGTGTGCCAAGTTTCATGCTAATTCGACGGCCGTTTGGTGATTTTGGGGTGTCAACACCTCAAATTCTAAGTTTCTTAAAGAACTAGTTTGCCTAGAGTGAAATTTGGCTGTAACTCCCAAACCGAGAACCTGATTCAAGTCCTGTCTTCTCCCACAAGTCTTTCGTGCCTTGGTAGTCGTGTGTGCCAAGTTTTGTGCTAATCCGACGCCGTTTGGCGATTTTGGGGTTTCAACACCTCGAATTCTAAGTTTTTTAAGGAATTAGTTTACCTAGAGTGAAATCCGGCTCTAACTCCCAAATTGGAAACCTGATTCGAGTCCTGTCTTCTCCCACAAGTCTATCATGCCTAGGCGGTCGTGTGTGCCAAGTTTTGTGCTAATCCGACGCCGTTTGGTGATTTTTGGGCGTCAACACGCCGAATTCCAAATTTCTTAAGGAACTAGTTTGCCTAGAGTGAAATCCAGCTCTAACTCCCAAACTGGGAACCCGATTCGAGTCCCGTCTTCTCCCACAAGTCTCTCGTGCCTAGGCGGTCATGTGTGCCAAGTTTCATGCTAATCCGACGCTGTTTGGTGATTTTGGGGCATCAACACCTCAAATTTTAAATTTCTTAAGGAATTAGTTTGCCTAGAGTGAAATCCAACTCTAACTCCTAAACTGGGAACCTGATTCGAGTACCGTTTTCTTCCATAAGTCTCTCGTGACTATGCGGTCATGTGTGCTAAGTTTCGTGCTAATCCGACGCTGTTTGGTAATTTTGGGGCGTCAATATCTCGAATGTTAAGTTTGTTTAGGAACTAGTTTGTGAAATCCGGCTCTAACTCCCAAACCGGGAACCCGATTCGAGTCTCATCTTCTCCTGCAAGTCTCTCGTGCCTAGACGGTCGTGTGTGCCAAGTTTCGTGCTAATCCGACGCCATTTGGTGATTTTAGGGCGTCAATATCTCGAATTCTAAATTTCTTAAGGAACTAGTTTGCCTAGAGTGAAATCCAGTTCTAATTCCCAAACTGGGAACCTGATTCGAGTCCCGTCTTCTCCCACAAGTCTCTCGTACCTTGGCAGTCATGTGTGCCAGGTTTCGTGCTAATTCGATGTCGTTTGGTGATTTTGGGCGTCAACACCTCAAATTCTATGTTTCTTAAAGAATTAGTTTGCCTAGAGTGAAATACGGCTCTAACTCCCAACCCGGGAACCTGATTCAAGTCCCGTCTTCTCCCATAAGTCTTCGTGCCTAGGCGGTCGTGTGTGCCAAGTTTTGTGCTAACCCGACGCTGTTTGGTGATTTGGAGGTCAACACCTTGAGTTCATGAGGCTGAGAAAGAATGACAAAAATGTTACTTGAAACCCTTTCATGAGGTTGAATTCAATGTTAATTGTAGACATGACCTTTTACACCTTGTTCTTTGCTTCTTTGTGTGGTTAAATTCCAGCCCATATGAATAAATAAGCAAAAGCAAACCTAAAACGCACTTCCATATCTATGATGCCATGAACACATCAAAATGCTTATATCTTTTAACCACTCAAAATCTCATATTAATAGCTAAAGGAGCAATCAAGATTCAACTACCTACTATATTTGCATCCATTAGCAGTTCAGACACTAGATTCAATTAAATTAATATAGTAAACCATCAATATTTATAGCGATCTCGGTTTCTAACTCGACCTTTATGGTATTTCGAACTCGAGTCTTGTGATTAATGTTGTTATTTATGCCTTTTCTCTCTTCCACTCTTTGAATTTGAGTTTTAGAATGTCTTGGGCGTGTTTAGAATAGGTTGGTTGGTTGTTGGTCTAGAACCTTGTTGCCCAGAATTTTGGTCTTTCGCTCAAGCAGGCCTTATTGCGCTTGAGCGGGGTTTGCAATCATTCAGTACTTTGTGCGTCTGCAAAAATACTGCGGAAGTGTTTTTCACGCTCGAGCAGTCTTCATTGCGCTCGAGCGGGTCTGAGCTCGAGCAGCCCCTCTGGCGCTCGAGCGGATGTCTGAAATCTGTAAAATACTATACAAGTGTATTCTACGCTCGGGCGGGTATTATTGCGCTCGAGCGGGTAGTGGCTTGCTATTATGCCTTAGCGCTCGAGTGGCCTTTATTGCGCTCGAGCGGGTATAATTTTTATGTCTAACGCTCGAGCGTCAAACTCTCCGCTCGAGTGGACTGTACATATATCAGATCTCGAAAATGACATTTTACATCACTTTTTTTTGTCATTTCTCTCTCTTAAACTTTCCAAAACCCTAAGTTGAGAGCCTCTCTCCCTAAAATACTCCTTCTCTCTACTCTTTAGCCTAGATCAAGTGATCTCTACACCCTTGTGTCTTCATTAAAAAGTTGGAGCATCTCAAGATCTACCTTTTGAACCGAATAAAGTGGCTCACCTTCTCTTCTTGAGGTAGGGATAATCTACTCATTACTATGAGTTTTAACATGAATATTGGTCATTTTGTATAAATGGTGGGATTTGGGAACTTTGGGTAAAGCTAGGGTTTTGAGTTTGAAATTGTAGAAGAGGGGTTTTCTATTTTTGGGCTATACATGTGTATGTGAAGTCTTAAAAGTGGGATTATTGTATATAAAGGATGAAATGTGGCCTTGGGTGCACTATTTGAGAAAAGAAGGGAAAATGCCCTAATTAAATTAAAGAAATAATTTGTGTAATTATGAAATTGATATGGAAATATGAAATTACTTTGAAAATCATGAAACTGGAAGAAATTGTGTTTGAACGGTGTAGTTGGATTGATGAATCACTTACCTCTGGAAAATGTGATATATTATCTGTTGAGAAATTTATTTATCTGTTTAGATATATCTGTTTTGGGCTATCGGTAGAGGATAGCCATGATTGTTATAGAAATTGTATGATGATTAGGTAAATTGAAACTAATCAATTGGAATATGTCATTGAATATGACGGTTGGATATAAACATTGAATATGTTATTGAATTGGTCATTGTATATGACACGTGTTTGAATACATTGCATATGTATCTTTGTTTGGGAGGAGATAGGGAATGTACTTCATTGTGTGGGAGGAGATAGGGGATGGACTCCATTGATAATTAAGTTAGCCGGAGTGTCCTAGGTGAAAGTCCCGAAATCATATATATATATATATATTTTTTGGGTGCCGGTTCCCTCAGACATGGTCCGTAAAATGGCAAGATAATAGAAGTGTATGATTGATGTTTATATGTGAAGTGTTAATAATATGAGTTGTAGTCTCATTCTGAACTGTTTGGATAATATTGAACTGCGTCAATGAAATGATTTGGATACGTAAAGAGAAGTGGATTTATTATGATGTAAATGTTGATTGGTTATGGAAATGGTGTAAGTTGATTTATAAGTGGTAAACATTTATGGGATGCTAATGTTTTAGTTAATTCTCATATAATGTTTAGCATATCTCTAGTGGGCATTGGCTCACCCTACTTGGGACATCATTTTTCAGGTACAGGTGATATGCCGGCTCCAAGATCTTAGTTTGGGAGGTTTAGGAGTTGAAGGCTCCGTTTTGTTATTTATATCATGTGTTAAATGGAAATCTGAGCCGAGGGCCTTTATGTATAGAGTTAGAACTCTTCTTTTATTGTAACCAAGTGACAACTTGGAAAGCTGTAAGCCTGTAGGGCATTTATTTGTTTAAGATCTTTTGTAAAGAATACTCTGATGAATGTAATATGTAACATTTTTATTCTGTTTTATGGATTTTATGAATGGATGATTATGTCTTAAATTGAGGGCGTTACAACTTGGTATCAGAACGTATCGGGTTTGAATGCTTTGGGTACGTGGGAAGTGGTTAGTACCACAATGGGTTTGTCTCGCTTGATAAAGATTTATGTATAATGTTATGTGCTTATATGATAACATGCTTATGTGACTATTTGGGTATGAGATTTACTTTCTAGGATGTTTATCGGGTCCATGGGTTTCTGGGAGTCTTGTTGGAAAGGCACTTGATCACTAACATTTCTAACTGGAACTCTAGCAACACCACGAGACGGTCACTATCAGGAAATGAAATTCGTAAGCATTTATGTGATTATGTGCTTATGTGGAGTGAATTACAGTTGTCCAACGTATTAGGACGCAAGTGAAATAGCTTCAGCACATTTGTGAATGTGCTAATGTCTTTGTTACCTTTATTAGGATGTCAGGACGAGGTTGTGGTGGTAGGTGTAGTAGGCCTAGGAGGTAGGAGATGCCTATACTGGATAAGATTCTGGCACAGGAGAAGGGTGTTGGTCAGGCCAACGTGGCCGAGCCGGTAGGTCAACAAGCCATTGGCGTCTTAGCCTGTGAAATGGCCGGAGCATTGAGGGAGTCTATGGACATTCTCAGGGTTAAGAATCAAGTCCAGGCCCAAGTAGCGTTTTTTCTGAAGAGGGAGTTCTTTCGGTCAAATCTGGATGAGTTTTTGAGGGATCCTAAAGAGCCACTGAAGGCTGATGAGTGGCTTAAGCAGATGACGAAGACGTTTGAGATCCTTGGCATTGAAGACGGAGGTTTGCGAGTGACCTTGGCGTCCTTCCAGTTGAAGGGAAACGTAGGTCAGTGGTGGAAGTATGTACGAAGGCACATCGGTGGGACTTGGGAAGCCTTTGTTGAAGCCTTCCAGGACAAGTACTTGCCAGCTACGGTGAGGGAAAAGTTGAGGGACCAATTTTCTCAACTCAAGCAGTTGAATACACCAGTGGCGGAGTTTGAGGCCACTTTTACTAGCTTGTCTAGGTTTGCACCTGAGTTAGTGGCGACTGAGGAATGCCGTTGTTTGGAGTTCGAGAAGAAATTGAGGACCGGGCTCATGTTTCGAGTTATCGGGTCCATGATTAGAGATTATAGGCGCCTTGTGGAAGCTGCTACCCATCTTGAGACCATTATGCATGCGGAAGAGGAGAGGATGAAGGGCTCTAGGAGGAGTAAGGATGGCCAGGGGGACGGTAAAAAGCAGAGGGGTTCTAATCCTCAGCAGTCCCAGGGAGCGCATTCGAGGTCTACCTTTCCAGTACCGAGTTTGGGTTCTGGGAGAGGCGGTCAGGGAGACATCACCTATTTTAAATGTGGTCAGTTGGGCCATAAGTCTCCAGCTTGCCCACAGAGAGGAGGAGGGCAGCGTGCAGCATCTTCTTCGACCCGTTCTCAGGGCTAGAGTCAGGGCAGAGGCCAGCCGCTCACTTGTTATCAGTGTGGGCAGGCGGGGCACCTAAAGAGGTTTTGTCCACAGTTGGGTGGCACACTTGGTGCGTCTGATTCGAAGCAGACACAAAGTTATCAGCCAGCTCAGTTAGTTCAGGCCTCAAGGGCCAATCAGGGAGCCTTTTCAGCTCAGTTTGTGCAGCAGTCTTATGCTCCGAGAGGTGAACAGGTAGATAAGAGACCTTCAGGGCACGTGTAAACTGTCACAGCACCAGATCTTGTACCGACTCCATCTGTTGTGAGAGGTACCTTCTTGTTTTACAATTCAGTTACTAATGTGTTAATTGATACGGGTGTATCCCACTCTTTTATATCTTCTGCATTTGCATCTGCTTTGGGATTGGAGTTGGCGCAGTTAGCATCTCCTATTTGTGTGGTATCACCTATTAGGGGTGAGTTGGTTTTGAAGCAGGGGAGTCGGGGCTGCGATATAGAGGTCGCCGACCGCCTGCTTCCATTTTCTTTTGTGTTGATGGATATGTCTGGATTTGATGTGATTTTGGGTATGGACTGGTTATTGTCATACCGGGCTGTTATAGATTACTACCGTCAGAGGGTTACTGTATATACCTTGAGCGGTGATTGTTTTCATTTCTTGGGAGATCGAGTTGGTAGGGTTTTACCACCGGTGTATGATCCGCAAGGGCAGAATGAGCTTAGTTGTTTTCTCGCTAGCTTTATGAGTAGTGAGTGTGATGAGACCCGGACTGAGTTGCCAAGAGTGGTTTGCAACTACTCGGACGTTTTTCCCTAGGATCTTGTTAGTTTACCACCTCATCGAGAGATTGAGTTCTCTATTGACTTAGTGCTTGGCACAGCACCGATTTCCATGGCACCATATCGTTTTGCCCCAGTTGAGTTGAGTGAGTTAAAGATTCAACTCTAGGAATTGCTAGATAAGGGTTTTATTAGCCCTAGTACTTCGCCTTGGGGAGCACCGGCCCTCTTTCCTAAAAAGAAAGATGGGGCTTTGAGACTTTGCATTGATTACCGAAAGTTGAACCGGGTTATGGTTAAGAATAAGTATGCCATGCCTCATATAGATGATCTGTTTGATCACTTGAAAGGATCCCGTTGTTTCTCTAAGATAGATTTGAGATCGGGCTACCATCAGTTGAGAGTCAAGGAAGAGGATATCCCGAAGACGGCATTCCGTACTCGGTATGACCATTATGAGTTTCTAGTGATGCCCTTTGGGCTTACCAATGCACTAGCTGTGTTCATGGATTTGATGAACCGAATCTTCCGGGAGTTTTTAGATCGCTTCGTGGTCGTCTTTGTGGACAACATTTTGATTTATGCACCTTCTGAGGAGGAGCACGAAGAACACCTGCGAGTGGTGCTTGAGTGGCTTAGAGCCCATAAGCTGTATGCTAAGTTTGGGAAGTGTGAGTTCTGGCTAAGAGAGGTTAAGTTCTTAGGCCATGTGGTAACCAGGGAAGGGGTGACTGTAGACTCATCCAAGATAAAGGCAATGCAAGATTGGGCACAACCTAAGAATGCCTTCGAGATCCGTAGTTTCTTGGGATTGGCCGGGTATTACCGTCGATTTGTGAAAGATTTCTCCAGGCTAGATTCGCCTTTGACTAGATTGACGCGGAAAGGGAACAAATTTGTGTGGAGTGAGAATTGTGAAAAGTCGTTCCAAGAGCTTAAGGTTAGACTGACCACCGCTCCAGTCTTGATTATTTCGGAGAGGGGTTTGGGTTATGTAGTGTACTGTGATGCCTCACGAGAGGGTTTGGGTTATGTATTGATGCAAGAGGGGAAAGTAGTAGACTATGGCTCACGTCAGTTGAAAACACACGAGAGGAACTACCCTACTCACGATTTAGAGATAGCAGCTATAATTTTTGCCTTAAAGATTTGGAGGCACTATCTATATGGTGAGAGATTCGAGGTGTTTTCGGATCATAAGAGTCTAAAGTATCTGTTTACTAAGAAAGACTTGAATTTGAGGTAGAGAAGGTGGATGGAGTTCATAGAAGATTATGACTTCAAGTTGCATTATCATCCGGGAAAGGCCAATGTTGTGGCCGATGCCCTTAGTAGGAAGTCCATTAGTGATGTAGCTTGTATTGCTATCCGAGAATGGGAGATGTTGGGTGCCCTTGGTGAATTTGACTTGCATCTGGGCGAGTCTGTTGAGTCTGCCGCCTTGTTTTCTATAGTCGCACAAGCTACACTTGTGAACCGAGTGTTAGAGGCGCAGAAGGGTGACTTTGAGGTAGAATCCCTCCAGGAGAAGATCTCCAATGGGAAGGTAGAGAAGGGTTTGACTGTGTATCCCGACCTGAGTGTGAGATACCGAGATCGCCTGTTTGTGCCAGAGTCTTGTCGAGAGGAAGTACTCCGAGAGTTTCACCATTCATGCCTTGCGCTGGATTCGGGAGGCACAAAGATATATCATGATTTGAGTCGCTAGTTTTGGTGGAGGGGTATGAAGAAGGATGTGGCAGTGTTTGTGTCAAAGTGCCTTACTTGCTAGCAAGTGAAGGCCGAACATCAGAGGCTAGCGAGTTTGTTACAGCCCTTGCCTATAGCAGAGTGGAAATGGAAGCACATCACGATGGATTTTGTCGTGGGTTTTCCAAGGACTCAACGGGGAAGTGATGCCATTTGGGTGGTAGTTGACCGGTTGACCAAGTCGGCGCACTTTATTCCTATACACGTGAGAGATTCGGTAGATTACCTTGTTGACTTGTATATTCGGGACATAGTAAGGTTGCACGGGGTCCCAGTGTCGATTGTCTCAGATAGAGATCCGCGTTTTACTGCTAGGTTATGGCAGAGTTTGCAGAGTGCCTTAGGCACTAGGTTGACTTTTAGTACGGCTTACCATCCTCAGATTGACGGGCAGTCTGAGCGCACTATTCAGATCCTTGAGGATATGCTTCGAGGCTGTGTCCTTGACTTTAAAGGGTTATGGGAGAGACATCTACCCTTAGTGGAGTTTGCCTACAATAACAGTTTCCAATCAAGTATTGGCATGGCATCGTTTGAGGCCTTATATGGCTGACCGTGTAGATCTCCAGTGTGTAGGGCCGAGGTAGGTGATGCACCTTTGTTAGCCCCAGATTTAGTGTGAAAAACGACGGAGAAAGTAGCACTTATCCGTAAGAGGTTGGTTACGGCCCAGAGTCGCCAAAAGAGTTATGCCGACCGTAGAAGGAGGCCTTTGTTGTTCGAGGTGGGTGATCACGTCTTTTTGAAAATATCACCTAGACGAGGTTTGATGAGGTTTGGGAAGAGAAGGAAGTTGTCCCCTCAGTTTACTGGCCCTTTTGAGATCCTTGAGCAGATTAGGAAGGTTGCCTACCATTTGGCGCTGCTGCTGCCGCAACTCTCCGGAGTGCATGACGTATTTCATGTTAGTATGCTCCAGAAATACAAGCCAGATCCATCACATGTGTTTGATTGGACTGACTTAGAAATAGATGAGGATGCTTCGTATGCAAAGAGACCGGTGAGGGTCTTGGATAGACGGGACCAAGTCTTGCGAAGCAAGACGATTCCCTTGGTCAAGGTATTGTGAAAACATCACGGAATTGAGGAAGCAACTTGGGAACGTGAAATAGAAGTCCAAGAGAAATATCCAGACTTGTTTGCTAGTGTATAACTGTGTATTGAGATTATAATGGTTGTTAAAGAAAAGTATGAACATTGTATATGTTTAATATGAGAACATTGTATATGTTATGGACATCTTGGAAACATGAGTTTATTGTAAACATTGCATATGTTTGGGAATGTGGAATATCATGTGTATTGTGTTACCTTGGGAGCATTGAATATGCCATGTACACTTCTTGAAAATTTGAATTTTGATTAAACATTGTTAATATTTGGAAATTGTGAATTTTGGTTTCAATATGGAGTTCGTGTATCGAGTCGGTGGGAATAAATGGCCGGAGGATGGGTCATAGTATTGGGATTGTAAGAATAACATGGTTAAGAATGACCAAACGTTGAGTTTGAACTTAATTTGTAATTTCAGGGACGAAATTCTTTAAGGGGGGGAGGTTATAGAGATCTCGGTTTCTAACTCGACCTTTATGGTGTTTCGGACTCGGGTCTTGTGATTAATGCTGTTATTTATGCCTTTTCTCTCTTCCACTCTTTGAATTTGAGTTTTGAAATGTCTTGGGCGTGTTTAGAACAAGTTGGTTGGTTGTTAGTCTAGAACCTTGTTGCTTAGAATTTTGGTCTTCCGCTCGAGTGGGCCTTATTGCGCTCGAGCAGAGGTTGCAATCATTCAGTACTTTGTGCGTCTGCAAAAATACTGCGGAAGTGTTTTTCACGCTCGAGCGGGTCTGAGCTCGAGCAGCCACTCTGGCGCTCGAGCGGATGTTTGAAATCTGTAAAATACTGGACGAGTGCATTCTACGCTCAAACGGGTATTATTGCGCTCAAGCGGGTAGTGCCTTGCTATTGTGCCTTGGCGCTCGAGCGGCCTTTATTGCGCTCAAGCGGGTATAATTTTTTTGTCTAACGGTCAAGCGTCAAACTCTCCGCTCAAGCGGACTGTACGTATATCAGATCACAAAAGTGACATTTTAAATCACTTTTTCTGTCATTTTTCTCTCTTAAACTTTCCAAAACCCTAAGTTGAGAGCCTCTCTCTCTAAAATACTTACTTTCTCTACTTTTTAGCCTAAATCAAGTGATCTCTACACCCTTGTGTCTTCATTGAAAAGTTGGAACATCTCAAGATCTATCTTTTGAACCGAATAAAGTGGGGTTTCGGCATCTTTGGAGTTCATCTCTTACTTGGCTCACCTTCTCTTCTTGAGGTAGGGATAATCTACTCACTACTATGAGTTTTAACATGAATATTGGTCATTTTGCGTAAATGGTGGGATTTGGGAACTTTGGGTAAAGCTAGGGTTTTGAGTTTGAAATTGTAGAAGAGGGGTTTTCTATTTTTGGGCTATACATGTGTATGTGAAGTCTTAAAAGTGGGATTATTGTATATAAAGGATGAAATGTGGCCTTGGGTGCACTATTTGAGAAAATGCGGGAAAATGCCCTAATTGAATTAAGGAAATAATTTGTGTAATTATGAAATTGATATGGAAATATGAAATTACTTTGAAAATCATGAAACTGGAAGAAATTGTGTTTGAACGGTGTAGTTGGATTGATAAATCACTCACCTCTGGAAAATGTGATATATTATCTGTTGAGAAATTTATTTATCTGTTTAGATATATCTGTTTTGGGCTATCGGTAGAGGATAGCCATGATTGTTATAGAAATTGTATGATGATTAGGTAAATTGAAACTAATCAATTGGAATATGTCATTGAATATGACGGTTGGATATAAACATTGAATATGTTATTGAATTGGTCATTGTATATGACACGTGTTTGAATACATTGCATATGTATCTTTGTTTGGGAGGAGATAGGGAATGTACTTCATTGTGTGGAAGGAGATAAGGGATGGACTCCATTGATAATTAAGTTAGCCGGAGTGTCCTAGGTGAAAGTCTCGAAATCATATATATATATATATATATTTTGGGTGTCGGTTCCCTCGGACGTGGTCCGTAAAATGGCAAGATAATAGAAGTGTATGATTGATGTTTATATGTGAAGTGTTAATAATATGAGTTGTAGTCTCATTCTGAACTGTTTGGATAATATTGAACTACGTCAATGAAATGATTTGGATACGTAAAGAGAAGTGGATTTATTATGATGTAAATGTTGATTGGTTATGGAACTGGTGTAAGTTGATTTATAAGTGGTAAACATTTATCGGATGCTAATGTTTTAGTTAATTCTCATATAATGTTTAGCACATCTCTAGTGGGCATTGGCTCACCCTACTTGGGACATCATTTTTCAGGTACAGGTGATATGCCGCCTCCAAGATCTTAGTTTGGGAGGTTTAGGAGTTGAAGACTCCGTTTTGTTATTTATATTATGTGTTAAATGGAAATATGAGCCAAGGGCCTTTATGTATAGAGTTAGAACTCTTCTTTTGTTGTAACCAAGTGATAACTTGGAAAGCTGTAAGCCCGTAGGGCATTTATTTGTTTAATATCTTTTGTAAAGAATACTCTGATGAATGTAATATGTAACATTTCTATTCTGTTTTATGGATTTTATGAATGGATGATTATGTCTTAAATTGAGGGCATTACAATATTCATAGAACATAATTTGCTAGAAATCACATTAATATCAACAGTAAATAGAAAGCTACATCAAAGCATGCACACATGCAACTCTAGATGTGGTAGCAAGCAAATAATAATCATGATCATATTCAGAACCATCTAGATGTGGTAACAAGCAACTTTAAATCATTTATTTGAAGCATTTATTCAACATGAAGTTATTCTAGGATATTAAAAAAAATAAAACAATGAAAAGAAAATAAGAAAAGAAAACACAAAATGCACAAATGCATTTGTAAGAAAACTTGTAGTAGAAAAACCAAGATAATTGAAACTCACTTTTTTTCCCAGCAGTGTTTCACCAACTGGCTCTCCAAGCCACATGTATGGATTCTTAAGATATCTCAGCAATAATGACGAATAAAAGACCAAAGTGCTCAGATTAAACAGCTTAATAACAAAATGTGCTCCAAATGATCAAATGCTCAAGCAATAGTGGATTTCCACATGCGACCAATTCATATTTAAATAAGAGAAACACCCTATGAAAAACACAGGGTGTGAGCACATCATTTACATACTTCTAACACTAAACAGTGGGAATTTTTCTAGAGTGGGAAAGGCTATCAAGAGGGAATAGAAAGATAGAAAATAAAGTAAATAAAGTAGAAAGGTTATATGCCAAAATGACCAACACTGCAGCAAATTTGAACCCCTCAAAAACAATGTCATGTACCTTTGGGGATTAATGAATTTAAGCTTTGTAGTGAAGACGAGGTAGAAAGAATAAAGTAATTACAAGGTACACTGTCATCGATGAAAATAATACATAGTAATAGATAAGAGAGTAAATGTAGACGCACCCCGAGGACTCCCGGAGCTCCGCGCTGCGAAGGGCGCGGAATCCGTTTTGTTCTCTAGCATACTACAGTTCGGACTCAAATGTCACGGTTCTAAATCTAATCTCACAATGTGCGATGTGAGACCGATAAATCACCAAAGAGTCCAAATCCGGCAAATCGTTTTGGAAAACTGATTTTTATAAAGAAGTGCCAAACATGGACTGCTTTGCCAGATACAAAGTCGCCACATAAATTTTTTTGTTTTGGAAAATTTAGGAAACCCTGACTCGTGCCTAAGGCCATGTGTCCATCATCACCAAAGTTGCCTCGGCTCGGGAACTTGGGTATGATTGGGGAAGGTCATCTATGAGCACCCCCACTCGCCCGATCGAAGATCGGCCTGTACTAAACATGATATCTTATTTTTGAAAACATATGTGTTCTTATTCCAGTTAATTAGCTAACCTTACTATGTGATGCGCACAGCAAACAAGTATAGACTAGATCGCCTAATTTGGAACAAAACATTGCATGTTCGTTTGAAAACGGTTTGAAGTTTGCTACTCGCAAGTAGGCTAAAATGCGGATTTCAATAAATTGTTCCAATTCAAGTAATCTAACCTTCACCCATAGGCATTCAAGCAGCTAATCAACTAAGCAGTTAGCCTCATGGCAAGCATGCTTTCATGGCAACATTAACATACATGCAGTATGCTAAAGCATAAACACTCACAGTGTACTTCGAGCCAAAACAAAGAACTAGTTAGAAATCAATGCATGATCCTAGTTCATGTTAAGATGGCTAATGCAACACATGCGAAAATGCAACTAAAATAGGCTCGGCTATTCTAGAATGTTATATGAAATGCAACTTGGTACATGTATTCAAATTGGAATTGAAATACAATGCAGTTAGTATGATGCGCTGAGCCCGGTGCATGCAAAACAGATGAATGGATGCACACATGCAAAGCATAAGGTATGCTAAATGAAATATGCCCTAAAACTAACTCTCGTAAGCGGTTAAGTAAAAGAGAGAAAGAAATGGAGGTTGGAAGACATGCATCACACACACGCACGCTTATTACAACAATGCGCCCTCTTGAAAGAGGGACCGAATAATAAGCTAACTAGTTAATGTAAGCTAATTAAACTAATTATTACACAACAAATTAATTAACTAATCCTAGTTAACTAATTATTACAAAACGGGTTGAAATAGCTAACGCATTAACTAATTAAAGTACAAACCAAAGCAAAAGCAAGCTATCTAAGCATGGCAGCTAAGGAAAGCAAAAAATCAGGAGCCTCAGAGGGAGAGGAATGCATGCAAGCCCGGTCGCCTTGTTCAAAAATCCAATGTGATGCCCCGATTTGCCTCTGTTTGCAATTGTTCTCAGAAACTTGTTCCAAGCTCCAGAAAGATGAAACTCCACCTTGGGAATCTAGTGGGAGGGTGGCCGACCACTTTTGGTCTCTAAAGCCCCCTGCCGACCACTTTTGGTTGTTGAAAAACCAGAAAAGTGGTCGGCCAGCTAGTTTTTTTGGCTGGCCGACCAGTTGTTGCTGCTGAACTGCAATTTGCTGCAACAGAGAGCAAGAAAGGGCATGGCAATGTATTTGCAAGATATGTGTGTACAACCACCCTCCCTATCATGTCATGAACTCAAGGGGATGTGGTTCTCGACTCTCGGGCCACCAATCGCGCATTTCAATGTATGATGGCCGAGAGGCGAAGTTGCACAATTCAATATGAAATGAATGTACAAGTAAACACATAAAGCCTAAAACTCTATTATGTATAATCAAGAGCGTCGGCGACCGAGAATTGAGGCACGTTTCATCACTTGAAGTATGAAACGTCCCTCGTTCCTCGTGTTTGGACTAACACCTATTCCAAACACAATGCAACACATAACATGGCATACTCAATGCAATGTAACTCAAACATGCAAGCATGCAATACAATGAAACAAGCATGTGAACAATATGCGAGGGACAAGCATGCAAACATGCAATGCAACATGAACAACCTAACAAGGCTAATGGCATGCGCAATGCACAATGCTAAGAACAACTAGCATACACAATGCAAACGGACAACATAGCATACACTATGCGATGTAACCTAAGCATGCAAACAACATGGCATACACAATGCTATGAACTACATGCAAACAATCATGGCATACTCAATGCTATGAACTACATGGCATGCTCAATGTTTAATGTGAGATAGCATTCTCAATGCAAGGTGACATGGCATACATAATGCTAAATGCTAGGACCTAGATGGCACACTCAATGCAAGGCAATCATAAGGTTCTAAACACAATGTAAAGCACGCATGCACGATGCAATCCAACAAGGGTAACCTAGCAATATTAGGGACATGCATGCTCAATGCAAGGAACAACTTGGCATGCACAATGCAAAGGACTACATAGCATACACAATGCATAATGTAAGATGACATACTCAATGCAATGAAACAATATGGCATACTCAATGCAATATACATGGCATAATCAATGGGCTTAAACCAAAAGCGGTGGACCTCAGTCATGCCCAAATTACTGGCCATTGGTGATAAAATAAAGGCACAAAATACAAAACATACATGCACAATGCATTGGCTAACCAAGTAGGCCTAAGAGCACAAATCTCGAGAGGACTCAAGGAGTGATAAATGCAGAAGTGTAACAACACTAAATGCACTGAATTGAGGTAAGAAATGATGCCAAATCATTTGAACAAAGCAAGTATGGCATGCTAGGGTCCTTAAAGCATGAAGCTGGCAAAGAGGACTACAAAGGAGGCATGCAATACATGGCACAAATGCATGAACTAAGCATGGACAGAGCTCAAGTAGGTCTAAATAAGGACCTAAACATACTGAGAGGAGGGCTCAAAGGCCTAGGCATGCAAGCATACGAGCTAAGGTATAAACTAGGCAACAATGCATAACACTCTAAGGCACTTAAAGAGTGAATGAAGTGGGAACATGGCAATGCTACATGCTCTGAAATCAAGTATTAAATTATGCCAAATCATCCAAATAGTTCAAAGATAGCATCCATGAATCATCAAAACACAAAGCTAGCAAGACCAATTGCACTACAGCTATACAAAGCATGAAGCACATGGCTAAGGCAACATAAAACAATCCTAGTACATGTTAAAATGAGTCTAAAACATGCATGGAAGGAAGCCAAAACAAGCTTGCATGAGGGGCATAAGGCATGATGCATACAAGGAAAATAAGGTGGATTACACTACACCTATTAAGACCAAGCATGGGATGACTTAAGCAACAAAAATAAGAGTTATATCATGGCATAATAACCCCAAAAACACACTGAAATGAGAGCTCGCAACCTGTGGCATGAAGGCATACGCAATGGCTCATGTTAAGGCCTAAAACACAAATTCCCTAAAGCATGGAATAAGTGAAAGATGCAAGTGCATGGCTACACTACATGGACTGAAATAACATAACTAATGATGACAAATCATTGAAATAAGCCAAGTAATGCATGCTAGAAGATTCAATACACAAAGCTAACAAGCTAGATTGAACCAAGGCTATACAAAGCAAGTCATTGTAGACACCCCATTTTTGACCAACCTTAAGACTCAGACGTCACCAGTTGAGCGCTCAGTGATGTTGCATATTGTGCTCGTTCAGAAGTCTCAGAGTCGTGGCCGTGAGCCCTGCCTCCAGACTTCCGAACCCTCTTCTGTACTTTGCCTCGGTTTGCGAACCAGACTCGGTTTTCTTTGTTTCTTTTCCTGAGGGGAGGGAGAGGTCCCGTAGACCATCTCTTAGTGGCCGTGGGCTACATTTCGTGGCCGTAGGCCATTTTTCCCATTTCGGAGCCCGGTTCCCGGTTTTCGGAGCCGTCAGGCCGTGTGCCTCGGTTCGGGACTGCCTAACCATCTCCGACTGCTCCGGTTTTTGGCATGCATCTCATTTACTCCCTTTCGAGGGACACTGGGGCCTGAGAGACCCACTTCGTGGTCGAATGCCACTTTCGTTGCTTAACGGCCTATTTTCGGGACCCCGAACTGCGTGTTTTGGCCCCCGAGCATTCGTTTTGCATCGGTTTTCGTTCATTTTTGGAAGGTACCTCTGTTTTATCACTAGGAAGGTCACTGAAGGGTAGGAGGCCAGCAATTGTCTCAGCAACCAGTTATATTCCTCCGGCGCCCTCCGACGCCCGTTTTTCTCACTTCCGAGCCAATGTTGACCACCTTAGGGCCACTTTCTTCAACCCCGAACCACATATTTGTGTTGTACACACATGGGAGGACCCTAAAATCATATGGCCGGCCAGAAATTCAACTTGGACCTTTTGAACCCCTCCTAAAAGTGGCTTGTTCTCCCTCTTGTTTTACATTTTCCAGATTTGAACCACAGGGTTGTGATGAGGGGACATGGGAGGACACCAATATCTGGTGGCCGGCCAGAAAATCCAATTGACCCTTTTGACCCTTGGCCGGCCGGCCGGCCATGGGGGGTGGCCGGCCGGCCACCTGCAACCAAGATAGTTGGCCGGCCAGCTTCCTCAGTGTGGGTGCATTACAGCTGTATAGCTGTTTTCCCCCAAAAATATCTGTATCCGGGGAAAACTTTTGGAGGGAAAGTTGATGCCTTTTCCCTCCACTTTTTTTCCCTCCTTTTCTCCCTCATTCTTGTCTATATAGCTGGCCTCCCAGCTCTAGAAAAAAGGTTGAAAAATTGCTCTCAAGCATATACACACTATATCTCCCTCTATCTCTCTCATTCT
This sequence comes from Camellia granthamiana, assembly GCA_036172215.1. NCBI lineage: Eukaryota > Viridiplantae > Streptophyta > Magnoliopsida > Ericales > Theaceae > Camellia > Camellia granthamiana. Next base: position 16,321,001 of record CM069916.1, on the reverse strand, counting down.
CTCAAGTTTGGCCCCATTTTCTTCATCATTACCAAGCACCACCACCACCACTCCATTTCCAGACCTTGAGAGGATTTCCAGCAGCTAAGAGGCAGCAAACTCAAGCCAAGAAGCAACAAAAGCATTGGTCTCCAAGGGTAAGCCATTTTCCCTCTTTTGTAGCTCATTTTTGCAACAATTTCTTAGCCTATTTGCTTACTGTTTTGGGCTCCGACCCTAACTGAAACTAGGCTTTTTTTGAGCTATTCTACATGTTTTTTTTAAGGGCTCAACCCTGTTTGAGCCCCCCATTTGATACATGCTTCAATACCCTCTTGTATGCCACTATTTTGCATGGTATTTTTAGCATATGTGTAATCTGTTTTGGGGCCTGATGTAAACTGAAAATAGGCCTATTTTGAGCCCCTCTACAACATTGTAGAAGGGCTCAACCTTGTTTGGGACCTCCATGTATGACTTGCTTCATTGCCTCTCTTTGGTCCCTATTTTTGCATGCTTTGTGAGCTTACCTTGTCTCTGTTTTTAGGCCATGATCAGAACTGAAAGTGGCCATATTTTGACCTTCTTGGAATATTTTATTAAGGGTCTTTGGCTGTTTGGTGAATTCTTTGTATACCTCATGTTATAGCCTCTTGTTGGCCTACTTCTTGCATGGCATTTTTAGCATGTTTGTATATTGTTTTAGGGGTTGTCACCTACTGAAAAACAGCATTTTTTTAGGCCCTCTTCAGTGTTGTAGAAGGGTCTTTTTCCATTTGGGCTTTGCATCTATCACTTGCTTCATTGCTTCCCTCGCGGAGCCATTTTTGTATGCCATTTTAGCCCTACTTTTGATTGCTGTTTTGCCTTGATTTGAACTGAAAAAATGTGAGTTTTGGGGCTGCCTTGCTTCTGCTTTTTCATGTCATGTTCAAATTATGCATGTATTGTATAGCTACAAGTCATTTCGGATGCCTAGTTTTGCATTTCGGGAGAGATTCCTTGCATCGGGTTTCATTTCACCGGGTTTCGGGGCTGTTTTTCCCCTCATTTTGCCACTGATTTTTGCATGTTTGCATGTCATATTCCGTGTCTTTGCCATGTCTCATTAGAGTGGCATTTCGGTGCCTGAGGGTCCGTTCTCGGTTTGCGTGCACGCGTGCACGCATTTCGAGGTGTCTTGTTTTTATCTGATGGCCTCTTATGTGAGTGTGGCTGAGGCTCTCTCATGTTGGTGTAAGCCCATATTGCATTGCGTATGCCATTTCATCCATAGCATTGTGTATGCTCGGTTGTGTATCACCTCATGTAGCGTGTATGCCATTCCATAACATCGTGTATGTTAGGATTGTATCTTAGTTGCATTTCACGCATATCATGCATATTGCATCGTGTTCGAGATAGGAGTTAGCCCCGGCACGGGAAACGAGGTACGTTCCGTACTCCGAGTGACGGAACGTGTCTCAATTCCCAAGTCACCGACACTCCGGATTATCCATGATGGAGTTAGGTTTTGTTGTAGTGTTCATATGCATTCATTCTACATTGAGTTGTGCAATTCGACTCCTCGGCCGTCATGCATCGATATGCGTGATTGGTGGCACGAGGATCGAGGCATGCATACATTTGTGAAAATACATTGCTATGCCCCTTTCCTGCTCTCTGGTGCAGCATATCAAGAATCAGCGGTCTTCCGAGGCTTGGCGCGCTTTTCAAGAATCATTGCAAAACAGAGGCTAATTGGGGCATTCCCAGTGGATTTCCGCGCAAAGCAGCCCAAACATGCATCATTCCATCATCCGGAGCAGAATCAAGGCAGTCCCTGGCTTGCATGCCAGTTTACAGTTTTCTTAGTTAATTTGTTAATTAATTAGGGATTTGTACATTTTTGGACTGTATTATTTGGACTGTAATATTCTTTCATTTGGGACTGTATATTCTTTTGGACCCTCTCTGCGAGGGCATAATTGTAATAAGTGTGCGTGAGTGTGATGTATGTCTTCCAACCCCACGTCTTTCTCCCTTTTATTTACTAGCTTATGATGGTTAGATTAGGGCATATTTCAATTAGCATACAGTATGACAGCATGTTTGCATCATTCATCTGTTTTGCACGCACCGGGCTCGGCGCATCATACAAACTGCATTTGTATTTCAATTCCAAATTGAATACGTGTTAGTTGTAGCATTCCATATGCCAAGTTTAGAATAGCCGAGCCTGCTATAGTTGCATCTTTGCATGTGTTGCATTAGGCATTTCAGCATATTTAGGATCATGCATGATTTCTAATGAGCTTCTGTTTTGGCTTGGAGTACTCGGTGAGTTTTTATGCTTTAGCATCCTTGCATGCGTGTGAGTGTTGCCATAAATAGCATGCTTACCATGAGGCTAACTGCTTATGTGATATAACTCCTTGAATGCCTGTGGGTGGAGGTTGTGTTACTTAAATTGGAACAATTCATCAAATGTTTGTTTTAAACCCACTAGATAGTGGCAAAATCATGTTTTCTTAAGCCCACCCGAGGGTGGCAAATCCACGTCTTAGCCTACTTGCGGGTAGCACCATCAAACCATTTTCAAACAAACAAACATGAAATGTTTTGTTCCAATTCAGGCGACTCAGTCTATACTTGTATGCTGTGCGCATCACATAGTAACCTAGGCTAATAACCGGAATAAGAACACACAATGTTTTCAAAAACAGATATCATGGTTAGTAGAGGCCGGTCTTTGACCGGGCGAGCGGGGGTGCTCACGAAGTGACCTTCCCCAATCGTACCCAAGTTCCCGAGCCGAGGCAACTTTGGTGATGACGGACACGTGGCCTTTGGCACCGAGTCAGGGTTTCCTAAATTTCCCAAAAATAAAATATTTAGGTGGCGACTCTGTATCTGGCAAAGCAGTCCATGTTTGGCACTTCTTTCAAAAAAATCTGTTTTCAAAACGATTTGCCGTATTTGGACTCTTTGGTTCAAGATTTAGAACCGTGACAATCGAGTCCTTGAACTGTAGTGAACCCAAATGAACAGAACGGGACTTAACCCTCCCGGGGGGTTCGGGGACGTCTACAGTCATGGATGACCAATAAAACACAAATCAGACCTTAAACATGCTAAAACATGAACAAAGTCTTCTCAGAGCTAAGCCAAAAGCATGCTAAAATGACATGTCAAGGCATGAGGCATGTTAGGCTAAATCATGGAAATGCACTACAAGTACATGGAGCATGCAAGGGCCAACCAAACCAAACCTAAACAGAGGTATGACATGGTAAAAAATCACCAAAGACATGCTAAAATGGACTCAAACCAAGCTAAAATGACATGCTGCTTCATGAAGCATACAAAGCTAGTTTGTGTGATTTACACTACAAGTGTATTAACCATGCATGGAGTGACCAAAGAAAGCAAAAACAGTGTTATGTCTCAGCAAAACAAACACAAATACATGCTAAAAACAATCTAAGACAAGCTTATCAAAGGTGCTCAAACATGAGGCATATGAAGCTAGTAAACACAATACAAGGAGAGGGGATGACCCTCTCCTATTTAGGACACCAAAACCACCTTTCCACCACTGAAAATCCTCTGGATTTCAGTGGTAGAAAGGTCATGCAAAGGCTTCAACAAGAGCCTAAAGGGATGGCTCAAAATAAGGCCTAACAAGGCCTAAGAGGGGGTAAATCACCCCAAACAGAAAAGGGACCTTAAACAACTATTTTAAGCATGAAAAAATAGAACTTTTTCTAGTTAAGAGTTAAGCTTAAAAATAGATGCAAAAGGGTCCAAAAGCTTAAGCAAAAATGGGGGTTTTAAAGGTCAAAGACTCACCCTTGAAGACCTTCTCCACCACTGCAACTCCAGCAACTTTTTCAAGCCTAAACCAACCCAAGAACACCAAAACCAGCTCCTAAGCACCTCAGTAGCAAAAGGATGGTGTTTGAGTGTGTGTTTGTGTGAAAAAGCAAGACAAATCTACACTTTTGAAGCACAAAAATGAAGAACCAAGCAAGATAGATACAACACTATATATATATCTCTAAGGGCAATTTTCTAAACCTAGAGGAGGGAAGAGGAGCCTCCCTCTTATAGAGAGCAAAAGCCAAAGCTTCTTGGAGAAGCTAAGCTTCAAACAAATCCCTCCATACACGTGTATGGAGGATAGCCTAAATGTCCTCCAGCTGGCAGCTGGAGGAAAATATCTCCAAAAAGGTGCCAAAAAGCAACCAACCACTTGAAGTGGTCGGCCTGCTACTTAAAGTGGTCGACTGACCACTTCAAGTGGTCTTCCAGAGCAAAAACTGGTCAGCCATGGTGGGAGAGAGTCCAGGGCATAAAAGAAAGCTAGTGGTGTGGTGGCCGACCAGAAAATGTGGCCCAAAGACCAAACAAGCCAGTTATCCGACCAGAAAATTGGATGGCAAAAGGAAAAGTGGTCTCCAAGGAGAAAAAGTGGTCTCCCACCTTGTACCACCTTCCAAACAAGGAAAACAAGGTTTGTACCAAAAATAAACCAAAACGGATGCAAGACGAGAGATCGGGAGGCAAAGCACGTGGTCGAAAGCCCCGAAAACTAGCTGACGAGCACCAAAAGTGGTATGCAACCACAAAAGTGGTCTCCAGGACCACAGTGTCCCTTTAGGCAGAGGCAACAAGGCGTGGTTCAAAAACCACACCAAACGGAGTACGTTAAGCCGTCCCGAGACAAGGCTCGCGGCCGAAGGCTCCAAAAACCGAAAATTAGTCTCCAAGCGGGAAAAGTGGTCTATGACCACGAAAAGTGGTCTGCGACCACAAAGAGATGGTCTACAAGACCTCTCCCTCCTTCCGGGAAGAGAAACAAGATTCAGTCCACAAACCAAACCGAAGCACAAAAGAGTTCAGAGGCCCAGAGGCAAGGCTTTCAGCCAAAACTCCGAAACCCCTAAATGAGCACAACATGTACCATCACCGAGCGCTCAATCGATGACGTCTGAGTCTTAAGGTCGGTCAAAAATAGGATGTCTACAGTTGCCCCTCTTTCATAGAACTCGAAAGTCATAAGTGACGGGAGTGAATGTCAAAGCCCAGAGACGACCCATTTTTGACAAGGCCGAAGACTTAGACAAACATGCAAGATAATAAAGAGATGTGCTCGCAGGCTGGGGCAAGATGCAAATGACATGCACAAAGCCAAATATAACTTATGATCATACAAAGAAAGCTGTAACGAAGCAAATATACACAATAAATGCAACAGTTTAAGCAAGCGAAAACAAAAACAAACTACATTGCATGCAGAAAGGGTGTAAGAGAATTATACAATTCTCGTTACGTCTCACGCGGAGAAGATACAATACCGTCTGGTTCGTCTGGTCGTACCAACTTCAAATGAACCGTACATACAATATCGTGCCTGCAAAAGAAAGAAACTCAATAGGTACAATATCGTTAGAAATATGTATAGCAATGCAAGTGAAAAGTACGTAACAATGCAAGTGGAAGGATGTATGACAATGCAACCTAAGTGTGACGCATAATAATGCGGAACGGGTGCATAACAATGCAACCTAAGTGTGACGCATAATAATGCGGAAGGGGTGCATAACAGTGCAACCTAAGTGTGACGCATAATAATGCGGAAGGGATGCAAAACAATGCAACCTAAGTGTGACGCATAACAATGCGGAGGAGATGCAAAACAATGCAACCTAAGTGTGATGCATAACAATGCGGAGAAGATGCAAAACAATGCAACCTAGGTGTGACGCATAACAATGCGGAAGGGATGCAAAACAATACAACCTAAGTGTGACGCATAACAATGCGGAATGGATGCAAAACAATGCAACCTAAGTGTGACGCATAACAATGCGGAAGGGATGCAAAACAATACAACCTAAGTGTGACGCATAACAATGCGGAATGGATGCAAAACAATGCAACCTAAGTGTGACGCATAACAATGCGGAAGGGATGCAAAACAATACAACCTAAGTGTAACACATAACAATGTGGAAGGGATGCAAGACAATGCAACCTAAGTGTAACGCATAACAATGCGGAAAGGGATGCATGACAATGCAACCTAAGTGCGACGCATGCAATATAAGTAAAACGAGCGTGACATCATAAGTAGTGAATGCATAACAAAGCAACGAGTGGTGTGCATAACAAAAGCAAGAGAGGAAAGTGTGCATAACAATGCGAGAGTGATACAACTTTGATAGCATGCCCTGAAACAAAATGTCGGTTAAAGAAAAATAAGCCGTAACGTGAGAAAATTAACTGGAACCTCCGATTTACCTCTCGGAGGGGTTACGACATACTTAAAAAGGATGCCCCTCACTCAAGAGTGAGGATGAGCCATGGATCGAAGACTTGAATTGAAGTTCCCGCGGGGACGATTTTGCGCTGAAAAGTGTACCTTTTCTGTACTTTCCCGAGAGCCGAGGACCCCAATCATCACCAAAATGTACAGGGAGAACAATGGAGCCCTGAGGATCATCCAGGAGGGTGGCCGACCAGTTGTTGCCCACAAAAGTGGTCGGCCGACCAGAAAAACTGGCTGGCCGACCAGTTTACAGAATTTCGGGGCAATTTGGTCTTTTAGCTTCGGTTCTTTAAGTACACAACTCCAAATCAGTTTGTATCACACCTCCAAGGCCGAAATACATTCTCCTTTGCTCCTAGACCCTTTTCTCTCTCAGATCTGCACTTTATACACGTTTTCCAATGCCCCACGCGAAGTTGTTTCACGAAAACTTTCGATTCTCTTCGTTTTGAACCGATTAGAATTTGTTTTCGGAGCTTCTTTCTCCATTTTCACCAGTTGAGGTATGTTCATCTCAAAGTTTAGCACCTTTTCTCGGGCGTTGACTTTTGTTAACTTTTTCCTCTTCCGAGAGTTGACTTTTGTTGACTTTTTGTAATTTTGGCTCATGTCGCTCGTTTTTGCATCTTTTGCAGATTTCTTCAGATGGCTGACAATATCCCATATGGCGGAGGTCCTCCATATGCAGAGGACGAGCCCGACATCATACCGTTGCCTCTGAGGATACGGCCGTTCGTCCTAGAGGAGTACGACCCGGAGGAGCACATCTTTCCTCCTAGCACCTTTTACCACTTTACGGACTTCGCGCGGCGGGCACCTGCAGACCTGCTGCTACGAGAGCCGGAGTCCCATCTATCTCATCACGCGCATAAGGTACGTACTTTACTTTTGCATTTCTTGCGATGTACTTTGCACTTCTTTCACATTTACATACACAACACTTCACTCATTCTGAACACACAATTCATACACTGCACTCTGCTAACTTGGCACGCAGCTCATTTGGGCACACATCACATTTGGGCACACAGTACATAACACTTCTCAATCTGAACACGCAGTCCATAACATAGCATTCTGTTTAGTTGGCACACAGCTCATAGCACTGCTCAATCTGAACACGCAGTCCATAACATAGCATTCTATTTAGTTGGCACACAGCTCATAACATTGCTCAATCTGAACACGCAGTCCATAACACAGCATTCTGTTTAGTTGGCACACAGCTCATAACACTGCTCAATCTGAACACGCAGTCCATAACACAGCATTCTGTTTAGTTGGCACACATCTCATAACACTGCTCAATCTGAACATGCAGTCCATAACACAACATTCCGTTTAGTTGGCACACAGCTCATAACACTGCTCAATCTGAACACGCAGTCCATAACACAGTATTCTTTTTCATAACATAGCATACCACTCAATCTGAACACGCAGTTCATAACACGGTATTCGATTTTTAGCACACTGCTCAATCTGAACACACAGTCCATAATGCAGTACACTTTTTCATAACATAGCACACCGCTCAATCTGAACACGCAGTCCATAACACGGTATTCGATTTTTATAGCACACTGCTCAATCTGAACACACAGTCCATAACGCAATACACTTTTTCATAACATAGCACACCGCTCAATCTGAACACGCAATTCATAACACGATATTCGGTTTTTATAGCACACTGCTCAATCTGAACACACAGTCCATAACGCAGTACACTTTTTCATAGCATAACACACCGCTCAATCTGAACACGCAGTTCATAACACGGTATTCGGTTTTTAGCACACTGCTCAATCTGAACACGTAGTCTATAACGCAGTACACTTTTTCATAACATAGCACACCGCTCAATCTGAACACGCAGTCCATAACACGGTATTCGGTTTTTATAGCACACTGCTCAATCTGAATACACAGTCCATAACGTAGTACACTTTTTCATAACATAGCACACCGCTCAATCTGAACACGCAGCCCATAACACGGTATTCGGTTTTTATAACACACTGCTCAATCTGAACACACAGTCCATAACGCAGTACACTTTTTCATAACATAGCACACCGCTCAATCTGAACACGCAGTTCATAACATGGTATTCGATTTTTATAGCACACTGCTCAATCTGAACACGCAGTCCATAACACAGTACACTTTTTCATAACATAGCACACCGCTCAATTTGAACACGCAGTCCATAGCACAGTATTCGATTTTTATAGCACACTGGTCAATCTAAACACACAGTCCATAACGCAGTACACTTTTTCATAACATAGCACACCGCTCAATCTGAACACGCAGTTCATAATACGGTATTCGGTTTTTATAGCACACTGCTCAATCTGAACACACAGTCCATAACGCAGTACACTTTTTCATTTCATAGTACACCGCTCAATCTGAACACGTAGTCCATAACACGGTATTCGGTTTTATAGCACACTGCTCAATCTGAACACGCAGTCCATAACGTAGTACACCTTTTATTTCTAACACGCAGCTCATACTTTTCATTCTGAACACACAGCTCATACATTTCAGTCTGAACACGCAGCTCATACATTTCATTCTAACACGTAGCTCATACATTTCATTCTGAGCACGCAGCTCATACTTTTCATTCTGAACACGCAGCTCATACGTTTCACTTTGAACACCCAGCTCATACTTTTCATTCTGAACACGCAGCTCATGCATTTCATTTTGAACACATAGCTCATACATTTCATTTTGAAACTGAATACATCTGTTCATTCTGAATGCAGGTATCTTCTCATTTCACACGGGGTTATGAGCCCATTATCGCGAGGAAGTGGTACATGGAGCTCCCAGACGCTGTCCGACATATAGTGGATGAGGTAGGGTTTGGCCTATTCTATGCAGGATTGTCACGTCATCCAGTGAGTAGGACCCTCCTGGGCACACTTGTGGAGAGATGGTGGGACACCACCAGCTCCTTCCATTTCTCGACCACCGGGGATATGACGATGACCCCATACGACTTCTCCATGCTGACGAGCCTTGAGGTGGGAGGCCAGCCGATCCCATACGACGCAGATATCGGTGAGTGGGAAGTCGCTTGGATTTATTTGCTCGGAGCCCGTCCGCCGATCGACAAATCATCAGGCAGGGTCAGGTACACCTGGTTCTCCAAGCGGTACAGGGGAACTTCGCCCCAGACCATTGAGACCGTACAGCAGTACGCTTGGGGATTTTTTATGTTCCTCCTCGGGACCACACTGTTCTCCGACAGGGGGAACACAGTTAGGCTTTATCTGCTCAGTGCTCTGGTGGACCTATCACAGGTCTGACTTTTTGATATGGTGGCGCTGCCCTCGCTACCCTTTACTGCTACATGAGCGCGACCTCCCGTGAGCGGGGGACCATAGTTGGAGGCTACTAGCGAGCCTGGGAGGTACATTCTGCTCTCTTGATTTACAATTTTACTTTTCATTATCTGTACACTGCACACTGCACACATCACATTCTGTATTCTACATTCTGCACTCAGCATTTTGCATCTCTTGTATTTTCTGTATATTGTACATTGCACACTGCCTTCTGCACTCAGCATTCTGTATTCACTGTACATTATGTATATTGTACACTGCACACTGCATTCTGCACTCAGCATTCTGTATTTGCTATACATTTTGTATATTGTACACTGCACACAGCATTCTACACTCAGCATTCTGTATATTGTACACTGCACACAGTATTTTGCACTCAGCATTCTGTATTTTGACAGTTGTTGTCTTGCCTTTCATAGTTGTGGATTTATGCGTACTTCCCGATGCTGGCCCCTAAGCTAGAGGTCGAGGCACCCCTTGAGATCCCTTACTCGTGCAGATTTGAGGGTCGGTGTCGGCCCAGTCCCCAAGAGACTTTGCTCTCTCTCCAGCAATTCTTTGATACTGTACAGGCGACAGAGGTAATCCAGAACTCTCAGTTCTTCATGCTTTCATCTTTGATTTATCTTGTATATTTATGACATCTAATCAATTTATGCACTTGCTACCCGCAGGTGACCTGGCAGCTGTGGATAGCCATGCTAGGGAATCCTCGATTCCTGTTCGCTGGGCCATGGGGCACTTCGCGATACAGGGTTCTGCTTGAGGGATCGGTCGACAGAGCCTAGTTCCTCGGAGAGCGCTTCATACGCCAGACGATGGGCAACTCCGATCAGGACGTTCCCTCATTGCCTCCACCAAAGATGCGGTCCGCAGGGGATCTTACGCCTCGAAAGACGGAGGATCTCATGCTGGGTATTGATGCAGTCCTTTTTCTGGAGGAGGGGGATTACGCGACATATCGCCATACGTACTTGATGCCTCCACTGTCAGGTGTCCGTATCCCCAGGAGGAGAGCTGCTGACATGCCTTCCCCGAGTCACGCCCGAGCTGGAGGCGTTCCTTCGACCAGTGGGGCAGCCTTATCGAGGGGCGGGACCAGATGGATGCCCTCGACTCGCCAGTATGTTGGATGGCCAGATCTTCCGACCGAGCTGACGGGCTGGTAGTATGGGACTTCTTACCCGATTCCACTGGAGCCTCAGATGCCCGACCATCGGTACATCAGTGACCCGGACTCACCACCGGTATGTTTTACAGTTTTTCATTTATCACTTAGATGTTTAGACATTCATTCATTCACTGATGACTTGAACTTGTGTGTGCAGCCTCCCAGGGAGTATATTGAGGGGTTACTCAGAGTGGTGCCTTCACTCAAAGGCATGGTTTTGCGAAAGGAGACGATGCTTTGTGCCTCCGGCATTCAGGTACTTTTCAATTTCCTCGCATTCATTATGCTTCTGACGACATATGGAAACTGAACATTTCACTATATTGATTCATTATATGTGTAGAGCACATCTGACACATCGCATTCACACACTATATTTGCATGCGCCCACTCTATGTAATTCTTGCATCTGCATCTGATATACATACTGGCTGACGCATTTAAATTGTCCTTTTCAGGTCCCGCCTCTGCGGACTAGGCCATCCAGGCCTTCTTGAGCAGCAAGGAGAGGAGTCTCAGCACGCGACCGAGGGGGACGCAGGGCACCTGTCAGCCAGGATGACGAGGAGTCTAGCGAGGAGGAGGAGTCAGCACATCCTCAATCTGAGACATCTGCAGGTAGAGACGATGACTCAGGTTTCGGTTCGGAGGACGGAGGTGACACCGAGGAGGCTTCCGAGGGTGGTAACTCCGATTCAGACGGAGATACTAGCGGTGGTGGCGCAGAGGCTAGTCAGCCGAAGAGAGCGAGGAAGGCTTTCCAGTCTTGAGCTTGATGGCACTGATGCAGATGTTCCTGCTTTATTTTTCTTTTTACATGTAGTTGTAACACATTGTACAGCTTAGGCAGTTTTATTTTTCTTCCAAAACTTGTAGCCTTTTGTAAAATGTTGTAAAAAAGAAGCTATGATGGAATGAAAACGGCTTTTCGTTCAAAGAGTGTTGTTTTTGTATTCTGCGCATCGCATCACACCATTTTGCACAAAAATGAATTTTGAATAGAAAATAGAACAACGTATATTGCCAAGTCAAGTAGTGAACCGACACAACAAACTAAACAACTCAACTCAAAAACAAATCGTTAAACGATTAATCAACTCGATAAACAAATAAGCAACAACTCGATAAACAAATGAGCAACAACTCAATAAACAAATGAGCAACAACTCAATTAACAAAGTGACGGAATGCATCCGAAACAGAGGTAAACTCGAACCTTCAGCACTCCCAGCACACGGGGAAGTTAGAGACTCACTCCTGGAGGCAAGAAACAGGTGTAAACCACTTTCATGCTCATAGCTGACCACCATAGGAACCTGCCGACCAGTTTTTCTGTCTGCAGTCCAAAAAAGTAGTTGGCTGACCAGAAAAAGTGGTCGGCCGACCACTTAACCTAGGAATCTCCAGTTTTCTGACACTTTTCCTCCAAACTGTGTCTTATCCTTTATAAATGTTCCAGCTTCGTAGTTCCCTCATTCCAACTCAGTTTTGCACCAAAATGGAGGCGTTTCTCATCCAAAATCTCATAAATTGGATTGCTTCCTTAGACGGCTCGGAAAAGGTGAATTTCCGGGGTTTTGGCATAAATGCACTATTCACGCTGAGCCGCACCCCTCTGCGTTTTCCGTTTCTTCATGCCGCGGCAAGGTTTTGGGACCCGGTAACACACGTCTTTAGCTTTGGCGGACAAGAGATGTGTCCCACATTTGAAGACTTCCAAGTTCTGATGAAGTCCGAACGCAAGGAAGAGATTTTGCCACAATTCCGCTTTGGCCACATCCAAACCTTAGGATGGATGTATGGGCTCACCTTGCATGACGCGCGGTCATTGACTCGCGGTGGAGTGCTGGATATCCCCAGCTTAATTCGTCGATTTTCTGATGCCGGTGACCGCGGCCATCACGACTGGCTTGGACACTTTTCATCACCAGGAGACGGCTGGCTTGGCGGGGAGTCCACTACTATTGCAGGTAATGTTTCCCCCCCATCTCACATATATTTCTCACATCACTCGGCCCTCAGGCTCGATTTTTCTCTCAAAACCCGTTTCTCACTTTTTCTCTCAACGTACACCTCTCTATTCTTTAATCTCTCATTTTTAATCCCTCCCTAGATATGGTTTATGGACAAATTGAAGATTGTGGACTCCTGTCCCATATACTCAGCTCACAGCTATTTCTTCTGACGACGTTTGGTCGATGCCCTTGATGAGGGATGGTGGTTTGACTGGATGCGCAGTTTATCCGCAGACTGTATTGTTTGGCGTTGTCCTTGGCTCAATCTGCCGGCAATGAGCTACAGTATGACTCGCCAGCCAGGGATTCAGTTGATTGGCATGACACACTGTGTGTTCTATTTTCCTTTCTGGTTCTGGCGTCAGTTCGGACATGATCAGACTTGCCCGGCAAAAGGGATAAAGTACCCTGCTACATTTTCGGTCCGAGGCACGCAACTATCTCGGTATGCCACAGCATGGAGGACTAGAGAGCTTCTAGCACCCACTCCCACTTTCAGTTGTACTCTCTCTGATGAGTGTATAGCTTGGCTCTCTGAGGAGGCGCAGATTGGGCCTACTTTGATGTCAGAGGCTTCGACCAGTTTTAGGAGGGGGCGCAGGAACACCTGACTTATCCATGCCCTGAATTTATTACTTTATCAGTACTTTCAAGTTTTCTTTATGAATGTAATAAAAAGCAACTTCAATTTGTATTCAAGAGTAGGAGAACTTTGTGTTGAAATCAATGAAATTAAAGGTTGTGGGTACTGAAAATTTCCCGTTTGGTCCAAAAATGGTCTAAGTTGTAAAAAGATTAATTTGAACAAAATCAACTTTTATTAAAACTTTTCAAAACCATTTTCGATATGGATCAGAACTGGACACACTTGAGATCTGTCACTGAGATGCACAACCCCGGATTCCAGCAATTGGAAAGTTTCCCTTAGTCTAAATAGCACTGCACCGGAGATCACAACTGAGCTCTTGAACGCAGAATAGACAAAGATGACCTAACATGATCACATGGACAAAGTTAATCGGGGAAGTGTTTATGGCTGGACTTCAGAATGAAGTTGCCTACGTATCCCAAAGATGGGAATCAAGCCTTACGTAGTTCGGCTCAGGTTCACTTGTGTATTAACCCTCTCTTTTTGCGCTCTAACTTTTGCCAAGGCTGCCCTTTACGGGTTTTCAACCTTGCGAGCTCAGTTTTTATAATTTCAAATTTTCCATGCTCTAACTTTTGCCTAGGTCGCCCTTTCGGGTTTTCGGCCTAGCGAGCCACTCAGGGATAATATTTCTTCAACTTGTCTATATTGATCGGTTGGGAGAACTCTAGGCCATCTAGGTCCATCAGAACAACAGCTCCGCCCGACCAGCTCCGCCTGACCAGATAAACTTAATGATGTAAGGGCCAGTCCAATTGGGTTTGAACTTGCCCCTAGGGTCGTGAATGGGAGCTCGGTTGTCTTTGAGCGCCAAATCTCCTTCTTTCAAATTCCTGGACTTAACCTTCTTGTTGAAAGCCCTGGCGATTCTCCGTTGATAACCCTGAACATGGTACAGTGCTTTCATCCTTCTTTCATCAAACAGCATGAGTTCTTCGAACCTGCTCTGCTGCCAATCTGCCTCAGCTATCTGGCACTCAGCTAATACCCGTAATGACAGAACCTCAATTTCGATAGGCAAAACAGCCTCCATCCCATAGACCAAGGAATACGGAGTCGCCCCAGTAGAAGTTCGAATTGAAGTCCGGTAGCCCCACAGAGCAAATGGTAACTTATCTGGCCAATCCCGGTAGGTTTCCACCATCTTCTGCAGAATGTGCTTGATGTTCTTATTGGCGGCCTCAACTGCTCCGTTGGTCTGTGGCCGATATGTGGATGACTTATGAAAAGCTACGTTATACTTATCCAACAAGTCGATTGCCTCCTTCTTGAAGTGGGAACCATTATCTGAAATGATCTCGTTCGGGACCTCGTAGCGACAGATGATGTTATTCCTGATGAACTTAGCGACATGCGAAGCCTTCAGCACCGCATAATATTGGGCCTCAACCCACTTCATGAAGTAGTCTATCGCTACCAAAATGTACTCATGCCTATTGGACCCCTTTGGAGTGATAGCTCCAATCACATCAATCCCCCAAACTGAAAACGGCTATGGCGAAGTCATGTTGTACAGCTTTGACGGCGGAATGTTCATGCAGTTAGCGTGGATCTGACATTTGTGGCATCGTCGGACAAAGCCAATACAATCCTCCTCCATGGTGGACCAATAATAACCCTTGTCTAAGGATCTTCCGGGCTAGCATCACCCCGTTCATGTGCGCTCCACACTCTCCTCCATGGATGGCCTCCATCAGGTGCTTCGATTCTTCGGCATCAATACACAGCTTATGCATCCCGAGATGACCTCTCTTATACAGTTTACCCCTGCAGATGATGAACTGAGCAGCCATTCTTCGAATTGCCCTCTTATCTTTGGCATTTGCCCCAGGTGGATGCGCCTCTTTTTCTAAGAAATTCCAAACGTCGTAGTACCAGGGATTCTCATTTTGTACCTCATCTATGGCAGCAAGCAGCTCGTAAGCTGGCACAAATTTTTGTTCGATGATGATCAGACGCATCCGGACTCCGAAAGGAATGTCTATCATAGAAGATAGAGTTGCTAATGAATCTGCGAACCTGTTATTCTCTCTTAACAGATGGGCGAAATTCAGCTTCTCAAACCGAGGAATCAACACATCCAAGGTCTGGTGGTAGATTCTCATATTTTCTTCTTTGACTTTCCAATCTCCTTTAGCTTGAGATACAGTAAGGTTCGAATCCCCGATGACGTCCAACCGTTTTGCCCCTAGTTCTAGGGCGGCTTCTAAACCGGCAATGCATGCCTCATACTCTGTTTCGTTGTTCGAGACTTTGAACCGAAGTTTGAATACTAAAGGTATACGGGAATTGTCAGGTGCTATCAGCAACACCCCTATCCCATACCCGTATTGGTTTGACGCTCCGTCAAAATACATCGTCCAAGTTTCGTCTTCGATATGCAGAATGGCCACATCTGGGAATAGGTACTCAACTGCTTCATCCCCTTCAACTGGGTGATTGGCTAGGAACTCCGCTACCGCTCTCCCTTTTACTGACTTCCGTGTCACATACTTCAGATTGAATTCGAAAAGCAGAAGCAACCAACAAGCTAGCCTACCTGTAAGTGCCGGTTTCTCGAAGAGATATTTGATGGGATCTAATCTTGAAACTAGCATTACGAAGTGAGCTAACAGGTAGTGCCGCAACTTCCTGGTAGCCCATACCAAGGCTAGACAAGCCTTTTCCAGCGGAGTGTAGCGGGTCTCGTAATCCAGTATTTTCTTGCTCAGATAGTAGATAGCCCTCTCCACTTTGTCCTCAGACTCTTACGCGAGCATACAACCCATTATAGTTTCAGTCACTGAAAGGTACAGAATCAACGATTTCCCTAGCTCAGGCGGTGACAACACAGGTGGGTTTTGTAAATATTGTTTGATCTGTTCAAAAGAAGCTTGGCATCGGCCGTCCCATTGAAATTTCTTTCCTTTCTTTAGGAGACCAAAGAGTGGTTCACAAGTCAAGGTTAATTTTGAAATAAACCGTCTTATGAATTGCACTTTACCCAGAAAGTCTCGCACCTCCTTTTCAGTCCTCGGTGGTGGCATTTCTAAAATGGCCTTGATTTTGGAAGGGTCGACTTCGATGCCCCTTTGTATGATCAAGAACCCCAACATTTTCCCTGCTGTGACACCGAATGTACACTTCTGAGGATTCAGCCGCAGCCTATATTCTCTGATCCGTTGAAAGAATTTTTGCAAGGCAGTGTAGTGGCCCTCTCTTTCTTTGGACTTGACAATCATATCGTCCACGTACACCTCAACCTCCTTGTGGATCATGTCGTGCAATATTGTGGTCGCAGCCCGTTGATACGTAGCTCCAGCATTCTTCAGCCCAAACGGCATCACCCTATAACAATAGGATCCCCACGGGATGGTAAAAACAGTCTTCTCCCTGTCTTCGGGTGCCATCATATCTGATTGTAGCCAGAAAACCCATCCATGAACGAGAGCAACGCATGCCCAGTAGTAAAATCCACTAACTCATCGATATGCGGCAGAGGAAAGTCGTCCTTCGGACTGGCTTTATTCAAATCCCTAAAATCCACACATACCCGAATTCTGTCGTCTTTCTTTGGCACTGGAACAATATTGGCCAACCAAGTTGGGTATTCGGATACCAGCAGGAACCCTGTGTCAATTTGCTTGGTGACCTCTTCTTTAATCTTGATAGCCCAGTCTGGGCAGATCCTTCTGAGCTTCTGCTTGACAGGTCGGGCCTCTGAGTCAAGAGGGATCCAATGCTGTACAATCTCAGGATCGATTCCAGGCATGTCTTCGTAGGACCACGCGAAAACATCTTTGAAATCTTTTAACAAAGCGACTAAGCGCTCGCGCTCCTCCGAAGACAATGTGAACCTGATCTGGACCAGCCGCGGGTCCTTCTCAGTACCAACATTAATTTGGGTGATTTCATCAACCAAGGGTTTAACAAACCTCTCCTACTCTTGATCAAGCAAATATTACAAAACCGGAGGAATTTCTTGCTCGTCGTTTTCATCAAAATTTTGAAAATCCTGATTCATGTAATAAATTAAGGGCACAGAAAAGTAATCAAAGGCCACAGCCGCACAATTCTCGTTAACTACTTCCAAGTCGCCTGGTTCCTCTGTTACAACAAACTCAAAGGAAAAAGAAAAAGACGACATAAACAGGACTGTGGCATATGGGTTGTCACTCCCAGGAATACCGGACTCAGACTCAGATGAGCTAGAACTTGATTCTGACTTACAAGACTCAGTGGAATCAGATTCCGGCTCACTACCTGACCCGGTGCTGCTCGATAAGAAGCCTTCCTCGTATTGCCAAACGAGAGAGAGTGCGATAGATGAATCCAAAATGTTTGAAGGTGGGTCCGCAGCCATTTCAATCCCAATCATGGACACTGAGAGGTCATCCTCCAAGCACTCATGTACAATCGGAGGATCTGAAAGTAGACAAGCTAGTGCTACCCCCATTTCAATCTTTGCGCCCTCGGAAACCTCCTCTTTGTACTGTTTAGCCTTAGCTATCGGGTCTGTTTGCTCCTCGACAACATCATCCTCAGACAATTGCAGGTCAAAGAAGATCTCGAACCCCGGCAAGCGTCTCTTCTCTGCATTCAACCATGGCTCTGGGAAGCCGCAGAATGGGAAGTCCTCCCCTTCCCGGACAAAGCGTCCGTTCAGGGTACCCTGAATAGGTCGGTGCATCAACTCAAAATGCTTCCCCGCCTACTTAGCCCTGGCCCTTCCGGCCATTTCTTTTCCTTTTCTCACCCAGTCCTCCTTGGTAAGCAGGTAACCTAAACCAAAGGTATATGGGTTATGCGGCACTTCGGCCGATGCTGCAACGCCTTTTCGGCCACTTTTCCCTAATCCCATCCCAGGAATGTGCTGGAGTTTGTTCATGAGGTACACAGATTGTGCACTGACATATAACCCCTCGTCGATAGCTAGTATGTTCTGTACGACCCAGGCCTCGGCTAGGGTGAACCTTGATAGGAACACATCTTCCGCACCATGTTCGATTTCCAACACTGGCGTAGAAACCTCTGGCAGCGAATGGATTGAAGAATTCCCAAAAACTATGGCCACCCCCTTCCCGTGGGGGTACTTCAACACCTGGTGGAGGGTGGAAGAGACTGCCTTTACCTGGTGCAGCCACAGTCGCCCTAGGAGTAGATTGAAGATCGCGGGAACGTCCAAGACATGAAAGTCAATATCGTGTTGTCCTGGACCGACCTTAGTCCGAATCTGCACAGTCCCCATCACTTCTTTGCTAACATTGTCATATGCCCGAATTACCTAGGCAGTTGGCACAAAGTCCGCGGACTTCAACCCGATTGCATATGCTGTCCTTGACGGGCACACGTTAATGGCAGATCCCGTGTCGACAAGAACTACCGGTACCCACTTGTTTCTACACTCCACAGAGATGTAGAGCGGTTTGTTATGGTTTGCGCCCTCAGGCGGCAGTTCCTTGTCAGAAAAGGTCAACGTCGGGGAAGCTCCTCCCAGAAAGACCAATCCTACCAGCTGCTCAGGCGTGGTGTCAATTGAAAGTTTGGCCCTGTCCATTGCAGAAAGGATAGCTTGTCTGTGTACTCTTGAAGCCATAAGCAGTCCCCAGATGGAGATGTCTGCTTGTATCTTCTTAAGCTGTTTCAGCACAGCCTCCTCTTTGAGTAGTTTCTCCTTCTGTCTTTTCGCCTCCTTGTCCTTTCCGGACGCCTCTAGTTGATCTAGGTATGGGGGTTTGAAATACCGCCCACTTCTAGTCATGTGGTCAACCTCTCCAATATACCAGGCATCATCCGTTTGGTTATTCCCCCAATCCTCGTCTGTGTGGGCAAGACATCGGTCATCATCCTCTCACCACATCCCGTCGGCCATCGACAAGCAACTATCTGGTTCTGTTGCGACTACTACTGCGCGCATAGCATATTCCATCCCCTCGGGAGCTTTGGCCTTTCTAGCCTTCTCCAGATCCTCGATCTTTTCCTGCTCAAACTGCTTCAGCACAGCTTGCTGTTCAATATCCTCTATACTCAAACTGTTCAGATCCTGAGCAAAATTCTTAACACCGGTGCTCTCCGGCGATTCGTTCTGATCTCCGGCCATTCCGGCCACTGTTAACGATGTTCCAACCCCTGATTGCCCCTGGTCTGGTTGAAGTTGTTCAATAGCATCCGACTCGTCACTGAGCCACCTAGTAGCTTCTGCTGACCCATCTAAATCAAACCAGTTAACTCCCCTGTATCCTGTTCTTCAAAGAATTGCAGATTTGTAATGTCTTCCTCTAGTTCTGCCACAGTATTCAGCTTACATAGTATTTATGAACGATAAAAGAAAACTCAAATGCCTCCACTACAATTAGATGCCTTCTACCATTGGGAGAAGATACCCCCACACTGATCAGACCTACAAGATCTTGTTTTTTTTTTTTTTTGTTTTTTTTTTTTCTTCTTCTTCTTCTTCTTCTTCTTCTTCTTCTTCTTTGTTGAACGAGATAAGATCATGCTTTGTTAAGAATAACTTTTCTGAAGAGTTTGGGATCTACTTTTCAATTTCTACCCCTAAATCTGTATATTTCTTTCCCAGACTACTTAATTCTGGGAAATCCAAAACTGCATCTAATCAGCAGGTTTAAATTATATGCAAATTACATGTTACAATTAATTTTACAAAGAAGATAGCTGCTCAAAGTAATCCCATACACATGATACAGCTTCCACAATATTCCACTTGACCTAGATTCATTACGTTCAGACCATCATTAGAATTCTTCATCAGCACATTAAAGAAGCACCAGATCAAAACCATGTCCAACTACTGAGCTTATAAGGTGGATGCTCTTAGTTTCCTTATGGAGGATATACATCTTCATTACCTAAACTCACATGTTTTATGTCCATCGAGAGAGTTCTTTATCAGCAAAATGAAGAAGCCTTCTCACTCTCAAAACCATGTCACAATGAAAAGGCAATGTAGTTCGCCTATCCAAGTATGCTGGGCTAACAGTCATCCATGATAGAGCATGAAGTTCGGCTGCTACAGACTCAAGGATCAAATGAGTCTCTATTTCAAAATCTCTAGCCTCAGAGCTTAAACCCCTTCCCCTCTGCTTGACAATCCCCTTAATAATTTTTTCTTGGGTAATGTTATTACCTCCATAATAATCAACAAGACTGATAGAAAGAACTGAAGGCCATTCTTCTTTTGGGTTACTCCTGGGGTCACTGCAATTGGAACATTTCTGATCTTGGTTTTACCCTGGTCTAACCTTGTAACTCTGATTTCAGCCATTTCAACAAGAATTCAAAACACAATTTACTCAAAATAAGCCATTTACTGTGAAAATAGTAATATGGACCCAAAAGGATTACAAGTGCCTAAACTTTCCTTATGACAGCAAATCCATTTCTCTCAAAAATGACAGAAGAACTTGAAATTTCAAGAAATATGTTTCACTTCAGAAATCCACAAAAGAAAAGGTTTCAACGTTAAAACCCAAAATGTTGAACTGAAGATATATATATATATCAACAACATGAATTGCAATAGTCACTGGATTGCATGAAGTACAACTTAGAAGAAATGGAAGTTGCTTTAATATTAGGTTCCAGATTTAAAGTTCCCTCTAAAATACCTAAAAAGGATAAATGTTTCTTTGGTTTGCAAAAATACAAGAAAAACACAAGTTCTAAGAGAAATTTTTGAATTTTTTTTCGTACAGACAGAGAATTAAAGAGAAAAAAACATGGTAAACGATAGATTCCTTGCTGTCCCCCTCTATATCTAACTACAAATACTAGTCCTAGACAAAACCCATCAAAGAAATGATTTCACAAATCACAAACAAGCTCGAAATGAGAGACGTAAAGAGTGGAGGAAAAAAATGAGAAAGAAGACTCACAATCACCAACCAAACACTAGACCAACATCGTCTGCCACTACTCACCGTCACTCGACGTCGTCGTCTGCCGCTGCTCAATGCCATCTCACGCTGTAGCTGCCGTCCCTCGCCGCCGCCGTCGTCGTCTGCCGTTACTCATCGTCGCTTGACGCCGTTGTCTGCCATGCTCACAGTCGCGAGAGAGAGAGAGAGAGAGATCAGGATATTTGGTTCAAATGATTAGGGATTTGAGATTTGGGGATTTTTGGTTGAAAGGGAAAAACGAGCGCGAATCAAGTTTTGATTTTTTTTTTTTTGTTTTTTTTTTTTTGCGGCGTCAAGTGTAACTATCACAAATGAAAATTTAAACAATGAAACGATGGCATTTAACTACTCCCTCCATTCCAAAATAATGGTCTTTTTTGGAGAATCTAACTTTTTTTTTATAGTACAATTATTATATTTTAAAATATTAATTTTCCAAAATTACCTTTTGATAGTATTTTTTTGAGAATATCAATTGTAATAATTGTACTTTTTGTATTATTAATGAATTTAAAAGAAGGGAAAAATAATAAATGCATATTATTTAATTTCTTGATTTTTGGAAAGGGACTAATATTTTGGGACGGATGGAGTAATTTTTTTTATTTGTGACAGGGGAATTGCTGTCGCCAATGACCTTTATTTGCGACAAGGGAAGGTTGCCGTTGCAAAAAAAAAAAAAACTCATTTTTTTTGCCAAAAACCTCCGGGTCCATTTTGCTGCGCAATGAAAGCTAGGAAGAGAGAGAAAAAAAAGAGAGAAAAACAAAAGATGATCAGCGAGAGAAAGAAAGACAGAGAAAGAAACGAGATGAATGAGAGAGATATAGAGAGAGACAAAAAAGAGAGACAAAAAAGAGAGACAAGAGAGATGAGCAAGAGAGACAGAGAGATGAGAGAGATAGAGAAAAAAGATGAGTAAGAGAGAGAGATAGAGAAGAGAGATGAGTGAAAGAGAGAAAGAAAAGAGATGAGCGAGAGACACAGAGAAAAAGACACACACACACACACAGAGACCCATTTCATTTTTTGAATTTTTCCTCTTTCAACAACAATGGGCACCGAGAAAGAGATAAGTGTGATTAAGAAAAATGAACGATTGAGAGAAAAGAGAGATGAGTGAGAGAGAGAGAGAGACACAGAGAGAAAAAAAAAAGGGAAACAAAATGAGCGAGAGATAGACAAAGAGAGAGAGAGAGAGAGACAACAAAAAGAGATGAACAAGATATATATATATATATAGAGAGAGAGAGAGAGAAAGAGTGAGAGAGAGAATAAAGATAAGCAAGGAGAGATAGAGAACGAAGAGAGATGAGAAAGCTAGAAAGAAGAGTGATTAGTATGAGAGAGAGAGAGAGAGAGAAATAGAGAGAAACAAGATGAGCGAGAGATAGACAGAGAGAGAGAGAGAGAGAGAGAAGGAAAAATGAGCAAAGCCAGAGAGAAGAATGAGAGAGAGAGAGAGAGACCCATTTTATTTTTTGACTTTTTTCTCTTTCGACAAGTGATATAAAAGAAATGACAGATAGGCGATTAAAAGAGGAGAGAGAAAAAAAAAGAGATCGATAAATCGAGAGAGAGAGATCAGTAAATTGAGAAGAGGGGAGGGAGAGAGTAAGTGAGCAACGCGAGCACAGTGTGTGTGTGTGTGTGTGTGTGTGTGTGAGAGAGAGGAGAGAGAGAAAGACACACACAGACAGACAAAGAGTGATGAGTGAGTGAGAGAGAGAGAGGAGAGAGAGAATTTTTTAGAAGATTTTTTTCATAAATATTATACTTTTTTAAGTGTATTTATGTTAAGTGTATTTAAAAATAAAAATAAAAACTTAAAATATTAAAAAATTTAGTGAAAACAAAAAAAAATACGAGAGATGAGCGCGAGAGAGAGAGAGAGAGAGATAAAGAGAGATAGGAAGATGAAAAACCGGGTGAAACACTACAAAAATTTTAGTTCTAATGCCGTCGCTAATACTTCTAATGCCGTCTCATCAAAACAGTCTCGCTTTTTTTTTTTTTTGGCGACAGCACCTATTACCGTCGCAAAAAACTCTCTTATTTGCGACTACAATTCATGCCATTGCAAAAAAACAGCTTTATTTGTTACAGTAGGGGTTACCGTCGCAAAAAATGCGCATTATTTGCGACTGTAGTTGTTGCCGTTGCAAAAAGTTGCCTTTCTGTGACAGGAAGGGGTACTGTTGCTAAAAACCCCATTCATTTGCAACGGCAAGTGGTGCCGTCGCAAAAAATTACTTTTTGCGACGGTAAGTGACGCCATCGCAAATGCTTCCCTGTTATAAAGTCCATTTTCTTCTAGTGGATTTACCTCTTGTGATTTGAAAAATTATAAATACTCCCTTGTTATAATTTTTTATTTTACAGAATTAACTAAAACAAAATGAAATTCATATTTTCTCTCATATACAATAATAAAATTACCTAAATTATTAATTGAAACATATTTCTAACATCATTAAAATATGTTAATTGACTTGATGATTTATTAATAAAAATGGTGATTTGTTATGAAATTAGAAATCTCAAGGAGTGGAATGTAATTTCCAAAATCATAGCGGGCGATTTGTATTTTAATCAAATCTCATGGAGTGTATTTATAATTTACCCTATTAATTACTATCATTAATACTTTAATCATAATAGTTCATATAATTTAGGGAAAATGCTATCATATCACAAAATTTCATAACATTAATTGCAAAATGTATAATCTTGCCACAAATTAATTTAATAAAATTTTTATAATTTTGTGACTGTTATTGTAAAAATTTATGATTTGGTTTTGATATTTTTTATTTTTTTTGATCAGCAAAAGAAAATTTTTATTGATGAATCAAAGAGTATTATATCCATATAGAAAGCGATGAATGCAAAGAGTATCAAAGCAAGACAAATTAATTCCAACTAGGTTGGCATCGATAAGTCCGCCATATTTTTTATTGCATCAATTTATGATGAAATTAAACATGTTATCATTGATATTACAAAATTTTATGATAAAATTATATATTTTATAATAAAGGTACACACCATAGGAAAACCCATAATTTAGTGATACAAAATCATTATAAAAAGTCAATAACATGCAGTACTATTTCTTTTGGTGTTCCAAAAAAGAAAATTTAGTAGCATTTCTTTTTGGATTATGCGTTGGAATTCGACATTTATTTATTTATTCGGTTGTCGGAGAGGATACTTTAAGCGGGAATCTTTCTTAAAGTGCATTTCTAACAACAATTAGTCAAACTAATAAGTTAAAATTTACTTTTAATTTTTAACAAGTCACTTTTCAAAATGCATTCGAATAATAATAAGTGTGTTTGGTTTTAATTTTTTTAAAATTAATTTTATTTATTTTTCATTTTTTTTTGATTGAAAATTTTTAACATTTTAAGTATCTTTTTTACTTTTTTAGATGCACCTTACTTAGATGTATCTAAATAGTAAAATATTTGTGAAAAAAATTAATAAATATACAAAAATACGAAAAATATACTGAATTTTCATATTTTTTAAATATTTTTGGTATTTAGTGAATTTTTTTTTTTAAATTCACAAATATTATACTTTTTAAGTGTATTTATATTAGATGTGTCTAAAAAAATTGCTTAAAATATTAAAAAATTCAGTAAAAACAAAAATTAATACGAAAAATGAAAAAGTAAATTTTTTTAAAAAGTAAATTTTGAAAACTGAAACCAATTACTTTAGCTTCTTTTTAAATTTTTTTTTGAATGATATATGATATATTGCATCATTCCCACAAACAGAACAAAAATGAGCATATAAGAAATCAACAAAATTAGTAATGAAAAAAAATATGAAACTAGTGAATATTGCCTCGGTGTATCAAATAAAATAACCAAGGAGGCGAAGCTTCACTAACTTGTTGGTTGATATCCCTGTCCATTTCGTGTAAATAAGGAGATCAGGAGTTGTTAATCCTAAAGGATTGGCCTAATGAATACAATTTAGGATTTAGGAGTGTGCTTCTTTTAAATCTCAGGTTCAACTTTCATTAGGAACAATTCGCTTCTTGGGGCCAAGCTTGCGGCCTTTGCCAAATTCATGTGGAGGGAGCATTTTTTGTGGGTCTCTAGATTAATTGAAGTGCGCATAACTTAATCTAGACACCTAGTTATCAAAACCAAGAAACCAAGTGTTGTACTTTTCATTAGGAATTAATGTCATAAGAAAGTTTCATCTTTAATGCATGGGAAACCTGTTAGGCAATTTTCACTGTATTTGAAAAATAAAATTTGAAGATAAAATTATGTTTGAGTACTAAATACTAAAACAAAATAAATAAACAATTAAATTAAAATAATATATTCTATTTTATTACTAAAACAAAATAAAATCTGGAAAAAAAAAAGTAGAAATGTGGATTTAATAAAAACCAGAAAACATGAAAAATAATTGCAGAAATAAATTTTCTAAAAGGATCAAGTCTAGTGTTCAACACTATTTTCTCAAAACAGATTCATCCTCCCTACAATACTTTTGAAATTTGGACGTCTATCTCTCAAGATAAAATAATTCACAACAAACAGTAGCAACACTACAAATTTATTATCCAGTGAACACACTCTATGTTTATACTCTCTTTCAAAGAAAACAAATGCAGAAATATGTAGGAAGAAGAAATAGAAGAAAAAAGGCATGAAAATTGAATGCCTGGAACAAATGGAGGACTACATATTTATAACATAAATGGTGACTGTTCGGGTAGAAATAAAAAGCCATGAACTTGTTCGGGTTAGAGAGAACAGCTAAGGGGTATGACTGTTCGGACCAAACTATCAACGTTTAGAAACGTTGGGGTCAATTCATAAATAATTTTGAACAGGAATTTAAATTCCTAACATTAAGAATTTAATTTTCAAAAAATAAAATTCAAAACCTTCTGGCCCAAAAAGACAAATATTGGGCCGTCCAAGTCCAAATAGAGCAAGTGGCGGTAGTGCACTTGTGTGTTTGTTTTTGTGTTCAATAAGTCTAGTCTATTTTGCCCTAACCTCCCACTCCACAAAACTCAGGTACCCTTTCGAATCCACCCCAAGATCTGAGCTCAAGGTTTATAAACCCACACAATACTTGCCTAGCCAAGCAATGTGGGACAATTTTTCCTCATACTTTATGGGAAACCCACCAAGCCACCATTTTTATGAAGTATACTTTGGCATCAATTTTCTATTCACCCGATAATGATTTTGAGTGATCAAATATACGACGTGAATCGCAATGCGGTGAAAAACGCATTGCCATATGGGCCCTCCAAATTCAGCGCATAGGTCCCACCTCAAATATAGTCCAAAGTTAGGAAAAAATATGTTTTTCCAAAAACCATTTCTAAAAAAGCCAAGGTTAATTTTGTCTTTTTGGTATTTTGATCAACGGAATTAATAGTGAGAGAATTAATAATCCATGAGATTAGCATAAGATTGGTTATCTAGCTATATTAGTGAGATACATAATTTACTCTTGTCCACTTTTGTTTTGTAACAAATATAAAAATATTTAATCTCAATTACATGTATGTTTTGCATTATTAGTTGTAGGATTAAAAAATTCATCAATTTTGTTGAATAGAATGACCATTAGAATCTAATTCGAATAATAAAATTTGCAACTAAACAATGAAATGTGAGTCTCTTGAAATAATAATTTCAATCATGTACTATAATCCGCCCAATCAAGCAAGCCCTTAAAATATTGATACGGAAAATTGTCACGACCCAAACCCGCCCCTATGGGTTTAGCACCGTAACCGGCCAGTAATCTGTGATTACCGAAGGCCTGCTTAACAGTAAGACAGTATTACAGAGTATAGGGGCATGGCGGAAGCCAAAACAGTAATTAAACAATGTCCAATGAGCTGTGACAGTCTGTATGCAAAAAGACTTTTCATATATATACACATTCAGAAATAGAACAGTATTTATAACGTATACAGAAACATTCAGTACAGCACAAGTCTCACTCAGTCTGTACAGGACACAAACAAAAAGGAGGAATCTAAAACATCCCATAGCCTTGGCTTGAACAGTACTGGAACCTCGAGGTGAGGCACAAAGGTTGGCTTGACAAAACAGTGCTTAGCCTGACGCCCTTAGCAGCGGTCCGGTGCCTGAACACCTACATATATATATGAGCAGTGAGCTAAAGCCCAGTGAATAACATAATGCGTAAAGAGGTTGAGAATGAATGTCATTTCAGTATCGAAAACAGTCAATTGATTCAGTATATCAGTCATTCAGTCATAACAGTCATATGTGGTACATCCATTAGCAGAACAGTACAGTGAACAGTAGGTCTTGAAAGACCGAGCAGTCAATGATGGCCATCATAACAGTAAACAGAAGTTCCAAGATAGGAACTAACAGAGATCTCTGTAACAGTAGCAGTAACCGTAACAGTAACAGTAGTTACTATGGATGCCACAATACAGTTCAGAATAGAGGACATACATTCATTCAGTTAACAGTATCAATTCAAAAACAATACAGTTTAACCATTCGGAAGTTATTCATATTTGAACATATCTTTACACAGTTGTTACTCACAGAGTT
The DNA here is from genome assembly GCA_036172215.1 of Camellia granthamiana. Classification (NCBI taxonomy): domain Eukaryota; kingdom Viridiplantae; phylum Streptophyta; class Magnoliopsida; order Ericales; family Theaceae; genus Camellia; species Camellia granthamiana. Next base: position 16,293,015 of record CM069916.1, on the reverse strand, counting down.
CTAGGCTACAGTTAAGCTAGAGCGCGTCCTCAGATGCCAACCCTACACAGTTACAGGATGAACAAACACTAAGTTACACGTTTGGGAAACAATAGCTTAATCCCTAATATGCCTCAGTGTGGTTCTACATCAATGTCCTCATTAAGATGTCTTAAACTAGGCCTAAGAATGCCTAGGATGGAATGAGGATGCAAATATGTGTTTTAAAACACTTGTCAAAATTTTCAGAAAATCGAGGTCCCGCTCGAGCGTAGGTTACTCCGCTCGAGCGGACATGCAGACAAAGGTTTCCGCTCGAGCGATAGACTTACTCGCTCGAGCGTATTGCAAAACAGTCAAAAGTGCTGGATGTGGGAAAATCACGCGCTCGATGGGCGCTCGATACCCGCTCGAGCGTGAGACACAAGGCCCCGCCTCGAGCGTAAATTATCCCGCTCGAGTGGATTGCAAAACACAACAAAATACTGGGAGTACGATTTTCATGCTCGAGCGCCAGTAACCCCGCTCCGAGCGTGAGTTCAAAATCTGGAATTCCCAAATTTGAACCTCAAGCTCAAAATCAACTTCAAATGTATCAAATCCAACCTTTTTGGGCTAATTTTTTTGGAAAACACTTCAAAACTCATAATATTACATGTTTCAAGGATCAATTGTAAAATCAAAGCCCCAAAGAAGATCAATTAAATCCAATTTCAAACCAAACTTTCAAGAACATGGTAAACATGTACATGCATGGATTTAAACAACTCCAAGGCTTCAATACTTGCTCCAAAGAGCCAATTCTTACAAAAACATGATGATTTCATGAACCTTAGCTAGAACTTGGACATGCAAGTAACAATTTTCCATGAAATCAACTTCTAAATGCAAGGTTATGGACATGCATGCATGGAATGAGCTTCAATTCAACATTATAAGCCATATCTTGGCTCTAATCTTCAATATACCAAGAATCATGCAAGACAATACACAAATACATCAATGGGAGGCTGAATTTCTACCTTAGGTCCTCAATTACAAGAATGGAAGCACAATTATGCAATCAACCTTCAATTTCTTCAAGTCATCAAGCTAAATTTGTTGAAATCATTCTTTTCCTCTCACTCTCTCTCTCTAGTCAGCTATAGCAAGGAGAAGGCTGATGAAATGTGTTGTGTCTAATGAAGAGAGCTCAAAAATGTTCCATGTAATGGGCCACTAAGTGGCAAGATAATAAATAAGTCCAAGTGGTGCAATTTATCAATATTTGATCTAATTTAATCATACCAAATCACATTTTAATTAAATATGCCATAAAATCACATAAATTCTAATGATCATAAAACATCAATCAATTTCGAATTCGGCCGCCGACAAGGCCTTCAATTTGCAATTTAAAGCATAAAACATGGACAGATAACTTAACAGTCAAACAGATAGAAATGCATTTAAACTAGTACATTCAATCAGTCAGTTCAGTATTTCAGTCGATTCAATTACTTATCATAATCGGTCTCAGTTTAGCAATAATCAGTGGTTAACCAGTAATCAGTGGTGAAGGTTATTACAAAAATACACTAGTAGTTTTAATAATTTAGTTTTTTATATAATCTTTGGTCCTTGTAATTATAATTGATTCAATTTTTACCCTAATTTTTTTTTTATTGTCTCAGGTTGGTCTAATTAATTACAATTGTTATTATTATATATTATTTTTAGAAAAATTGTGCACATGAGCGACATGTATCATGCTTATTGGGGGCAAAATTATAAAACTTAATCAATTTAATAAGTTAATCTCAACCAACTTAATGGTGATTTCCTATCAAAAACCTTAATTGTATTATCAATTAGATTAAATTAATGCAAAATTTGAAAATTAAAAATTAAAAGTCAAAATTAAACCAATTGAAAGTGTAAGAATCAAAATGACACAAATATATATATAAAAGGACTATTAGTTTAATTTGCCCTTAATAATTGGGCAAAATGAAAGAACTATCACCTACCTGACCAGTCACCTCTGCGCCAACACACCCTTCTCGAGGAGAGACTAGGGAGGGCAAAGAAGGCCACCACCACTACAATACCACAACGACAACCATCTCCACAACAATCAACTGCTCCACCTCACCTACATTGCTGCCGCAGCGCCACCACCTCTATTACCCTATTATCACCCCCAGCACCAATTCTAAATTAATTCAATGACTAGCACATTAATTTCAAGGGCACAACTAAATATATGAAAACATTTTTTTACCAAAAAAAAAAAAAATTGGCATAGAAAATGTTTTCCGTTTCTATTGAAACAAACAAAGCTTGCACAAACTGTCCTTAAATATCTAGCTAATACAAACACAACATATCTGTTATATATGTATTTGTGAAAAATACATGTAAATATTGATGGATATGTATTCATGTGTAGACGAACAAAGGCCTCCTTCTTACAGCAAATTAATAACTCCAACAAATGGTGAGCAACATCAATATTCAGGGCAGATTCTTATGCACTTTTTAGCGTCGCAAAGCTTGACACATTTATCATCACCACTTAGCATCTTGAGATCACTTTCCCTACAAGGAATCCACCAGCAACCAAACAATGTTAATAAAGAAAAACCAACAAAAAAACTCATGCACATGAGCAGATAAACCAATTCGTTGTTTCTTAGTAAATGGATCCCCCAGTCAGTTGGATCCTATTGTTAACGTTGTTGTTTATAACCTCTTCTTGACCTCTTGCTTGTTCCAATCTCTGCTCGTATTCTTGGTAATGTTGCCAATTTATTTCTTGTTGGTCCAAGTGATCTTTTGTACTTGATTCCAATCATGAGCAACACGTAGAGGTTGAGAGCAGAGGCGGCGAAGGAGAGGATGAAGGGGAACCACCAGTCTTGACATTTGACAGAGGATGAGGTATTTGAGACCACCGTGAATATCACTCCCTGGAAGATAAAGTAAAAATTTGCTAGTTGGAAAGCTGTTGATTGCAGCTTCTGTATTCTATCATCTTGCTTCTCAATTATAGCTTGCATTTCTTGCCTGTTTCTTTCTAGTTGTTCAATTCTTTCATTTTGATTCATGGTTTTTTTTGGAGAGAGAGAGAATAACAAATGAAAAACACTTGGAGGATGTCACATTATTAAGAGAAAAATTCAATATGATACACGTTGTGATACACTTCATCATCACTATGTTTTTTATTTAATTTTTTTTTTTATGGGATGTCATCACTATTTTTTTTATTTAAATAATATTTTGGAATATATGAAAAGTATCTGATTATAACAATTTTATTACTTTTTTTTATTTTTGTTGACAATCTTATTAAAGTGGGGTTATAAGTTTAATTTTAAAACTGTTAAGGCAATGGTCTTATGCTTTATTCTTTTGAGTCTTAAAAAAGATATAACAATTTAAAATATTATATTACTCATATTTATTTATCTATCGGTTTATGTTGCTTGTTTATTTCCGTGTTATTTATCTATTTATTTATTTATCCATATTTCATCATTTTATCTGTCTATCTATTTGTATCCCTATCACCACCGCGGCAGTTACCAACGAAATTTTCAACGCTTGCAAATTTCCTGACGATCAGTCGCCGACAGTCTGACAACATAATACTAGGAGGCGGGAATGGATCGTCGGTCGCTCCTTCCCCATCGCCCTTTCCTGTCGCCCCCAAAAACGGCGTCGTTTTGGGGGCGAATTTTCAAAAAAAAAAAAACGCAGAAGAGGGAGGAAGGAGAGGAAGAGGGCGAAGGAGGAGGAAGGGAAGGGCCGGACTGGAGGGGGCCATAAATACAGGGGAGGAGGAGGAGGAGGAGGAGGTGGAGACGGGGCCGGAGGCGGAGGCGACGGCGGTCGCAGGTGCTGCGATGAGGTGGAGCTGCTGTGACCTGCGACGGCTGCGACGGCGGCGTGCGACGACTGCGACGGCGGCGAGGGACGAGGACAGCGAGCTCGCAGCCTCCTCCTCCTCCCTCCTCCCTCTCCCTCTTCCTTTCCTTCCTCCCTCTTCTCTGCGTTTTTTTTTTTTGAAAATTTGCCCCCAAACGACGTCGTTTTGGGGGCGACAGGGGAAGGCGATAGGGGAAGGCGACGGGTGATCCGGATTCACTAGGAGGCTGCCACAATATTGTGTCTGGGGATACACATCATCGCTAATTATTTTTTTTTATTTTATTTTTTTTTATTCTTTTTATGGGTCGCCATCACTATGTTAATAGAAAAATATTATAAACAATTCTTGAGACTGTTATTCGTATTAAAATATTATTTTTAAAAATATATTAAAATATATATGATATATAAAAGTATTTTAAGAGTATTACGGTTATAAATATTTTGTCATTTTGTGTTATATATTGACAACCTTATTATGTTGGATTATATTTAGAAAACAGAAATAATTCAGAGCATTAATTTTGGTATTTTAATAGGACACTAATAACATAATAAGGGAAAAAAAAAAAAAAAAAAACAAACAAACAAACCAACCAAAACCAAAATCAAAACATCACATCGCAGTGGATGGAGTCCACTACTAACTCATTAAAACTGACTTTAAAACTCAAGAATTAGTATTCCAAAATATTTTTCTTTAGAAAATGACTTCTCTCCCCAAAAGAAAACCACGAGGAGCTCTTATGTTTTCTAAATTAAAATTTTAAATTTTGTCCACTCATTAATGAATTAAATGTTGAGTTGAATTTTTTTAATTTAAAAATTAAATTTATAACTGTAAAAAATCCGGATAATTTAATTACAAAAAGAAATCGTTCGTACTGGAGAACCAAATTAGCAACAGACTCGGTTCTTACATTAGATTGTAATGACGTTCGGCAATAATTTTTTATGACCTAATAATGACGTGGTGTGGACAACAGTTGATTACCTAATAATTTTTTTTGGGGTAAGGTGGAGAAAATGATACAGTAAAAATTATATGATGTTTAATATTACCTAAAAATTATTCTTTAAAATGAAAAGAATATGATGTTTAATATTAAAAATCCACATGCAACTTTTTTTATTTTGGGATAAATTATAAATTTAGACATTTTAAATTCTATTCCTTACGTCATATCTGATTTTAATTAGTATATTTTTGATTAGCAAGTGATTATTAATATTCAGAATTTATTATGTAGGGGTCAATCTAATATAAGTGTACTTTAGAAAAAAATTCTAGTAAATAAACTAACAAAACCAAAAAAAAAAAAAACAAAAAAAAATTCTATGCACAATTAAACTAGCATCGTAAGAGTGATTTAAATGAAATTGTTTAATATTAAAGCCGTCTTGTTCTTTTCTTTCAATGCAATTATTGAAGGAAGAAGTTAACAAAATGCTAATCATCATCTATTAATGTTATGTTGGTATATGTATAATATATATATCTATATATATATTTTTTTTGCTGGTGTTAATATATATATATATATACCATATATACATTAATAGATGGGTTATTTCTCATTGAAAATGATATATAAACTCACTTTTTAGACCTAGTAATATATCAACAATATAGAGTAACACATCATTTGATTTAAAAGGTGAGTCTAACTTCTACTTCTTTTTCTTTTTTTTTCTTTTTTTTTCTTTTTTTTTTTTTTTTTTTTTTTTTGCAAGGTTAGTTTGCAGCTAAATGGTCTACATGTAATATTTTTGAAATCTAAAAAAAATGCATAGATTGACTTTGTCCAAGTCTCAAGTCTCTGCTAAGAATTTGGAATAAATATTGAATATAAAGTCAATAATATACAATTGGATCATTTTTAAATGGAAAAAAAAAAATCATTGTAGTAAAAGCTATATGATTTGATAATTGTTTAGTCAATTTCATTTCTAGCTTTTATTGGTTGGTAATGCCGTATAATTTTTATTTATAGTTTTTAAGGTCAGTTATATTTTGTTCATATTTTATCTACATTTTTCTTTTTCTTATTTTTTTTTTTAATTTATATCTAAATTCATGATTCAAACACATCATAAGTATAAAAAGTTCTAAGTAAAAATAAATATATGTTAATTAAAAAGCTTTTTGTATAAGACAACAATCTCAAAACACGAAGGTGATGGAAGATTAGGAAATTCCATCATGTAT